>OX421980.1:1200000-1727500 GCA_949128135.1 Parasteatoda lunata | reverse complement strand
TTTTTTTGCAGACTGTACCTAATGGTTTTAACTAAAAAGTAGCGGATTAATTAATAATTATTTTAACATGGCAAACTTCTTTACTAAATATTATTTTTTATCTTTATCAGTGTTGCAGTGAAATTCTGTCAGATGCGAATTACCATGTAAACATTGTTTTTACGAGCCTATTCTAAACTAACTACAATACTTGTAATTTATAGTCCGACAATACTATTTAACAGGGTAGTCAACTACTACAAGCAAACATTATTAAAATTGAGCACAATCATAATATTTATTGAGAGATTCATTAAATTAAATCTTGAATGTTTTGAAGAAGCGGTCAAGATTATTAAGTACACTGAATGTTTCTACAGGAAAAACACTACCTGCGATACTACTTTAAAGTTTTATGTATCTATCATTGAAATTTATAAAGTTTACTAAAAAAATACATGCAGAATTCTTAAGGCACCTTAGTGGAATTGCCAGAGAAACTATTCTTTGCACATTTAACAGGATATGGGAGACTGGTCTTGTGCCTTCACAGTGGAAGAGAGCTGTGGTTATCCCCATTCTAAAGAGAGACAAAGATCCAACGCAGCTCAACAGCTATACGCCAATATCTCTTACTAGCATCCTCGGGAAAACTATGGAGAGACTAATTATCAGCAGACTAAATTGGTTCTTAGATGATAAAAATATAATTGCGGAAGAACAGGCTGGATTTCGGAAAAACCGATCGACAGCAGATCAGGTTACTCACCTCAGCCAAACTATTAAAGATGCTCTAGATAAAAGACATATCTTTACAGCAGTTTTTATTGACTTCAAGGGTGCCTATGACACTGTTTGGAGGGAGAAGCTCCACCAAAAACTGCTTGAAATCGGAGTGTGTGGGAGAATGCTCAAGTGGATAAGAGCTTTCACGGACCAACGCATCTGCAAAATCAGATTTGGAAATGATTTCTCAAAATTTTATAATTTACAAACAGGCCTCCCTCAAGGAGCAGCTAGCAGTTGTGTGCTGTTCAATATATTCATTAATGATATTGTTCCTGCTCTAAAGTCTATTAAAGATGTTCATTGTTTGCTCTTTGCCGATGACCCTGTCATCTGGACACAAGCATCTAAGAGAAATGCAAAAGCTACAATTGAAGTTAAACTTAACCAAGCCCTTGCCCTGCTTTCAAGTTGGAGCACTGAAAATAACATGACAGTGAATCTTCAGAAAACCAGCCTCCTGTCTTTCTCATTGACCCATCGGGGACTCTTTCCTGAACTGAAGTACAATAACACTAAGCTCTCCCATACAAATGAGTATCGTTACCTTGGAGTAACATTTGACAACAAGTTGAATTGGAAAGCGCACGTTGAATCCATCACGGATCGTTTTCTTAAGAAAATACCCATTTTAAAGCGTCTAGCGGGTTCTCGCTGGGGATGTGCTAGATCAACACTTAACATCACCTACAAGACTTTTATATTGCCTTTAATAACCTATTGCTGTGAACCACTTATAACAGCAAGCGATCAAATTATTCAGAAGCTGGAAGTTCTACAAAACCAATGTCTGCGACTCATCACTGGAGCTGTTAAAACGACACCTATCGATGCGTTGTTGCTTTTGACCAACACTGCACCAATAAAAGATACCATCGAAGGAAAGGCCCTAATTTTATATGAGAAATTGCTAAGAACCGCAAACAGTTCTTGGGTCATTAACAGTCCCATCTCTAGAAATCTAAAGACCCAAAATGGTTTTATCCAGTGTGTTCAAAAGTCCAGACAACCTTTAAATCTTCCAGTTAATGTACAGGAAATAATTAAACCAGTAAATCCTCTAAGTATCCCGAATTTTGAAATAAACCTAGATCTCCAGGACAAGCTGTTCAAAGGTGACACTCCCCCAGATGTCTTGAGAGTATGTGCTTTGGAGACCATTGATTTGAGGTACCCAGAATCGGAGTGGCTACACGTATTTACAGATGGTTCCTACTCTGATACTCAGTTGTCAGCCGGTGCAGGTGTACATTCAAAGTTGTTCAATTTTTATGCTACTGCAGGGGACTACAGAACAGCATTTGACGGAGAGGTTGAGGCAATTCAGATTGCCCTAAAACAACTAGTGGCTCTTAATGATGTCTTTGACAGAGTGGTCCTGTTCTCTGATTCACAGGCTGCAATCCAGGCCATAAATTCAATCCCTCCCTCATCTTGTGAAATTCTCCATATCCAGGAATTCGTAAAAGTTTTGACATCACGAAAGAAACATGTTGTGCTCCAGTGGGTACCTGGGCACTGTGGTATCCATGGAAACGAACAGGCGGACTTCTTCGCAAAGAGGGGCGCTGGGCTTCTCCAGCTAAAACATACAGAGATCTCCTACCACAGTATAAAGCTACATCTAAAACAAGTTTTTAAAAGAACTCTTGCTTCCAGATTACAAGAAAGAATAAAAGCCAAGCGGTGGAAAGATGACCTCCTAAATATCCCTAATGGTCCACGCCGTGAAGTTGTGGCACAGTTTCGACTCCTAACGAGCCACGACTGTCTGGCTGAACATTTGTACCGCATTGGTATTCTAAACTCACCTGACTGTCCGCTCTGCAACTTGACAGAGCCCATGAATAGGACCCACCTCCACTGCTGTGCTGCATTGCATTCCGGCTCTGAATCGTCGCTTTATTGGCAAGCCAGAGAACTTTTAGGGCAATGACTTCGGTCATTCTTTTTAGTTTCTGTACTTTATTCACCTGTTTTGTTTTTGCATTTGTTTTCTGTGTTATTTCTTGTTTATGCCCTGCCATTTGAAATAAAAAATAAAAAAAAAACCTTTTGCAAAAATGTGGCGCTGTACCAAAAGTAATGAAATAGATGATTATTTTGAAATTTCGGATGTTAGATCGAATACTACATAATCTTATATCAAATTAGTTCTAACATTAGAAGATAGGATTCAAGAGTATTGCGTTTTCTAGTACGGCAGTATTATATTGCATCTTGCCAGTATTAGATCATATCTTTTTGCTACCTGGGAATATTGAGACAACTTATTAATTGTAAATAATTATGAAAATTTTAAAACAAATTAAAAATTTATGTAAGGAGCATGATTAAAGTCAGATAAATTAGTGAAAATTATAAAACATTTAAGATACACGTTTTTAAAATAGCTCAAATTTATTGGTAAATTTACTAAAATGATAGGAAGTAAAAAAAAATTTATATAAAATTTAAACAAAAGTTTGAGAGTTGACAGGTCTTAAAACATATTTACAACCAATTAAACTGTAGGTATTATGAAATTAAAAATAAATTTGGATAATGGTGACTTGAATGTTACGTTCAACATAAGCACTGTAACAAATAAAATATTACTATGAAGGTAATTTAAAAAATTTTGATTTAGACTGTCAAATGCAAATTTTATTCCATAAAAAGTGATAACAGTAACATTTGCCAAATATAAAAGCTGTATAACTAAATATGTATACATACATTAATTAAAAAAGAGTTAAGTATCTAAATAAAAAAATTTCTTAAAAATTTGAATTATATTTATTTGAAATGCATGTGAAATTAATATTATTAAGTATGTAAAATTTAAACACCTATCTGAATACATAGATTAATAAATATGAATGTTAAATAAAAGTTTATGTATGGGATAAGTATGTTTTAAAGAATTCTAAAATAATTCATGTTGCACTTTCTCATCGAATAAAATAGGAATCTGAGATTTTAAGATAAATTGGTGATAAATGAGCTTATTGATGGCTCCCTATCTTGTCGTCGAAACAAAATATAGAACTTGAAATTAAAACAAAAATATAGGAAATTTAATGCTTTTTAATGCTTTTCTTTAATTAAAAATCTTAATTAAATAAAATAAATCCTCATAAATTCTTAAATTTGCTTTAATTTAGCTATTCTATATATTAAAATTCTGGAAACTAAACATAGTATTGACCCTTTTAACATAACACTACACTGCACTATCATAACACTACCTACACTAGTTACGTTAAGAAATAATCTAATATTAATTATCTAATAATAAGGTATCTTAATTTTCTCAAAATTTAATGCATAAAACTACTGTTAAAAACTAATTAATGATGTTGACAAATATAAACAAGAAAAAATCTCAAGTCAAAATAAATCTGAGTTTAATCTAAAATTCTGTGCAGATTTAACCATATGTATGCGTATTAAATAAGTTAGTTACATAATTTATTCCTATTTAGTAGTTAAAAACTAAAGCTTAAGAGAATTAGCAACAATAATCAGAAAATCTTAAGCAAACAAAGTTTACAATAACTACAAATTTAATCATCAGACATAATTAAATAAACAGACATTAGTATTGATAAATACAATCTAATTATAGATTAAAAATTAATTTTAGAACGTTGTAAAACAATGCATGCCTTTCCAAAACTAAAGAAAAAAATTAGATGTAGGTCAAGAATATGTAACAAATTCTAAATAAAATAAGACATTATTATAAACATGAAACAAGAGTTAAAAATATTGACGCTAATAGCATTTAATGCACTTAACTCGTAAAATCTACTGATACCCCGTATAAAGAAAACTACTTAAATTAGGAATAAGTCCCTTAGAAGCGCTATATAAATTTATTTATTTCAATAATAAACTAAAAATCTTGCCGTCTTAAATTCACATAGGAAATGCCATTTAAATGATTCGTTCGAAAAAATGTTTGGAACGAGTTTAAAAGGAGGCGGGGTTTGATGTCATGAAATACGTCATCACTGTCCCTGTCTATTGTTGTGACTCTTCTGTGCTTACGTAATTCTTACTGCGTAGTTTATTTTTTACGATCCGTTTTGCATCAATTTGATGCACGTCCCGGCAGGGATGCCGCTGTGGCGCTTAATTACGCATCGAGGTTCTTAATTAAATCGAAAAATTAATAAAATTTTATTAAAACAGAAACAACAAATGGAAAGACAGAGCGCCGCATTAAAGCGACCGTATTACTTAGCTCATACATATTATTTGCTGACGTGGGTGGAAGCGTTACGTAATTTTTTTGCGCATGCGCGCGTCTTACATATTCATTAATTTCTCTTAATTCTCCAAAATGTGTATAGCACATTTATCTCTATTCTCGCACTGAAGTGTTCGAATATCGATTCCAGCTCCCCTCCATGTATCTTGGAGTTTCAAACAGTATCAATATGTATAAGGAGAGAACCATCTGCAAATAAATAAAGAAAAATAATTTTTTTGACAAGCAGTAGATTATATTCTTGCACTGTTGATTGTCAGTAGTCTTAATTGTAAAAGCATTCTTGCTCTTTATACAGTGTAGTAATAAATTTTTCTGTGTGGATAACACTAAAAATGTAAACAATTTATATATAAATATTTTTTAAAACAGTATGCAGAAGTGTGAGACAAATTTTGTTTTAAACTTTATATGGTTTAATGTTCTCTACAATATTAAGTGAACTTAATGAACACTTTAAACTGAAGTGTTCACTAAGTTCACTTAAACATCAAGTTAAATTGGAAGCTTATCCATTTTATATTTGTAGATAAGTACATAGAGTTAATTTACAAATACTTAGTTCTTGTCTAAAATATTGTTGCAGAGAAATACTATTATTACATTATCAGGGATTGAAGCCTCCTCTTACAAATTTTTTTAAAAAATTATTATTAAAAGCATGTAAATCTTTTAGGTACACATTTTTCTTTTTTAAAACAACATGCAGAAGTGTTATAAATTTTTTTTTATGTAATATGGTTTAAAGTTCTTTGAAATATAACTACTACTTTAAATTAAGATTTTCACTTAAACACAGATTGAAATTAGAAGCTTAACATTTTTTGATCCGTTTATAAGTATGAAGAGATATAAACATTTTGTTAATTTACAAATACTTATTTTTCGTCTAAATGGTTGTTATGGGGAAATTCTATTAATATATTATCAGGAATCAAAGCCTCATATAAAAATTTAAAAAATGGTAGCCATTTTACTAAGTATCAGACATTTGTTTTAATTTAAATTAAAGCATACAAAATACTTAATTTTCACTTTATTTACAACTAAATAATACTTAAATTGTTGACCTTAAGTGGTAGAATATCTCATTTCATCCATAAATAAATGTAAAAATTTCTCATTTTTTTCACTAATATTTTAATTATTATAGGAGGTTTTGACTCCTTCATTGTTATATTTAACTCTTTATGAACTGACCAAACACAGTTTTACATTGATAACTGAGCTACATATAAGACTTAACCCATTGCAGCTATTTGGCAAGAAAACTGATGGCACAAATGTTTAATTTTTCGTTTAATCATCGATAAACAAAATATTTCAATGCATTGTGATATTTTAGAAATAAAAATATCAATTTTAAATCTATAATACATAGTATAATTTTTTTTAAAAAAAAAACAATATAATAGCTACAAAAAAATACCCACTGAAAATTAATGTAATAATTAATAACATAGCATTTTTCACATTGTTGCTGTTTCAATAAAAAATAATGGTCAATGGGTTAAGTATGCTGTTGATCTTAAAGGATTTCAATTAAATAAATTTTGTTGTTGCAGAGCAACATAAGATCAATTAAATGCATACCAATACCCATGAATAAATTCTTAGAATTTTTCACCCTTACCAAGCCAAGTATTTGCACACCGTTTCAGGGAGTGTTACCATAAACCTCTATATTTTAAGTCAGAAGTGATGTAATCAATAAACAAATGAACAATTCATTTTCAACATATATTTAAGATTGATGTCTGATCAGATTATACTTCATTTCACCTTAAGTTGGCACTGGAGAGAAAGGCAGGTAGACCGGATTGCGGCTCTTGTCATGGAAATTGGGCTGCTGTAAGATAGTTGGGTACATTTCCCCCCCCCCCTCCTATGGTAAAAAGGTACATTTTTTTTTTTATTTATTAAAACTAAGTAAAAATACACAGATGCTCGTAAACACTTTCTTCAGATACTTTTTTTTTTTGTATCCAACCTTTTTTTTTCTGGATTTATATATTTTAATTTATCCAACATTGGTGTTTTGTGGGGGAAGGAAAAGTCAACATAGGCATAAAATCATTGATCATGAAAAAGATCATACATATGTTTTATAATATTTACTGTTCCTTTTTTTTCTATAAAGAAATCAAATTTTTTTCTGTTAAGTTTTTTTTTATTGTAAAATAATTTTTTTTTCTGAAATATATTTGCTTTCATGAAACAAAAGAACTTGCCTAAAAAACCTCTCTAAAAGAAACCTCTCTATAAGAGAAGATTGCCTTTCTCTTTTCTCGAAAGAAATTCCCAACTCTTCAAAAATCCAATATAAAGCTTAATTAATGACTACAAAAACAAGCTAACAAAAGACAAGCTAAAATGTAGTAATTAGCAGAAAAAGGAAAAAAATAATAAAATTCTAACAAGGAATTGGGGGAAAAAAATGCGAAAAAAATAAAAATTAATAACTATAAAAAAAAGCTAACAATAAATAAATGGCAAAGTAACTAATTAACAGTTAATAACTAATAAAAACAAAAGAACAATTAAGCGACGTTGGTAATGCAAGTATAACTTATGCAATTATAGTAGCTTGATTGATCTAATTAATATCAATTTCTTTATGGAGAGCATAGTAGAAGAAGGCTTTAAGTGATAATTTAGTCATTTGATAAATATAAGCTATTTTTATAACCTTATAAATATTAAAATCAAATAAAGCTGCCATATTTCTTTACCTGGTTGAAAAGATTAAGTTATTACATGTAAATGTTGTATTTTCTCATACTTCAATTTAAAAAGTCTTTACTTTATGTATGATATGAATGGTTTGTAAAATTTATCACTTAGTTATTGTTAAACCTCTATTTTTTTATATAGTTTTTCTGATTTTCTCAGCTTTTATGAAATTATTTTAGATACATGAAAGTGCCATTACTGGAATTGCTGTGATTGATCATTATATATTTACTAGCTCTCTTGACAAAACCGTCAAAGGTTGGAAGCTTTCAAGTCTTGAACAGGTATTTAACCACTTTTTAGTTGCTTTTTATTTCTGCTCTATGTGATGTTGTGAGAACAGTCACATGTGATGCCTCTGTACACAAATTTAGTGTAAAATTGCTTTAAGAAACATCATATAGGAAACTAAAAAACTGTGTAGATGCAGTTCACATAAAATAAAAACATCTCTTATTAAAAAAGCAGTAAACATTAAATAGGAATTTTGGTTGTAACTTTTTCACATTAAGTAATCACTAATCTTTTGACTCTCTTTGTACAACTTAATGAATTTTACTTATAACTTAATGAATTTTACTTATAACTTAATGAATTTTACTTATTAATTATTCAAGACATTCGCATGTTGGATTGTTGGATATTTGTCTTATTTTGACCTTTTCAAATCCAGTAAATTTTGATTGAAAAATTTTAGACATCACCAATTGCGCTCATAGATTGTGAATTCTAAGTAAAGAGATATACATACTTGATCTCAGTGTTGTTTATAAAATAGTGGTTTCTGAAAGACAGTGGACAAATCGATTCACATTTTTATTGGTTTGTAATATTTTTGGAATAAGTGTTGTAAGGCTGGACACACTGTGCAGGAAAAGATTAATGGATAATAATTAACAAACATTATTCTAAAAACCTGGAAAAAAGAAAATAATTTAATATATGTAATGTCTAAAAATAATTTTTTTTTCATTAGTTCATGTATGCATGAATGTTTTCTTCTTAGTAAATTATAACTTTTTGCTATAAATTACTGCATTTTTTTATTTCTGGTAAATTGTTGTTCATTTTATTTTGAGGAATAAGCAGTATTTTAGTTACTACTTTACTGCATTATTTCTCATCTCTTTTTCACAGCTATTAAAATTAAACACATTTTGTAACTTCGTATCATCATTATAATTTGTATCTCATTATAAAAATACCATAAATTTTAATACAATACTAAATTTTAATATCTCTAACAAAAAAAATTGTACTGCGTGACAGTGAGTGCTGCAGATTATTACTGGGTTGGCAGATAATTTTTATTAATAGAGAATATCTGTTAACAATTTTGATGAAAGAAGGTAAAGAAAAACTAAGACCAAGCAAAAAAGTTGAAAGGTTTCTTTCCCCAATGAATCATTTTTCTCTTTTTAAACTTAATATCCAAAAGGACAGACCCCAATCCATCCAGCATGTCTAGAGATGCGAGAATATTCTTGGAGAATGTGAATGCTCTGAGAATATTCTCCAAAGACAGAAATTTAAAGCATAATCCAGAATATTATTTTTCTTTATGAGCAAAATAAAGTCATAAATAAAAGCATACAAACATAGGAAATTTAGGAAATTTTTGCATAGGAAATTTAGTTTATCATTCTGAAATAAAAGGAAACTAAGTAAACTCTCTTTACAACACAATTGTTCTGAACAATAGTTCTTTACACACTGCAATGTTCTTGTTACACATTTTTTTTTATTGATTCTTTTGTAATGTAACCTGCATCAAAGAAAACTTGGCATAATTTTTACAAATAAATAAATAAAAACTGGTGACATGTTTACAATTTACAAAAATACTTTAATATTATAATTAAATATTTTGACAAATAATGCGTTTTTAAAAACTCCTTTAATTGGCTGTATTCCTGTTATTCCTGAGTTTGGCTTTTTACATGAAGACTGACTACAAAAATATATTGTAAAAGATGATTTTTGTTTGTAGATAGTTGAGATAAAAGTAATATTTCTTAAATTTAATATTTTTCATTATGGATCAAGTTTGTCTTTCAATATCTTCGGAAATAAATAATATGAATTATGAGACTGAATAAGAATATTGATTAAACTTTCGTGATGATCAATGTTTCAAGTAAAAAGAATTATAAATAATGCTTTTGTCAAATAAGTCTTGAAAATTAAGGAGAATAAGACTGACAAAAAATTATTGTATATATAAAAAATTTTATATTAAACGTTATGTCCATCGATTCACAGTGCTAAAATTTTCCTAGATTTAAAATTTGATGTTTTTTTATGTATGATGTTTCTGTATTGTTGTGCATGCATTTCTTATGAGAATTGATTGACAAATCAGAGCTAAATAACTGCTATCATGAAAATTTAGCACTTCACTGTGATATTAATTCAACAATTGATATTCATTACTTACACATTTTAAAACATGAAAATTTAACTTATATATTTAAATGAAAATGCAACCTTGTATCTTGTTCACAGTAAACTGGTGCAATTCGTTTTCTGCTTTTTAGTTTAGATGTCAGCATTTTTTTAATGTAAAACATTGTTTTGAATGGTATATTGAAAAAAAAAAATTGCTTTCATTTCATTAAATTAATCAATATTATCACAATTAATAGTTTCTCATATGGAACATGTATTGTAATAACCTCCCTTAATATCATTTTAAAAGAATGCTTCTGAAAAATTAGATGAAAAACCTGAATACTAGCGTAAAATCATATATTAATATTTAATTGCAAAATAATAAAAATATTTTCCAACTCTAACAATAAAGCCAAAAGATGAACTAAAATAATTTATAACTAATTTTTTTAGTGATGATGGATGGACTTGATGGCTCATACAAAAAAAGAAAAAAAAAATGAAAGCATTCTAATTCCACTAGATAAATAAAATGGTTTTGGTGATTTCTTATTGTCATTCCTGAACTCAAATTTTTGAAGGATCATAAAGATACTATATGTTATAAGCAATTATTGCTGAATGTTTGTTGAACACAGTTTTCCTGCATTTTAGGTTTGCCAGTATCATTCACCAGTTCCTATAACTTGTCTTAAAGCATCAGAAATTTGCTTAGGAGGATTTGTTAGTGCTAAAACGTTAATTATTGGGACAATCTTTGGTGGAGTAGAAGTACTTCAATTTGTCTGATTTTGATTCTGTTAAACCCCATTTTGTGCTTCTTCCTATTGACACCTTTTATGAGCTTAAGTAACATTAATTATTTCCAATAATTTTCATCTTAAGGCAAATTATTATTGTATGTTATATTATTGAATTGCTTTCATTGAATAGCAAGTTGTAGTTTTCATTCTGAAATTAAATAAACCCATGAAACTTTATTTCTGTTGCTCATTGTGATACAAAATGTAAAATAAATAATTATATCATTAGAATTATGTTTTAATTTTCAACTGTTCTAGGAGTTTTTACACTAAATTTTAGTATATGATAATAAATATTCTAAAAGGATTATCTATTATAATTTAGTTTTGCACTATTTTACGGTAATTAGTAATTAAGTACAGAAATGTTAAATATTAACTTACCAAGAGAAAAAACTTCTAAATAAATAAATAAACAATATATATATATATATATATATATATATATATATATATATATATATATATATATATATATATATATATACACTGTAAAAACTTCCTGAACTGCTCATGCTTTATTTGTGATACTTTTTCCTTAGAAAAGTTTGAATGAGTGAGGTTTTCTTTAAGGAAAAAAAGCAATTCTCTTACTCAATTGTACACCTTTTCAACAAAGGATCTTCAAATTTATATAACAAAAGAAAAGGCATGTGGTAATGCTGGCTCCCATAATATAGACAGCTAATATTAATGCTTGAGACATGTCAAGCATGATTTTGAGGATTTTTTTACTAAATTTCCCAATAATAATCTATTTCAATTAATTAGAATGGCGTAATTAGACATTTGAACTATTTAAGGAAATAATAATCACAAATACTACTTAGCTCTTTAGCCTGTTGTGGAGAAAAATAAAGATTTAGGAATAAAATAAAAATGTGTGACACTTGAATTATAGTTCGAGAAAAGCCTTCCGTCTAGTAAAAAAGTACAGGAAGCTTGTTCCTATGAATTCCGGCCCCACTACATCCCTGGTTTGCAGACAATTCCAATATGGAAAATAGGTGTGTTATTTTCTGTTTTAAGTGAGTGAGTTTCATTATTTTTGCTGTAACTTTGGAAAATTTTGTTAAGAAAAGCTCTCTTAACTCCTGTGCAACTCTAGTAAAATCTATGAGTTTCAAATTTTCTAATCTTTACTTATAATAATGTGTAAAAAAAACTAAACTTTGTGGCGCAACAGCCCATAGAGGGCCAAGGCCTACTGTGCCCATCTCAGTTTTCTAGACCTTGGGCTCTGGGGTGCAGGAGCAGATGTTCCGGTTAGGTGGTCAGCCAAACGCAAAACCCACAGTGTTTAGTTCTCAAGCATGCTTGATACTCATTTATCGACCCACTGATGGAAAGGGATGAAAGGCTGAGGCAACCTTACCCGGCCCGAGGATCGAACCCAGGACCAGCAGCACGGGAGTGCGAAACACTACCACTCAGCCTCAGGGCGACAGAAAATGGCGCTCTCATTTCAAGAATGCAACTACTTAAAATTTATCAAGAACTAATGAAAGAGTACTTAAAGGGTTATGTGTCACAAAAATGTGTGACGAAATTTTTAATTGTATTAATTTAATCTATCACAGTACAATTTTTGTCCTTTTTTTCTAAATTTAATCTTTATATAATTTTACTCCAAGCTCTTTAAAGAGAAACGGAAATGCTTCTTCTTTTTCGTTCTCGATAGCAACACATTTTTTTTTGCGCATCTTTTTCACCTTTTTGTGAAATCAAGGTCGAATGACCCCACTGTCCTTCCAAGGCCATGGTTTCCCCTCTCGTTTATGACTTTATGTCACTTGTTTCAAGCATTTTCCCATATCATTCAAATAACCTTCATTTCATACGTGGCCCAGGTAACAAAAAGATATGATCTAATACTGGTAAGATGCAATATAATACTGCCGTGCTAGAAAACGCAATACTCTTGAATCCTATCTTCTAGTGTTAGAACTAATTTGATATAAGACTGTATAGTATTCGATCTAACATCCGAAATTTCAAAATAATCATCTATTTCATTACTTTTGGAACAGCGCCACATTTTTGCGAAAGGTTATCCCATATTATTAATAAATAAACATTTATTTATGAAAGAAAACAATAAATTAAGTATTACTTAAAATATCATTTTTGGCCACTTCAAACTTATGCCAGAAAACATAACGATAATATTAGCAGAAATAAGCTGTTTCCGCCAGTGCAATTGTTGAGTTGTAACTTCCTTTGGAATGGGAATGTTTACATCGCCGCCGCCATTGATCGTGGTAATCAGCTAGAATAACATTTTTAACTTCAAAGGTATTTATAATTTAGTAATTTTTTAGTAAGCTTTATAAGTTTAAATGATAGATACATAAAACTTTAAAGTAGTATCATAGGTAGTGTTTTTCCTGTAGAAACATTCAGTGTACTTAATAATCTTGACCGCTTCTTCAAAACATTCAAGAATTAATTTAATGATTTAATAAATCTCTTATTAAATATTATGATTGTGCTCATTTTTAATAATGTTTGCTTGTAGTAGTTGACTACTCTGTTAAAACGTATTGTCCGACTATAAATTACAAGTATTGTAGTTAGTTTAGAATAGGCTCGTAAAAACAATGTTTACATGGTAATTCGCATCTGACAGAATTTCACTGCAACAATGACAAAGATAAAAAATAATATTTAGTAAAGAAGTTTGCCATGTTAAAATAATTATTAATTAGTCGGCTACTTTTTAGTTAAAACCATTAGGCACATTTAAGAATGTTGTAAATTTTATTCACAAGAAGAACACTATTGTTACATTAATTAAAGATTCCTGTTTAATATATTGTAAAAAAATGAGTTACACATTTTTATTTTCATTTCTTGAGTATAGACAGATTTGAATGTTTTTGATACATGATTAATTACATGAATTTATAAATGATAGCTAATGGTTAAAAAATTAGCAACAATATGGTTTATTCAAAGTTGTGTTTACTTTAATACGTTAAATGAAGAGCAGTGCTGAAAAGGTGTTAAAATTTTTATTTAGGAAGTTCTTAATAAAAGTGTGAATATTTCCTATTGGCTCTATCAGCTTATACAATGTACAAAAATATTTTGATAGTTAAGTATCATTGTATTTTATCTTAAAAAAAAAAAAAAAAAAGCATTGAATTTGATATATTTTTGTATCTGTATATATAATTGAATATTCATTTCAATTAAAAAGGGCTTAAGGGTTTTGAACTATAATTTCTTCTTTTTTAAAATAAAAAATAATTAAGAATGAATAAAATTATTACTTGAGAGCAGTTATAAATGAAATGTTTTTCGACTCTTGCGCAGTGATACTAAGATTTTTGGTGCAGGTATTGTTACTGAAATCTACCTAAAAATTTTAGACATATTAAAATTTCTTTGAAATGATTTAAGTTTTAAAGAAATATTCAATGCTTAATAGTTTTAAATTTACTAATTTAATGTTTTCAATGTAAAGTAATGTATAGTTTTAAATTTAGTGTTTTCAATGTAAAGTTTAACTCTTCTTCTCTTATAATTTTAGCTTTGCCTGAGGCTGCTGGATAATGCAAATGGAGAATGACATGCTGGTAGAAGACAAGGGCCCGTAAGTTCGATCCTGACAGAAAACAAAACAACTGCTGTGTATATGCTGTTCGATTCTCTTTAAATCTGCCGGAGCTGAAATTCCTCGTTGTTGTGTAGAAGTTTGACGAAAGGTGTATCTCTGTGTGATTCATCCTTGCTGTGTCTTTTACACGTTGTTTACTGTTGCTGACAATTTTATAAAATCTTTCACTAAAGCTACGATTCATCAGTTTATTGCTTTGAAATATAGTTGCACATAAGCAAAAAATTGCAAGTGAAGGGAAAAGAACATTGAACTGCATGAAATAAATGACTGTAAAGTTTTGGAATTCTTTCTATTTAAAAATAATTATTAAAATGATAACACACAGTCAAACTGTTGCTTTTCGCATTAAAAAAAAAATTATTTTATTTAATGACAAATATGTGTTCTTAAGGATTATGTTTATATTAAACAATGACGGTAAGAATATATTGCTTTTATAGTTGAGTGAAGTTTATATTATGTTTTGTTTTAAAATAATATAATTAATTTGTGAAATAATGTTTGTCATGATTTGGTTTGATTAATTTTTTTTTTTATTCTTAACTACTGCATTGTGTAATTTATACTGCATCTTTGTAATAAATCTTCGAAATTTTAGAAAATGGGATAGGCAGATATGTGTTCATTAATAAAACTTAATAAGATATAATGTTGGAAATTTTTTTATAGTCATGATAATAATGTTTTTTAAAAGCATTTTGAAATTAGAGGTAGATAAAATTTTGTTTCTTTTAAATTTTCAAAACATCGGAGAAAATTTTATTTTAACATCATTGTTAAACAGTAACTCTAGCTTATGGGCATTTATACTACTAGCATTGTATTTTTACTTTAATTTTGAATTATTTAGTTCAAATTTGAGATAAGAAGTGTATATATATATTTTTATGATGTTTAAAATAATGATAATAGTAAAAATTTCTTTGGCTTAATATTAAAAATTTAGCTGAACATTTATTTACATTATTGTTAAAGCAAAATATTTAAACCAACTTAGAGTAGAATCTTGTTTAAGTTTTCATCAGTAAGGTTCTTTGCAAAGCAGGTTTTTAAATACATAATTTTTTTAAATTTTTTATGGCTAATTGATCAATACCAAAAAATTGACTCTAGCGTCTGCTTAATTTTTTAAAATTTATTTTCTGAAAAGCTCTGTTTAAAATGTTTACATATTACACCTGCTTTTTTCTAAACCTATTTATGTCATAACGCACAATCTATAATCAGCGAAATGAAAGAAATGTAATTGTTTTAAACAAAAATCTTTATTTTTATAGCAACGTTCTCAAAAGAGTAATAGATTGTAGTCAAATTTTAATCATTCATACCAAAGGCAACTTTTAAAAGATACTGTTAAAAATGTTATTGTTTTTTCGTCTCGTTCTTGATTGCTATTATATGTTTGTGCAAATTTAATTTAGATTAAACATAATATTTACTGACAGTTTTGAAATTAAAATATTATGTAATTTGTTTGCAAAGATTGTTGGTTTAGTATATAACACCTTTAAATAATTATCGAATTGATGATAATTTCTGATGTGCCCCTAAAAGTAGTTTTTACATTACATTTAACTTAAAAAATTAAATATTCTAGTTATTAAAATAAATTCAAGTTAAATACATTACTGGCCATTTAAAATGCTACACCACGAGGGAAAGCAAATAACAGAATGATATTTGTTGGGCACATACATTACAGTTGGAAGAACAAGTAATTAAATTTTCAGGATATTTGGATGTATAGATTCTGAGGTTTCAGTATTCAAAGCAGCCTCCCCTGGCAGCAATAACAGCAGTTATTCGCCTTGGCATCGAGTCGAACAGAGATTGGATAGCATGCACGGGTACAGCATTTCATGCAGCTTCAACATTATGCCACAATTCATCGACTATTGTGACTAACGAGTGGTGACGTGCCAGTCGTTCGGCAACCATTGACCAGACGTTTTCAATTGGTGAGAGATCAGAAGAACGTGCTGGGCAGGGCAACAGGCGAACATGTTCTGTGTCAAGGAAGATCGGAATAGTGCGGGCAACATGCGGTCGTGCATTGTCCTGTTGAAACGTAGCGTTATGAAGGCCTCGAAGATAAGGCAGAGCAACTGGCCCTAACACATCTGAAATGTACCCAAGTAGCACCTGATATTAGATATTATCAGAAAATCCGTAAAATCTAACGTTATCTTGCACGACTTCGATTATTAGAAAGATACAAGAGGTCGCTGTTTGCTCAGCATCGTAAAATATTAGATTCTATGCAAAGTAATATTATCTAGCGTTCGCCGTAATATTGTTTTGCATTAGTTTTGATGCTATATGATATTAGATTTTGTATTTTCTGATATCTTGCATTGCTTTTTATATTTTGGAGTAAGCAAGAGGAAGATATGGATGGTAGAATAATTCGGTGATATAATTTTACTTAATTTTATGTATTGCTGTGAAGCAGTAGAACATGGAACAACAGTTTAATAATGTCTTTCCATGCATTATTTACTTTAACAACACATAAATACTAAAAAAATTATATTACCGAGTTCGACTACCAACTATTTTCCTCCCTCTTACTCCAAATTATTTTGGATCCAACTGATTTTTATGAATGAAATTTTCAAATTTTATTAAGACATAATACTTAAATATATTAAGTTTTGATTTTTTTTTTCTTTCTTTATATCAAGATTTAAGTGATAAATTTTATATCATTTCAAGTGTTTATCTTTAATTTTAAAAGTATTCTTAAATTTTTTAAAATCAAGCCAAGTTTATCATAGTAATCTCAATTGAATTTGATAAATTAATTAATAAATAATTTAAAATAATATAATAATCTCTTTAAATAATTTAAAAATAAATAAATTACTTACTTCCAAATATTTTTCTTCTATTGAAATTGAATGGAGAAATACTTACTTAACTTAATTTTTTCTATACCTGAAATTTCCCCGAACAGAAAAACTTAAACAAAACCCAAAGACATCTGAAGATATTTTTTCAGACAGTGAAACTAGAAAAGGATTTAATATTAAAATTAGTTATTAAATTCTTATTTTTAAAAAAAATAAAAAATACATGGCACATCAGAAAAATTTAATAACTCTATAATTGAATTAAAGCTACTATGAATTAAATCAGGAATTTTATCCAAAAAATTTACATGACATTTAAATTTCAAAATCAAGTAATATTGTGTTTTATCTTATTAAATTTGCACTAATATATAATAAAATATACTAAAAATTGAATGCTAAATTTTGAGCAGCTTATCTCTTATTGATAAAAAATAATTTTCTTTTTTTTTTCTAGGCTTAATGACATTATACGTTTATTATTACTGAAACACAGTCAATCTAAAATGTTTCTCTTTCAACTTAAAAAAATATGATTGAATTTTTAATCCTTAGTTAAAAAATCTCTATAAAATTGGGTTATGTAAAAAAGTTACAATCATATTAAGAAAAACTACAAACTGTTAAACATTACTTGTAATTGTTTTGTTGACAAAATGAAGATAAAAGAAAAATGTTTACAAAGAAAATTATTACAGAAAAATTTGTGCTAAGTCAATAAATTCAAAAATAATTAAGCTAAATTCTTTATTGATTTTTTACAATTTCTTAGTTATATCACAGTGAAAAAAATGAAATAATAGAGAAAAAGTAAAAACTTCTTACAATATTAATATCACATCCGAATACATCACAGATCATATATCATGTCCTTTTTCGTTTTTCGAGCAGCTGCATTTATCGCATTTGATTTTTTTTTTTCTGCTTTATTGTTTTGTAATAATGAAGGGCAAGTCGTCTTCTGGGAAACGTGCAAAGAAACGGAGATTTCACGGCAATCAGCCCTCTCAATTATTATCATCTGAAACCAAAACTAAATTGAACATTAGCTCTTCAAGCTCTAAATTAAATAGTAGTGACAATACTACATCTCGTGAATCAGTTAAAGCAGAAAATAGCTTTAAAGGGTTTATGCTTGTGGACAAGCAACTGTTGTTTGCTGCTTTAGAAGAATATTTAGTGTGTAAAGACTGCAACAGCAAAGTCACTGTAAGTGACAAGGCCATTTGTGGTTTATCTCTGAACTTAGTTTTAACTTGTGAAATATGTGGAATATTATCATCATTCAGAAATAGTAACCTGTTTGGTGAGAAAAATAAAAAATCTGATGCTAATCACAGAGCAATATATGCAATGCGTTGCATTGGAAAAGGACACGAGTCTTTAAAAACATTCTGTGGCATTATGGATCTTGATGCTCCTGTTTGTCGCACAACGTATACCAAAATTTCTCGCTCGATTCAGTGTGCGGTTAAAGAAGCAGCTATTTCTAGTTTGAAAAAAGCAACAGTGCAAGAAATAGCATCAACAAAGAACTCCACTGATTTGACAGTTAGTGGAGATGGATCGTGGAAAACGAGAGGGCATACATCTGAAATTGGTGTTTGTTCTGTTATAGGAGCAAATTCAGGCAAAGTGTTAGACGTCGAAGTTAAATCGCTAGCGTGCAAAGGTTGTCAGGCCTTCCAAGGTCCCAAAAGTGGGGAAAAATATGAAGAATGGGAAACAAAGCATTTTCCATCATGCACAAAAAATCATGTCGGCTCATCTGGTAAGATGGAAGTTGATGGCATGGTTGAAATTTTTAAAAGATCTGAATTGGAGAGAGGGGTAAGATATACTAGCTACATTGGAGATAGGGACACTAAAACATTTTCTTCAATTGTAGCTAGTAATCCATACAGCACAAATATAAAAAAATTGAATGCGTTGGACATGTTCAAAAAAGAATGGGGCAAGATTGAGGAAATTAAAAGAAGAGTACAGCGGAAAAAAACTTGCTGATGGTAAGAGTTTATCCGGTAAAGGAAGACTTACCGAAGCTTTAATCAAGCTTATTTCCGTGTATTATGGGAATGCCATACGCAGCAATTCAGATTGCCCAGAAAAGATGAAAAAATCTATCTGGGCAATTTATTTTCATATGCGTTCGAGTGATACAGAACCTCTGCACAGCTTTTGTCCAGAAGGGGAGAATTCTTGGTGCAAGTACCAAAAAGCTGTTTTACGTGGAGAACAAAATGTGTTTCACCATAAACAAATTATACCTTCAGCTGTAATGGATGCTGTGAAGCCAATTTTTAAAGCTTTAGCTAAACCAGATCTTTTGAAACGGTGTGTGGGTGCTTATACCCAAAACAACAACGAATCGTTCAATTCTTTGATATGGCAGATCTGTCCCAAAACCTCAAATTGTGGGAAGATAATTGCAGAAATTGCTGTATATCAGGCTATACTTTTGTTTAATGATGGCCGAAAAAGCCTTTTAAATGTCATGAGACTGATTGGTCTACATCCAGGCCTAAATGCTATTTACTCACAAATGCGAGTGGATTGCACTCGCATAAAGCAGGCTAAAAAGCGTTGCCTTTTAAATTCTATTGAATCTCGAAGAGCAAAAAAAAAAGGCAAAGTTAAATGAAAACAAAAAATTATTGAAAAAGGAGGGGCCAATATATGCAGCTGGTCTTCATTAATTTCTCCAATTGGTATTGTTTATGTAAATATATTGAAATTTTCTTTTCGTCTCTGTGATAATTACCACTTTAGTGTATTGTTATTATTTAAATAATATTTAGGAATTTGATAAAATGTGATGTAAATATTCTTCATGATTATTTTTTTTTAATACTTTATATATTCTAAAGTTTTGTATATAATTTAAATTCTTATTATCATTTTTATTCACTGTTTGGAGTAAAGTTAATGTAAATATGAACAAAACTATTTGTCGAAAAATGTCAATATATAAAATTTAAAACTAATTAAGTTAAATATAGTAAATAAAATAGATGTTAAATGATCAAAAATTGCTAATATTGAATATATTACAATTTTAATTATTTGTTTACCATATATATACATGATATTTTTGAAAAATTATCTTTCGATGCAATTTTCTCAAAACTGTTTTTTTGAAGCTTCCGCGCAAAGTTGCAGAAAAACTACTGATTGGAAAAAGATAAAATTTTACACCAATAATTTATGCACATATATCTACAATTTAAACCAATAAAATTTCATTTTTCATTCAAAATATTTGTATTGTGCTGTTTTTTACTAGTATTTTTTGCTAAAAAATTAGAGTTTTACTTTTATATACAGTAAAAAAATATAAAATTTATTAAATCTCATTGTTTTTTTGGTTCAGAATACTGTTTAGACATTTACAAAGAGATATATCTCTATTTTAGAAAATTATGTTAATAACTTTTTGAGATATCATGCGCGGCGTGGATAATCTATAAAAAACAATTTTTTTAAATGTACAAATTAAAATTAACTTTTCTAAAACTGCATTAAACATTTTTACATTTTGAAAGTGTAATTTTAAAGTTTAAAATATGCTTATTTATTGTGTAAAAAATCGTAATTAACAAAAAATATTTTATGACCTAAACTATGTGTCGAAAAAGAGTTGATTTACAGAAAAACGACAAATTCTAAGGTGTACAGCCCCCTTAACTCCACCAGGGAAGATCTTTTCTTTGAATTACCCCATTCTTTTGCACAAGAGAGGACCTTGCCAAGTCTTTCTGTGAGCTCTTCACGTTTAACTTCTGGAAAGCGGGGTGACATTGTAGCTAATAAAAATAAGAGGAGAAAAGTGAACAATTTAGAAAAAAAAAAACATTTTTTATTTTTAAATAAATAATTGATATAAATTTTGCAATAAAAAATTATTTTTTATTTTACTTTGCAAATAAAAAAAAAACTCATTTAAAACTGGCTTAGTTTAAAATTGAAACCATTTGTAAAATTTTTCCCACTTGGTGATTCAATGGATTTTAATGGTGAAGATAGACTATATTCATTTCCCACTACTTCACTGATTAACAGTTTGAGATCAAGTTAAAACACAAAATTGAAGGACAAACAGACTAGCACATTGAGGCAAGGTGACAGCAGGCAAAAGCCAGGCTTGCAAGAAAGTTTTTTATAAAAAAGAGAGTTTTGATATTTTATTTTATTTCTGGCAATTCACGGACACATATATTTAAATGTTTTATTCTTAATGTTATCATAATTTGACTACTATTTTCAAACAATGTAATTTACAGCAGTGGAGCATGTATGGGTATCGCGTTTTTTATTTTTTTATATATTTCAAACATTTTAACTTAAATGTTATTTTCATGAAGACTTCTTTTTTATTTTTAACTATTCTCTTAAATTTAAATCTATCTTTTCCTTTAGAATGTAATTATTGCTTTTTAATTTTTTTTTCACAAATAAGCTCTATAGTAATTAATGATGAACTATAGTTTCAACAACTCAATGACTAAAATCCTAAGCAATTAACTTTAAATATTCATTCTCTTTTTCACCAACATAGAACAAATGCTTCTTCATTTTCTATGAAACACCCAGGTCATGAAGCTTGGTAAAATTGAAATTCATGTTATTCATAGTTCAGAAATAAAAAATGCATACCCAAAAACACATGGAATATTTCCCTCAACTCTTCAAGAGATTTCTTTCCCTTTCTCCCAAGTCTACTGTATTGCAGAGCAACATCTTTCACAATAAATTTTTTTAATAAGTTAGTGGTAAAGAAGGACAAATGTTTGCCATAAGATATATTTGAAAGGTAGCTAGCCTAAAAAAATTAAAAGCAAAAAAATTATTATTGAAGCAAAATAGACAGAAAAATTTAAAGGAACCAGTTTAAGCATAATTTAGTATTGCTGTAAGACAAGTAGCTATAAAATGTAAAGTAAAAGAACAAAGCAAATCTAACTAAATATACGAATAAATTTTACTAAAGTAAAAACTTTTCAAAAATTAATTTTTATTTGAGATATTTTTCTTTGTATGATTAACAAAAATTAATATGATGGTTATTTTACAAAATGTTTGGAATTAGTAAAATAAAAAAAACTGCACTTTTTATAATTTATTTTAATTTTTCTTTTTTTTAAAAAAAATTAATTCGAAATACGTTTTGTCTTAGTCCTCCCCTAAAAGATTATATTTTAAATAAACATCTAAATGGTAAAAGCGTATTAAATTTTTTTTTCTTTGTACAGCACCGAAAAATATCTGAATGATTAAAATTTAAGATATGTTTGAACATATTTAAAAGAGATTTAACCCTTATTGGACCAACAGCAATTAAGCTTTTGACACCACTTTTGTACTCTATATTTCACTAATTTTAGATAATATATATGCTGAATATATTATTTTGAAACATTAAATGACATAAAAAGAAAGGATTTATGACTTCATTTTATAAGGAATCAACATTTTGTCAAAAATAAATAAGAAACTGCTAGTAGCTTTCTAAATTTAAGTGGCTACAATAATTTGATTTGCTTTTAAAAGTGTCTACAAAGAATTAAATATTGCACAAATACACACACAAATAATAATAATTATTTATAAGTTAATGAATTAAAAAATATTTTAAAAACGTTATAATTACCAAAATCGAAGACAATGTAGTATCTTCTGATAACTTTTGATTTAAACAAACTAAATCATCATCTGTTTGGATTGGCAAATTAAGGTCCGGAATAAGATTGGAAATAATGGGAGTGGCAACCCTTTTTCCAGCATCAATTTATAACCCTACTAATGAGGCATTCATTTGGGTATGCTCGTGTGTCAATTTTTTATCTGCAGACTCAACCGCTCCAATTCATAAAACAAACGTTTCACTAAATAAAAGATAAAATCAAATTTTAATATTTGCATTTGCAGTAAACAAAATAAGGACTTCAAATGTAAAAATAATTTGTATTGGATCGTAAACAGACACCTTTTCTCTGCCATACTCGGCACTGTAGGGACTGCATCGTTCACTGGAGTGACAAATGTACATAATAATTACCAGGGCACTTAAGCTAATTCCATGATTTAATGGTAGATTCAACACAATGCGTAACTATCATGGTAACATCAAAAAGATAAGTTTAAGATGCAAATAAATGTGATGATGTATGGACAAAATGGTGACAGAAACATACATTAGCTACATTGTGATAGCTTAAACAATAGGACATAAACACTGAATAATAAGTGATTGCTGAGCATTGAGGTACAGACGAGAGCTCCATTAATGCTCGTAGAATTTACTTTCTATAGATGCCAATAACTACATGTCTAATATGAACTATTGAAATCACTAAAAATGATAAATATATTAGAATCCATAATTATGACATAAAAAGACATGATAGGATGGATCAACTGAGAGCTCTACCCCTGAGTGACGAACTGCGAGTCCATCGAAATAGGTGTGAACAAACGTCATAATTTAGTTAAGAACGTTTGTTAATTGGTGCAGTTGGTCAATCTACAAAACGTTATATGGTTTTTCAAAATTTTTTGAAAAATAATTTACAATATTATGTAAAAAAATATTTAAATGTTATAAGTTTATAAAAGACTATATATTAAAGCAACTTTTATTAAATCATTATCAATAAATAATGATAGGAATAATTAATAACAACTCACTCATTCCAAATAATGAGGCAGCATTGGCTTCAACAACATCGGTAATTTCTGGCACTGTAACTGTAACAGAGGTTTCTGGATACAAATTATTCAGCTCTGGCATAGCTGGAAACATCTCTGGGAATTTGCTGGAAGTCTGTGTAACTTTATCAAAGACAATGGGAATTGATGGGACCCCTACATAAATGATAAAAAGCAAACTAATCTTAGAAATAAGCAAAAATTTAATAATACTTTAAAACAAGGTGAAAAAGTTAGCCAATAATTTTATGAAACGTAAAAAAAAAAAAAAATAAATAAAAAAATAAAAAAAATATTAAATACTTATTATACAGAAATCTATAATTGCTAATCTGACTTGATAAAATAAATATAGTAGAAGTTTGCGATTTTTAATATTTTAAATTAAAGCACACTTCGCAATGTCACTGTATGCCAACATAGATACCGAATAGCTTTGGGATGACTGCGCAACAGCCGCGACTTCAGTGGTAACTATATAAACTGAAATAAATCTTATATTTATAATGTTTACTTTAAAAGTAAAGATAAATAAATAAAAAAAAATACTCACAACTTGAAGACTTTATCACTCAAAATAAATAAAAAATAAATAATAATTTAAGTATTAATTTTCCATTTAGAATAATTGTAAATAGTGAAATTACAATGCAATTGAAAAAAAGAAATATGTCCTTCGCAATCGATTTTTAAAAAACTGAATGACGACTATTCTCTTTCCGTTGCTAACACTATCAACGTTAAAATAGAATTTGAAAAAACAATTTAAAAAAAATTTATATTTTAAAAATTAATATTAGAAATTTTTATTTATTATTATACCAAAACATCTTACAAAAATGAGATATATACAAAAATTCTAATTTTAAATTTTTTGTATCTTATACTGATTTTTCAACTGCACATTTAAAAAGTATAACATAATTTACTTGTTTTACTATCAACAAAGAGGCAACATCATTTTGAATTATACTGGCGTGAAATAGAAAAATCAACACAAGCGACAAGAAATTCGCAAATAAGATTTTTACATATTTAATATTTTTATATAGAAAGCTACATATTACAAAAAAAATTAAAAAAAAAATTACTATTATTAAAAATTAAAAATTTATTATTAAACATTTTCTCCACAATGTCGCCAAACACGGATGCGGCCATCATGATGTTGTATACAGAATATGGATTCGCCTGAAAAGACTACGTCATGCCATTACTGCGTCCAGGTCGTTGATCACACCATTGGAGGCGCTCCTGTCTGTGTTGCAGCATCAAGAGTAGCCAAAGCCACGGTCATCGTGCTGACAGTTTATGCTGCTGCAAACGTCGTCGAACTGTTTGTGCAGACAATTGTTGTCTTGCAAATGACCCCATTTGTCAGCTGAGATCCTGCACGGAGTTTCATTTGACCGTCATGAACCCTATCGATTGATCGATTCCATATTTTGCTAACAGTCATGGGATCTCGACCGACGCGAGCAGCAATACTTAGGTATGATAATGTAGAAGAGGATTTTAAAATCCTAAGAATTACTAACTGGAGAACAAGTGCGAAGAAAACAGCAGAACGGACGAAGGCTCTGGCTCACATGCCTATAGAAGAAGCAGAATAATTCATTATGGAAAACAGTCTATCGACAGAAGCTGATGTTGTGGGCAGTATTAAACTTAGGGCAAATAACTTAATCAGTTTGAAAATTTGTCCCAAATGTCTTCCTTTCCTGATTATTAAATCGAGTGAATACGAAGAGCTATATATTATTTTTAAATCTCTTTGAATAAGAATTGCTATGTGTGATTTTTAAATTGCGTTAATAAAAACTCGATGAGGGTTTTTTTAAATTGCTTGAATACGAACCGAGATGTGTGACCAGGCCCGTCGTCAACGGGGGGGGGGGGGGGGTGAGAGGGATGTCTCACCCCCCCCCCCCCAGCGATATCATCCAGTCGGCAAATTCAGGTTAAGTCGGAATTTTTTTTTTTTTTTTTTTTTTACAAGCCAAAATCCCGATTTTGCCGAAATTCTTTCATTGTCGAATTTTTCATCGGTGATGAGATTTAAACGGATTTCAAAGTTATCTGAGTTTTGTCTATTTCGGAACTTTGTCACATACCCGACTCGGCAAATCTTGCTGTGAAATGTGTTTTCAAACTTAGTTTTTTTTTTTCTCCTCCAAGAGTAACCATTATGATAATTCTAAGCTAGATGACCGATAATACTAGCCAAAATCCCGACTTTGCCGAAATTCTTTCATTGTCGGATATTTCATCGGTGATGAGATTTAAACGGATTTCAAAGTTATCTGAGTTTAGTCCATTTCGGGTCTTTGTCCCAGATCCGGCTCGGCAAAGCTTGCTGTGAAATGTGTTTTCAAATTTAGTTTTTTTTTTTTTCTCCTCCAAGAGTAACCATTATGATAATTCTAAGCTAGATGACCGATAATACTAGCCAAAATCCCGACTTTGACGAAATTCTTTCATGGTCGGATATTTCATCGGTAATGAGATTTAAACGGATTTCAAAGTTATCTGAGTTTTGTCTATTTCGGGTCTTTGTCCCAGACCCGACTCGGCAAATCTTGCTGTGAAATGTATTTTCAAATTTAGTTTTTTTTCTCCTCCAAGAGTAACCATTATGATAATTCCAAGCAAGATGACCGATAATACTAGCCAAAATCCCGACTTTGCCGAAATTCTTTCATTGTCGGATATTTCATCGGTGATGAGATTTAAACGGATTTCAATGTCATCTGAGTTTTGTCTATTTCGGGTCTTTGTCCCAGACCCGACTCGGCAAATCTTGCTGTGAAATGTGTTTTCAAATTTAGTTTTTTTTCTCCTCCAAGAGTAACCATTATGATAATTCCAAGCAAGATGACCGATAATACTAGCCAAAATCCCGACTTTGCCGAAATTCTTTCATTGTCGGATATTTCATCGGTGATGAGATTTAAACGGATTTCAATGTTATTTGAATTTCGTCCATTTCGGGAATTTGTCCCAGACCCGACTCGGTAAATCTTGCTGTGAAATGTGAGTTTTCCAATTCAGTTTTTTTCTCTTTCCTCCAATAGTAACCATTTATGATAAGTCGAGGCAAGATGACCGATATTATAAGCCAAAATCTCGAAAATCATTTCTCTCGTATTATTATTTCCACGAAACATTCTTAAATTTAAAAAAAATTTAGTGACCTTAATTTTTAGTTAGTTAATAATGTATCATAAAATTCAGATATTAATTCTCTGAATTATATTAACTCTTAATTAGAGGTTTAAGTATTTTTTTAAGGAACCTGAGTTTTTTTTTTTAAAGAATTAATAAATTTTAAATGAAATAATCATGCCGGTGATGCAAGCTTTTTTTTTTTTTCCTTTACTTTCAAAATATTGGGAAAAAATTACAAATAAGAGTACCTATTAAAAAGGATTCTTTATCATTCAAAATATCTTACTTAAATTGTTAAATTCTGTTTAAATAACACAAATTAATAAATAATTTATATTTTCAATTGGTATGTGTAAAAGCTATTTTTCTACTATAATTTTTTTACTAATTCCAAATGACTTTAACATTTTAAAAAATACAAACATTTAATTTGTTAACTACCCTTCAGTTCATAATTTTTAAAATTCTATGATGATTGGATTATTATTTGAGTTAAAATGTTTTTAACCTAAAATAAATTGTTCAGGGATCAATTCATATCTTTAGTACAATTAATCATCACAACAAAATTTGATATTCTCTATGGAAAATAGTAAACATATATGTGATCCTCAATTCACCTTTATAAAAGTTTCGGTTTTAAAAATAAAATATTATATTTTATTTTTAAATTTTTTTTTTCAAGAATCCTAAGAATTCTGAAACAGTAAATTGAGGTACACTGAATCGAATCGACACTTCAATCATTTCACACAATTTGTGGATGGTTGCCGAGTTCAAAATATTAAATGTTGTAATATTGGATTAATTAATTATTTCAATAAAAATACGGTGAAAATAGAGGAATTCTTCGATTCCGAGTATTCACGGAAAAGTGGCAAGTCTGTTTGATCAAGCCGTTACCGACACTATGAAAAGGCGCAAAAAAGGATGGTGGCAGTGACTCTGACCTTGTGAATCTCAGACAAAACCCCGGAGATTTCTGTCAACTTGAAAAATCGAGGGTGTTTTAAAAGTGGTTAGCTAGAAATGCCCTAAGCTATATTTTCTCACGTTCTCTCTTACTCTTTCTAAGAATAAAGACAATATCTTTGTCCATGTTGTTAAGAAGGGGAAGAAAGGGCCTCAATGCACTTGCAGCTGTGGTACCAATTACTTCACTGACCTGTCTTTAACTCTCCAGTACAAGTACTTAGTTATTCAAAGCGTTTTTCATAAATTCTTATTATTATTCAATAAAATGGAAATTCCGCTCACAAGCCAACAATCATTCAATCTACCGCAGCTTAAATTTTATATATAAGTATAAATTTTTCATGAATATTTATTATTTGTAGTCTTATTGTTTAAATATTAAGTTTAATTAAATTGCATTAAATATGTTATTTTCCAATTAAATTATTTCCTCAATAATTGCTTAAAAATTTAAGTATAAGACTTTCTCAAAAGAGAATTTTTTTTTTTTTTAAATATATATGGGTAAAAATTGATTTTTATGAAGCAGATAAAATTATTTTTTTAATCTCTTTTGTACAGTAAAATGATTAAGAGAAAGAAAAAAGAGCAATTAAGAAAATGTTAATCATATTCATTAGTACGAGCTTGAGATAGAAATAGATAAATCATATTTGAATTCCAAAAATTGGAATTTTTCTTCCGTTTTTTAAATAGTTATTTACTAAGCTTTTTTATTTTATGTTTGAAATTAGTTTTTTTCTTTTTAGATTTTTTCAGTTGAAATTATTTTTAATAGATCTTATTTAAATGAAAATTCAAAAATCAAATTCTATATTTCTTCGTAGGCTTTGCTTTTGTGATAAGTTCAAACTGCAATCCTTTATGAACAAAAATGTACTAATGAGTATTTTATTGAAAATTTAATGTATTTAAAAATAGAAAAGTTTCATTTTTTTTTTTGATAAATAATTCTTTTTAGCTATTTTGTTGTATTTCTTACGTATTTAATGTTTTATATATTATTTCTTTTACTAAAGTTAAAATTTTTTCTCATTTGTTTAAGTTAATTATTAGTAAAAAGAAACTTAATAATTTTGTATTTATGTAAAAATTCAATTCACAGTTTTCTATTAAAAATGAAGAATAATCATTTTAGCATAAATCTTTTCATAAGTTTTTAATTGTTAAATCTATTAGCGTTAACTGCACCAATGACAAATGAAAGAACTTTCAGCAAGATGAAATTGATTAAAAACTATCTTCGAACAACAATGACTGGTGGACGCCTAAATTCACTGCTTTTACTCAAAGCAGAAAAAGATATTGTTGACAATTAAGCTTGATAAGTTGGCAAAATATTTTTCAATTTTAAAACAACGTCGAATTAAATTTACGTAGCTAATATAATTAATATAACGTAGCTTTGATAACATATTAATTTTTTATCCTTTTTATGCGAATTTCTTTATTTATAATTTAAATGGCAAATATTTAAAATGTTTTTCTACATTATTTTTCTTATTTTTTAAAAATGAAAGGACAATTTACTTTTGAATGAATTTTGTTTTGAATCAATTTTTGATAGAAGACTGTATTGAAACAAAAGATAAATTCTAATAACTAAGTGATTTTTCAAAAAAAATTTAAATATAAAGTAAAAGTATTTCAAAGTTGCACTGAAAAACATTTAAATGTACAACTTTATTTTTTAAAAGTATTTCCACAAATAATTATTAATTACAATTGAAAACTTAATTCAATTGAATAAGTGTTTCAGTTTATTTAAAAATAGATTTTTTTTAAAATTTTTTGTTACCAATTTAATAATAAAATTAATGGAAATGTAAGAACTCTATTTTCTTTTTATTATTATGAATAATTACTGGTACCATTTAGTTATCAATAATACCTCACTTATCACCTATTGCGGTTGCATTTCTTAGTGCTGTAAAAATTATTTCGATGAGTAGCATTATGTTTATAACTCGTCGAATTGATTTCAAAATAAACTTTGGAAGCTCAAGTTTTGAGGCACATTTGAACTCTTTTATTTGTTTTGTTTTACCTTTGATTATCAAGCTTTAGCCAAATACAAATTGTATGTATGTATGTATGTATGTATATATATATATATATATATATATATATATATATATATATATATATATATATATATATATATATATATATATATATATATACATATATACATATATATATATACATATATATATATATACATATATATATATACATATATATATATATATATATATATATATATATATATATATATATATATATATATATATATATAATTTAAATGTTATTGTTATTTAATGTAATGTTGTAATTTAAATGTAATGTTAATTTAAATGTTAAAAAATTTAGAAAAAATGGAGGGAAAAAAAAGTATTAAAAATCCGGATTTTGTTTTCCGGATTTTCAATTTTTTTTCCCCCTCCATTTTTTCTAACTTTTTTAGCTTATTTTATGAGTTCTATATACTTGCAGCTTATGCGCAGTTTATATTACTTATTAATTTTCTTTGTTTTTCTCTTTGTATTTTTTTGTACTATATATATATATATATATATATATATATAGCATAATAAATAAATACAAAAAAAACACGTAGAAAATTAAGAAACACAATAAGTTTCATTTATTGCGCATAAGCTGCAAGTAAATAGAACTCATAAAATAAGCTCAAAATGAAGATAAAACAAAGGAAAATTACTGACTAATGAAAAAAGGAGAAAAAAGAAAGTTAAAAAAATAAAAGTAGCAAAAACTGGAGAAAAAAAAAATATCCGAAAAAAAAGAAGAAAAAAAGGATAGAATTCTTTTAAAAAATCCGGAAAATAAAGATATAATCTTTTCATCAACCCACACGATTATATCTGCAGAAAAGAGTGCTTTCTAATATTGTATTAATATAGCCAAAGCAAAATATATCAATACAATAGTGTGAGGAGCACTCAAACATTTTTTACAAAAATTACAACAAATAAAATAGAACACAATAAGTAAAAGTAACACGTAATAACAGAAAATAAAATATAAAGAAAAAACAGAATAGAACATAAAACATAATCTATAAAGCGAGTAGCGAAATCAAATGAACTTACATGAACGGGAAATTTTTCAAGAATGATTTAAAATATTTTCGTAACCAGATTGCCAGATTGAAAATGAGATAGCGTAACTAGAGTTTTGTTTTAAAGTGCGTTCTAACTGCATTACTGAAGTGCGTTTGATTTGTTAGTTACCAAGGATGGGCCCGAAAATGGATATGCGCAAGGTAATATTATACTGGATAATTTAAAAAAGTTGACTATAAATAATTTTAAAAAATAAATATTTATTATTATTAGTCTTAAATTTTCCTTTGTTTTATCTTCATTTTGAGCTTACTTTATGAGTTCTATTTACTTGCAGCTTATGCGCAATAAATGAAACTTATTGTTTTTCTGAATTTTCTTCGTGTTTTTTTGTATTTATTTATTATGCTATATATATATATATATATGTTACGGCCAAAACCCGAAGTCTGGCCAATTCGCGATCTGGCCGTCCAGATCGCGAATTGGCCGGACCTCTTGGCCAAAGTCCGAAATAATTGAAACGATCAGTGAATATTTTACTTTGGCAGCCTTCTATAATTATATAATAATTCTTATAAATCTTCTAATTTAAAAATATAAATAATAGAAGTTTTTAAATTGTCTATTAAATAATCATTAATTTAATAATCAATATTAAATTAATGATTATATCTATTTAAATGTCTAATCATACTAGTCATACATACACCAAAGGTCTAGTCATACTAGGTCTAGTTAAGTGTCACTGCCTGGTATACATTTGCCCGGTATACCCTACACTGATGTTTTTTAAGGTTCAGTGCCACTGCTCGGTGTACATTTGCCCGGTATATCCTACACTGAAGTTTTTTTAAGGTTCAGTGCCACTGCCCGGTATATCCTACACTGATGTTTTTTTAAGGTCAAGTGTCACTGCCCGGTATATCCTACTCTTATGTTTTTTTAAGGTCAAGTGCCCCTGCCCGGTTTGCCAGGTATAATGATTTTTTCTTCCAACTTTGGCTGATCTTCCCATGCCAGATCGCGAATTGGCAGACTTCTGACTTTGGCCGTAGCATATATATATATATATATATATATATATATATATATATATATATATATATATATATATATATATATATATATATGTGTGTGTGTGTGTATACGGCAGTCGGCAAAATAAGCTTCAACAACCCCCCTCTCGAATCGGTTATCGACGGGCCTGTGTGTGACTTTTGTGAAGACTCTCAACGTATGATTTTTAAAACGAGTGAATATGTATCGCAGTATTTATTTTTTAAATCGCGTGAATATGAATTCCGGTGCATGATTTTTGAATCCCGAGAAGAGCAACTATGTATGATTTTTTAAACGCCAGAATACGAATCGCGATATGTGATTTTAAATCTCGTTAATACGAATCGCGATGAATGATTTTTAAATCTCGTTAATGTTAATGCGATGGGCGATTTTTAGATCGCGTAAATATGAATTACGATATGAGACTTTTAAATTACGCGAAGAATCAAAACGTATGATTTTTAAAATGCGTAAATACGAATCGCGATACATGATTTTTAAATCATGTGACAACGAAAAAGAATAGGTTTGGGTATGTGTTGTTAAACTTGCAAGTGTTCATGAGACTAGAGAAATATGCACGTGTATTGAATTATTTTTCAGCAAAAGGGACTACATATAATATAAGTTTATGCATCTCGTTTTTTTTTAATTCTCTCTGGGAAGCTGTCGATTTCGCTACGATACGTAATTATTATTTAAGTTACAAAAAAAAAAAAAAAAAAAAAAAAAAAAAAAAAGAACTAAAACAGGATCGAATTTCACGAGTTGTTTTAAATTATCAGCATATTCAAAATCACAAGTAAAATTGCGACAATAAAGGCCGAAAAAAAAGTTTGAAAAACTTTTTATACTTATTATAAAATTGGCACAAATAGAGCACGTAAAAATATATTATTTTAATATGTGATTCGAAACTCGCGTGCCGTGAAACTGTAGAATTAAAAATATTAGGATTTTATTAATTACGGGGAAAAGCGTAGTAATAATTACCGAAAAAACTATCAAAATCGCTTTATTTACGATGAAATCGGCATAAATGAAGCGCGTCAAAAAGTGATGTATTGAAATGCGGGATTCGAAATTTAAGTATCGAAAAATAGCGTATAAAAACCTTGTAGAAATGTGTTGTTATAATTGTCAAAATAACGATTGAAAAATAATTTGATTTGCGATAAAATCGGTACAAATAAAGGACGTCAGAAAATAATTATCTAAATGACCGATTCGTAATAATATTATGCTAAAGATATCAAAATTTTAAAAACCACACGGAAATGCGTAACAATAACTGCCCGAAAAAGGATCAAAAGTCATTTAGATGTGCGATGAATTTAGCTAAAATAAAGCGGTTCATAAATTTCAAGACGTTATAACATATTTAAAAAAAAAATCGCGATTTCAGAAACTACGCGAAAATGGGTACCAATAACTGCCGCGAGATCATTCGATTTGCGATGAAATCGACACACAGGAAGAGCGTCAAAAGTGATAACTTAAATTCGAAATTCGTTTTTCGTAATAAAAATATTGGGATTTTCAAAACTATGCGAAAATACTTCGCGTTAAGCATCGAAAAAAGCGATCGAAAAACTACATTGATTTTGATTGAGTGCATCAAATGCGCAATTTCAAAATTCAGATTTTTTTTTTTAAAGTTTTTTTTTTTCTATTTTGTTCAGGTTGTTGTCGCGGGCCGCTTGTTGCCCGCTGGTTGTGCACCTCTAATTAAAGCAGTAATAAATTTTATGAGTACTCTGAACCACTCCCGCTAAATGTTATCAACTGTCTAATCATTGTTTTAAAAAATACTTTATTTCATATAAAAAAATATTGAATCTTTAGAGTTTTTATTTCTAAACATTCATTGGAAACTATATATAAAAATCTAGGCTTTTTTCATTTATGTTACTTCTTAAAACATTTATTAAAATATAAAAAAATGTTTTAAGTTGATTTTTTAAAATTTTTATTTTAAACACATGAATATGCATAAAATATGCATGATACATGAAATATGCATAAATGAAACTTAGATTTATAACATTAATTTCAAGTAAAAGTAACATATTTTGTTAATAAATAAGTGTGACTAATTAAATTTGTTTTATATGCATAATAAAATTTGTTGATGTACATATTATTTTTTATTATTATTATTATAATTAATATGATGTTAATATTTTTTACTACTAAAACCATTCCAAAACAGAAAATTAAAAAAAGAGAATATAAATAGTGAAAAAAAATAACTTTAAATTTTAGCTAATTAATTTTTCTTAAGAAAAATTTGACATTTTAATTCAAGTACTTAAAAATGTTTGAATCTTCATAATGCATTTGTTTTTACTCTAATTTATCATTTCATTTTATATTTTGTTTTCATACTCTTTCATTCAATTAATTACAAAATTCGTTACAAAATAAAGATTATTTATTTCAATTAAACAATATGCAATAGAGTATTTGCTTGTGTGCATTATACTTGTTTATTCTGTTAATAGATGGCTGCATCAGTTATTTAAAATAAAGAATGATAGTTTCTTTTCCTGTGTGGAGACGTATATCGTCAACAGATGGCACTAAAATACATTGAAATTTTATGGGTGCTCTAAATTTATGGGAATTTTATTTATTTATTTATTTATTTATTATTATTATTTTTTTTTTTTTTCGTTTTTCTATTATATTTTTTCTATCTCGTTTTCCGTTTCTCTGTCATCGTTTTTCCGTTTTTCTATCATCGTTTCCGTTTTCAATATCCATTGTAGAGAAAAAATCTTTGATCATTTTATTTAAGAAAATAGTTTTATAATTTTTTGTCCCATTCAAAACATTTGATTTTATTATTTTTTACTCCTCCTTTCTTCGACGGAAATTCGATGAGTCATGAAGAAAGTTTCTTAAAATAGTCTGTAGTGATTTTATTTATGTCATTTTCTTTTTTCTTTTTTACTAATATAATAATGCAAACTGGAAAAAAAAAAAAAATAAATAAATAAAATAAAATTCAGGAACTTACGAAAAATTTTTTAAACTATTGTACTTTTTGAAACTTTAACAGCAAAATGTATTTCAAGCTATTCAAAATAAAATTGATATTAAAACGCTGTAAATTGTTTTATTATTTTTTCTTTGATAAAAATCAATTGCATATAAAATATTGAAATTCATTTTCACCTTGACTGAAATATGGATAGTTCAAAAATGCTTTCTGTTTCCCTAATCCCCATTGAGAGAGAAATCATTAACTCTTTGGCGTCGATGAAACAGCACGGTCCCTTATATATATATATATATATATATATATATATAAGTTCAAAATGAAGATAAAACAAAGGTAAATTACAGACAAATGAAAAAAGGGGGGCGAATAATAATAATAAAAAACAACTGGGGAAAGAACAAAAAAGAATTAATTAAAAGAAAAAAAGAATTAATTTAAAAAAAAAAAAAAAAAAAAAAAAGAGGAAAAAGTTTTTTTAAAAAACTGGAAAATAAAAGATATAATCTTTTCATCAGCCCACACGATTATATCCGAAAAAGAGTGCTTTCTAATATTGTATCAATATAGCCAAAGCAAAATATATCAATACAATAGTGTGAGGAGCACTCAAGAAATTTTTTTACAAAAATTACGACAAATGAAATAAAACACAATAAGTAAAAATAACACGTAAAAACAGAAAATAAAATAAAAAGGAAGAGCAGAACAAAACAAAATCTATAAAGGGAGTAGCGAAAAATAATGAACTTACATGAACGGGAAATTTTTCAAGAATGATTTAAAGTGTTTACGTAACAAGATTGCCAGATTGCAAAATATGAAAACTTTGAAAACAAAAGCGCAAATTGAAAGTAACTAGAGGAGTTTAAATTGCGTTCTTGCTGCATTACTGAAGTGCGTTAGATTTGTTAGTTACCAAGGATGGGCCAGAAAACTGATGTACGCGAGGTAATATTAAACTGGATAATTTAAAGAATTTGACTATAAATAATTTTAGAAAATAAATATTTATTTAAGAAAAAAAAAAAAAAAAAAAAAAAAAAAAAAAAATATATATATATATATATATATATATATATATATATATATATATATATATATATATATATATATATATATATATATATATATATATATATATATATATATATATATAAAATAGAAAAGAGAAATAAACATGAATTGCCAGTTTTGCACATAATTTTAGCCACGGATTTGCCCGAAATGGATTTGCACATGGAAAAATTGTATAAATCAATAAAGAAAATTTTTTTAGTAAATAATTTTAGCCACGGATTTGTCCGAAATGGATTTGCACATGGGAAAATATTATAAATTAACAAAGGAATTTTTTTAGTAAAGGAATTTTTTAGTAAATAATTTTGACCAAGGATTTGCACAAGGAAAAATTATACAAATTAACGAAGAAATTTTTAGTAAAAAATGCTTGGCCACGGATTTACCCGAAATGGATTTGCACATGGGAAAATTGTATAAATAAATAAAGAAAGTTTTTAGTAAATATATTTACAAAAAATGCGATTAACTCAATGATTTTATATAGAATTTTATTACTTTAGTTGGGTAACTATTGTTTTTTATCAAATTTTGAAAGAGTTTATCGATTTGTCTTTTGGATAAATAAATATTACTACATATTCTTTTAATTCTATTAATTTCATTAAAAGTAGTATTTAAATAGATGCTCCTAGAAACATTAGAATTCCAAGTAATTAGTTGATTTATATTGAAATTAAAATCATTTCTTTTATCGTATAAATCAACAAAGCATATATTTTCTTCTTTTATAATACCCAAATCCAAAAAATTGAAATTAATATTATCATCATGATTACGAAGCAAGATTAATTCCTCGGGGTAAATATCATTTAATAAAATAGTATAGTCTTGAAAATTAAAGATAATTAAGTCATCAATATATCTAAAAACAAATTTAATACTAAGAGTGTAATTTTTTTCATAATAATGCAAAAATAAGTTAGCTAAGAGAGATGAATAATTAGAACCTTGTGGTATTCCATCAATTTGAAGAAAAATATCCCCTCCATTGTAAAGATAATTATTAAAAAGACAAAAATTAATCAGAATTTCCCAATAATCAAAATCGCAACAAAGGATATTTTTGAAATCATAGTAATAATTCAAAAGGACATCTTTTAGTTTAGAAAGGGGAATGCTATTGAAAAGATCCTGGAAATCAAAAGTTGCAATAGAATTAATTTTATTATGTTTAATGAAATCTAAAATCGGTTGATTATTAGTGATAATCCAAGAGAAACCTTCTTTAGAAATACTGTTAATAATTTTATTTAAGTAGTTAGAGAAAATGCTGCCAGGTTTAGTTAGATAAGTATTAGATCCACATGTGATAGTTCTAAATTTAACAGGAATTTTATGAAATTTCGGACTGATAATTAAGTAAGGAAATTGTATATTGCTAATTTTAATTTTTAATCTCTTATATAAAGCTAAAATTTTTTTAATGACAATATTATTATTCAAATTACTAAGTTGAAAATTTTTACTATTTTTTAATTCCGTATTTAAGAGTTCAACATAGAATTTTTTACAGAAGATTGCATAATTATTGTTAGCTTTGTCTATGGGAGTAATTACGAAATTTTTTTGAAGTTGCTTAATTGATTGAAGAATATTAGAAAAAATTGTTGGATTGTTACTGTTATTTAAATTATCCTTATTATTGAGAATAAAGCTTTTAAAGTAATAATAAACACCCCATTTCCATTCTGTTAGCATACCTAAAGGTAAAGAGAATCTATTTGATATCTTTAAACAAAAACTATTGAGATCATTAGGAAGTAATTTAGAATTTTATTGATTGATATATGGTAAATGGGTCAAAATTTTGTGCCTTTTATCATTAAATTCCTAAGTCTTAAGTTTTCTATAATATTTAAATTACCAGTAATAACATGTTTATGATGTTTATCAACAAAATCAAAATATTTCTCTTCCTCACAGTGAAATTCAAAATCGGATATGTTAATGCTCCCTAAATTTTTGCTTAAATCATTATAATTAAATATAGTTCTACCAAGAGATTTATTATATTTAAAAAGCTTTTAATAATGTTAAAATCTTTTAATGGAAATAAAGTTTTAAAATTTTCAAAAATATTATGAAATTTGATCTTATCGAAAATAGGATTTTGAAAGTTAATAACGAAATATAAATTATCTAAATTTTTCTTTTTATTTGGCAAAATTTTACTCATTTTAGCTATTAAAAGATCGAAACAAAGAATTTTGAAATGTAAATTAATAAAAGAAAAGTTATGAATAAGATCGTACAGCTTATATACATCATAATTCTTAAGGGAGAAAACAAAATCTTTAATAGGTTTAAAATTATAATGTTTATTAAAATCTTTTTCCATATTAGAAAGAAAAGTTATATTTAATTTGTCACTATTAAGAGAGTTTCTATTACTTCTGGATCCCCGTTTACCTCGATTTGTACGCTTATCTTTAATATGAAAAAGTGAATAAGTTGAGGAGTTATTAAAGTTAATCTGTGTATGTTGGAAGGTATCGTTTAGCCCATACGGCAAAATTGTTTTGTATAAAAGCATGTAGTAATTTTCTTTTTGTAGTCTTAAATCTAAATCTTCTACAATATCTAAAATATTAATTTTGACACTGTTAAATTTATGTACTCTAAAATGATTCAATTCCAGGTTATTGATAGTCTTATTACTGTTTATATCAGAACGGTGTTGATTAATTCGAATGTTAAGTGAGTTACTGGTTTGTCCAACATATTTCATATCACAGAAGCCACAGGTTAACATATAAATAACATTTTTAATTTTACAAAAAGATTTGGAGCTATCGTTATAAAGAAATGTATGTTTTTTATCAATATTAGGGCAAGTTTTGCATCTTTTATCACCACACGCTTTATAAGACGGTAAAGTATCGGGAATAGAATGCAATTCAAAAAATCTTTTGCTTTCGCTTTTGCTTTCAGAGTAGCAGGATGTCGATCCGAAGGTCCCCTCTGATTTAGGCTCTCCGTACCGGGTACAACATGAAGAATAATTTAAATATTGAACACATTTTTTAACAGGCGCTAAATTGTTATAATTGTTTAAATCCATAAAAAAAGCTCATAGAGCAACGTCCTAAGCACACGTAACGTCCTAAAGACAGGAAATAAGAAAATAAGAAAAAGGAAATCAAAACGAAAACATAAAGAAAACGAAAGAAAGTTAATAGTAGATAATATTAAGCGCTAAAGCTGCATTAAATATGATCACTAATACACTGCAAAATAAATTAATACAAAAAAAACCAGAAAAGAGAAAAAAAAAAAAATTAAGTATCATTTATTGCGCATAAGCTGCAAGTAAATAGAACTCATAAAATAAGTTCAAAATGAAGATAAAACAAAGGTAAATTACAGACAAATGAAAAAAGGGGGGCGAATAATAATAATAAAAAACAACTGGGGAAAGAACAAAAAAGAATTAATTAAAAGAAAAAAAGAATTAATTAAAAAAAAAAAAAAATATATATATATATATATATAATTTTTTTTTTTCACAGTCAATCCAAAGAAAAGTTGCTTAGAAAAGATGATTTATATTCAAAATTTTAATTTTATTAATAATTAATTTTGTAAATTAAAGAAATTTCAATTTGAATTACTTATGTTCCTTTATGTTTAAATAATTACAAATAAGTGCAAATTTGGAAAATTATTATTTGAAAGTGAGCCGTCAGTCCATACTTTATATACTGTATCATAAGCGTAGCGTGAGGGCACACTTTTAGTTTTTTGAAAACTGTTCTTCTACTTTAAAGTTTATAAATACATTTATAATATGAATATATATACGTATAAGAAATAAATATGCATATGCACTTAAAATAAACTAAGAGTTTTCTAAAAAACAAAAAGTATATCCCCTTTACGGTACGCTTATGTGCTAAATAGAATGAAAATATAACAGGAATCGAATCGAGGGTTTTGAACACTTATTCTTACAATGCTTAATCTTAAACGTATTTAATTACAAACATTGTTCCCTATGTATTTTTTCTCGCTTATTCAAATGAGCTCAAAACTGGGCTAATGTTTTAAATTTATATATATATATATATATATATATATATATATATATATATATATATATATATATATATATATATATATATATATATATATATATATATTATATAAAGTATATTTATTATGAAGTTACTTTTTACAGGTTTGAAACTAATTGTGCCATCGACTCGAATTTTATCTCATACAATTAAGCATGAAAAATTACATCGAAAAATGTATCTTATATCTTCAGATAGCGAAGTGAAAAGTGTGCATAAGTATACGTCAAAAATAGTTCTCTTTATACATGAAAATGCTTGCAACTTTTGAACTATTCGTTCTATTGATTTAACAGTTAAACATGAAAAGATACATTGGCAGCAGAATCTCTCATAATTAATAAGCGAATCTGAATTATAACTTTTATTTTCATGATGATAAGAATCGTTTCAGCACTATCTGCCCACCTCCCCCCCAAAAAAAATCTTTTTTTTCTTTTCTTCAGGGACCTATTTTACCGGTACCTTTTTTTTCCCGATATTTTTTTTCTGAGACCTTTTTTACCCTCTACCAACTAGAACATTCAGATTCCTAATATAATAGACGCATCTTATTTGTAGTTACAAGCTATTGTGGCTTTTAGTTTATTTATGTTGCATCAATCTAGAATATTGCTCTTTGAGTGGTGACTTAGAGCAATATTGAAAGCAGTAATCTTGATAGCTAAGACAAGCTGATGTGTATATGGTTATTCTGAAATCACAATACAAGAGGAAGAGGTAAAGATTAATCAGAGTTTTGTACAGACCATAAAAAATCTTAAGAAGTGGTAGCAAAAATAAGAAATAAAAAGAAAAGATCCATCTCAATAAGTTTAATCATTAACTTGGCCTAATATTTCCAAATAAATATTTCTATTGGCGAAATTTGAGAGTTTTATTTATTTAGTTTAAGTAGTGAACGCTAAAAAAATTTTTTTTTACTCTTCTATTACAACATTGACATCACTTTATAAGTTTTAGATGGACCGTATAATTCTGATAAAGGAAATAGCCTGCTCCAAAGGCACAATACATGTTGAAGCACAAGGATATTGTACTCTGTAGTTAAGTAGGAACTCTACACTAGGAGGATGCTTTTGAAAAGACACCAATCAGGAGTGAGTGAAGAGGCATCAATTTTTGTTAACTCATTAAGGCTTGAATTTTTTTATATACCATGATGCAGAAAATTCTTCTATTAAAGAAGGGGCTATTTGTTTTAGCTTAATGAATATTTTCTTCTGTTAGCTACTACTTCGATTTATGTGCCCTTGATTTGTGACACATTTAAATGCGTGATTCGAGTGTCATATTAATACATATTAAAAATAATGGATTTTAAATTTTTTTTTAACCCATTAAGGCTTAATCTAATTCCAAGGTAAACCAATTCCTTCAACCAACTTCCGACCTCTGGCCAGTGGCCACAGTGATCAACAGAACCAGTTTTTAAGTCCAACATTAGCTTATAACTACAGGATTACATAATTAGGGGTTATCAGGTTACATAATTAGGTTTATCAGGTTACATAATTAGGGGTTGGACAACCCCTAATCACGTTTCTCTGTCACAGAAACGTTTTCTTTTTCTTCTTAAATTTCCCTTACCATTTAGAATAAAGATTTAATATCCGTCTTAAAAAATAGCATGGATATATATTCTAAAATATTCATACCTCCAGATAGCGAAAAACATTTTTTCACAATAGTTCCTTTTATATATTTCTATATCGTATGCAATAGAATTCAACTCTGTATTTATGTTTCGTTTTTATTTTTTTTTTATTTCTTAAGTTCATGAATATAGCTTAAAAATAACTTCACAGACAAATCATGAATATTGCTATAAAAATACATTCAGCGATGTTTTAAAAATTATTAGTAGCATTTTAAAATAATTTGAATCATTAGGTCGTCAAGTTTTAATGAGATCTATTAATATAAAATATTAAGCTGTCTGACGCTCAGTTTTTGAGAAAAAGTGAAAATGACTTCTTCCATAGACTAACTTCGATGTAGATTGAAGCTGACAACGATGTCAACAGTCTTAAACAGAAACCAATAGAACGAAACTCTTTTAATTAGTTACACTTTCCTAAAAATAGCCTCTTGGACACGTAAAATTTATGGCTCTGTTTCTTCGATTACTTGCCAAAGAACGCCCCCCGATGTTTTTGAAAGCCCAAAGTAAAAGCGGGGAGCAAATTGAAAAGTAAATGAAAGTTGAATACCTAAAAACCTTATTGAAATGTAGAGAATTTGGTTTCGGGCGACTTTTAAGTTTTCCTGAAGTAGCAGCTTTTATTATTCCAATCACTAATGTTTGTATGATAATCAGTCCCTATTTGAAGAAAGAAAAACAAAATACACATTTTATTGAATAGAATATATTTATTTTAAAAGATTTACCTGGTAATGTGTTTATTCTTAGTTCTTTTTCAATACAATTAATCGAAAGTAAAATTTTCAAGAGCCCTCCTTCTCTCTGGGTTCCCTGACACACAAAAGAATTTAAAAAAAGAAAAGAAGAGATAAAAGTACATAAAATGCTCTTGTATGCTCTAAATTTCGGTTATGTTCTAAATGGCTTTTTTCTTTTCAGCTGTCAAATCTTCACTATTTTTGTTTTACATAAAAACACACTTCAGAAAATAAAATAAAAAATATTCCAAATACTAATTATATTATCCTTTAAAACGCAATATTGCGAAATATCGTGACATATAATATATGAGATTAAAAGGGATAAATAAAATACGTTCATTATACGAGGAATCTGAAAGTTAATTTAGATTATCGATAACACTACCGTAAATATATACTTCAAACGAGATTTGACAAAGTCCATCGCTAGACCAAACAAACAGTGCACTATTGCCCTATCTGTGCTTCGGCTAATAATGTAGCATCTGTAATTCTCGAAGCGGTCGAAAAAAGTATACTCAAGTGTTCGTTTCGTGGTGTGATAACAATGGTCGTACCTTTTCTCCTTCCTAAAGTTGCTGTATGTAAACGTACCTTTCATGTACGTTTGCATATAATCCGTTTCTGTCGTAAACGTACCTTTCATAATGATCCCAACATCTTCATTCATAATGTTAATATATCACTTTTGCCACTCACAAAATTTTTAGACTTTTATCCCCACATCACACAGTTGCAAAAACGATGCGAGCAAAAATTTTTGCTGTCATGAGACTAGCCCTGCTATCAATTGCTGATACTATCGCGATTTGATTATGTAAGTGCATTTTACGGCTTTGCAACCGCCTTCGTGCCTTAGATACAGTGCAAGATATCACGCTGAATAACTTTCGTTCTAATGATTGGATTTTCAAGTTCTAAGTGTCAATCTTAATGGTTCCTAGGGGTGACTTCAAATATGCTAATTAATAAGTGCTAACCATTAATTAAGTTACGAAATCAGTCACAAAACGCACTTTCTCTGAATAAACATGTATTTTTTTGCATATTTGGATTTCCGACCCCCAAATTAAGGGGGGGGGGATCATCCGCAATAAGGATTGCAGTCTTAATAGTTTAATCAAGAGAACAGTTGAAAGTTTGGTCCCTTTAATGTTAATTTCGCTTTTAGCGTTTTTGGTCAAATCTTTAAAACGAATTGCGCACTTAAAAAAAATTTGCACCCACTCATACGACTCGTTTATCCGAAGATAATTTCATGAAAAACTAATTTTCAAAAATTACTTATTATTATTTATTATTTAATTTAATACTGGACGAAAAAATTTTGAATTATGAGCCATAAATTTTTTTATATACTATGAATCTACATATTTTTTTTTATAGGGAAATCTAAAGTTTCAATTGTTTTCATTTATTAGAAGCTGAGAAAAATTTAAATGAATTTCTTAGAAAAAAATAATTTGATGACAGTGAAAAAATATTTAAATGAAACGATTAATGCCTAAATTTGGTAAACTTACAAGGAAATTGACTTACGCAAGCCTAGAGTAAATTTCATTCATGATTTTTCGTTGTTTTGTTTCGATATCGTTATCTTTTTTTAATGATAAAATACTATGTTTCTTTTTAAGTCATGTACTAATTTATACTTAATTTAGTAAAGATATTTTATTTATTATCCTACTGTAAATGCATTAAATCATATAACTTGAATATTTAATAATTTTAAGCAAATAAGGGTGTAGAAATAAACTTTATCAAAGTACACCTAAAGTATATCCTAAAATATATCTAGTATAAATTTTGGAATCCATAAATAAAAAATACATTTTCTAATAATTTCGAGTAGGACGGAAACTTTAACTTGTTTGAAACAGCAATCCTTGTCACTATTTAATTTTGATTCCTGGTGCTAAGGGACATTCCATTTTCACATTCGAATTTTGAAATTTCAATTGTAAACGGAATTTTTTACGTCCTTAAAAATGTTATTAAGGCTAGCAGTAAACAAAAATTGTACCGGATTGATTTTTTTAGAAGTAGGGACTAATTATTATTTTTTCAATCTAAGAACCTTTATCTTACGTAAAACTTATTTTAATATTTTTTATTCGCTAGTTTATATTTTGTAAATTTTACAACAAAAGAAGGATGACAAGAGCCATAGAACAATATTTTCAATTTTATTTTCAACGATCGCTTCACTCGTCACACGAAAACTCTCATATAGGCACACTGACTTCTCGTTACACGAATTAGTAGGGGGCGCTACAACACAAAATTCTTTTTAACACTGAACGAATATGGCGTGAAGTAAATATCTATTTTAATATACCTATTTTTGGATACTCGTAACTTGTCGACTGTTATTTCCATCTTCATATTTTTTGAAGCCAGTGATGTTTTTACTATCAATTATACTGTTTTACTTTAGGGTCTTGATTATTATTTTGATAAGAATTTTATGCTCGTTAAAGTATATCTGATTTTAATATTTTAACAAGGTGGTCCTTAAAAAGTAAAAGAATCGTAAAATCAATATCTATGAAGGTATCATTATCATAACTATGAAGGTATCATTAATTTTAAAATTAAAATTTTGAAATCAAATATTTTGAGTTAATTAAACTGAATATTTTATCTTTTAAATTTTAGTGCCATCATTTCAGTATCTTAAAAACCTTACGAACTCTGTTTAAAAGTATGATATCGTTTCAGATAAATGCAAAAAAAATAAAAATAAATAAATAAATAAATAATAATAATAATAATAATAATTATAGTAGCGGTATTTGGTGATGTAAAGAACATGTTGTGCGACATTTTATGGTGAATTTGCGAAAATAAGTTTTAGAATGTATCGAATTTTTTGGATGATATTTGAAAATCATCTTTAGCCAAAGAAAACCATGTAACCTAAATATTTGGCGATTTTTTAAACAATGAATCCCACAATATACAACATATTATTTCAACATGTTATTCTTAAACATAACATATTTCAATGTCTTTAAAATGAGACTTAACATTCAGTAATCCCTTCAGTTATAGAAAAAAACAAATATCGCAAATTATATAAAACTTTGTGAATGATTATTAGAATTACAATAACCTTTACATTTTTTTTCAGGCACATTTTGTTTGTTTCTTTACATTTTCTTGCCTAGAAGACTCAATCAAAGCTGTAAAAATTATTATCCCTGAAATTTTTTATGTAATTATAAGTTATGTAAATTTGATGAAATCCTCGTATAAATGAAGTAAAATCAACGTAAAAAACACAAATAATGACAGATAAGAAGTTCACGTGTTCCAAAAAGCTTGGAAAATGATAAATAATTTATAAATCGATTAAATTTTCCCTTTCAAAGGATATTAAAAAGAAAAAAAAATATTTGCTTATTGGTCAGAAATTATCTCTATGTCTATTGCTTAGAAACGTCGAGATATTCTTCGATTAACTATTAACAAATAAATCTCTCCGAGCAATCGCAGAACATTACTCATTTTTTTATTATTATCTGAACTTTGTTGCTTAGCAACGGAGTATAATTAGGTATTGCTCTCTTGAATTAATCTATGGGTTATCTTAAATTATTCATTTGCGCTGGCGATTTTGCTTCGCGGTTTTTTGGGACTATCACTAGATTACAGATTATATATATATATATATATATATATATATATATATATATATATATATATATATATATATATATATATATATATATATATATATATATATATATATATATATATATATATATATATATATATAATCTGTAATCTAGTGATAGTCCCAAAAAACCGCGAAGCAAAATCGCGAAGCAAAATATATATATATATATATATATATATATATATATATATATATATATATATATATATATATATATACATATATATATATATATAGCTTTTTAGCCCTACACTATGTGATCAAATAAATATATAAAGAAATCTATGTTCATTCAGAGAAAGTACGTTTTTGTATCTGATTTCCTAAATTAATTGACTAATTAATTAGCAGATTTGAAGTCACCCCAGGAACCGTTATGATTGACACTTAGCACTTGAAAATCTGATCATTTGATTGGAAGTTATTCAGGATGATATCTTCTTTTATTTTAAGCACTGTACAGTCCGCAAAAAAAAAAAAAAAAAAAAAAAAATATATCACCCTGAATAACTTTCGTTCTAATGATTGGATTTTCAAGAACTAAGTGTCAATCTTAATGGTTCCTGTGGGTGACCTCAAATGTGCCGATTAATTAGTGCTAACTATTAATAAAGTTCCGAAATCAGACACAAAAACGCACTTTCTCTGAATAAACATACATTTTTTTTTACATATTTGGATTCTTAACCTTCAAAATATAGGGTGTAGCTGCAATCTGGGAAATATGGTCCCCATAGTTTGGTCAAGAGAGCGATCCCAAGTTCGTACCCCTTACTGTTAATTTCACTTTTTACGTTTTAGTCTTATTTTTAAAACTAATAAAGCAATTCAAAGAAAATTGCACCCACTCATAAAACTCATTTACCCAAAGTTAATTTCATGAAAAAAATAATTTTTAATAATTATAAATATTTTTTATTTAATTAAATTGATTGGATGAAAAAATTTTGAATTATAAGATATGAATTTTTTATACCATATTAATCTACATATTTTTCAATTGAAAAATCTAATGTTTCAACTGTTTTTATTTATTAGAAGCTGAGACAAATTAAAATTAATTATTTTTAAAAAAATAATTTGGCGACAATAAAGAAAGAATTAAATAGGGTGATTAATATTAAAATGTGATAAACTTGCGAGAAACACATTTATATAGGGTGTTTTTATTTTCGCGCGCTTAGCGTAAAATTTCATTCATATTTTTTTCGCTAATAATCGTTTGCTAATCTTTTTATTTTTATTTCTTTTAAACTATAAAATACGATGTTTCTCTTTTAGTTGTTTAATAATTTATTTGCAATTTAGTAAAGAAATTTGAATAAAACATTTTGAATAAAAAACAATTTTTTCAAGGAATGTCTAGTTTTATAAAAGTGTGCTTCTGATAGAATATGATTATACACCAGATTGTGCTTATTTAATGTGATTATTTTTCATTTTTTTATTTTGTTTTTCAATAAGTGATACAATTTCAATAATATACATACGTATGCATAGATTTGGAATAATATATTTATAAATTTCTTGAATATATATTTTATAATTATTAATACGAATGCGTAGTTAGCATTTTAATTTTAATGATCTTAAAACTTCTTTACATCTTATATATCGCCTTAATCTTAAAATAAATTTGTAAATTACCTGTCTGCACGTGTTTCGCAGAATTATTTTTCTAACTTTTTAATTAAATTTTAACGTTTCTCAAAATCTTATTTTTTATGCTACCATATATATTATATTTTCTTTAATATACTAATAAATTGTTTTAGTACTTTAATTTATGCTTTCCTTTAAAATAAAATTACTTTTTAAGTTATTGTTAAGCTTTTATTGAAAGAAAACTTAGAATTATTGCCAGCTAGCTGAGAATAAAATCTTGTTAAGAAATATTCTACTGATCAATATCATTCGATGCAGAACACCTGACTATTTACTAATCATACTATTGTTTTCGAAAAATGAAGATAAATTATTAATTTTCCTTTTTTTATTGTTTATTATTTATTTGAGTAACGAAAAGTACATGCGTATGTGAGCACAGCAAAAACATACAACAGATTGTTTTTTTTTTTTTTTTCAAATGAACTATGGACATAAAATTTTATTTTGACGTTCAAAGTTATTCTTGCCCGCTAACTTAAAGAAAGTTACCCTTTTCCAGGCCCCCCAGCGGTATCATCCAGTCGGCAGATTCAGGTTAAGTCGGCATTTTTTTTTTTTTTTTTTTTTTTTTTTTTTTTTTTTTTTTTAACAAGCTAAAATCCCGTCTTCGCCGAAATTCTTTCGTGATCGAATATTTCATCGGTGATGAGATTTAAACGGCTAATCTTGCTGTGAAATGTGAGTTTTCCAATTTAGTTTTTTTCCCCTCCAAGAGTAATCATTTATGATAATTCGAAGCAAGATGACCGATAATACAAGCCAAAATCCCGACTTTGCCGTAATTCTTTTACTGTCGGATATTTTATTGTCGGATTGCCATTTCGAGATTTTGTTCCAGACCCGATAATACAGGCAAAAATCCCGAGCAGTAGGAAATTAGGGCTTCAGTGCCAGGGTTTTTGGTGTTTTTCCTAGGTTTCAATGGAGCAAGGTTAAAAAGGGTGTGTCCGGTGGGGTGATCCATCCAATGTGACAGCTACTATAGTTGAGGGTGTTTTTTAATAATTATTTTTTTTAAAATCTTTATTCTTTAATTGTTTTTCTTTAGTTAATTTTTTTTAATTTGTTGTTATGTTGCTTTACCAGCCTCTTATTCATACATGCATGTTATAGCAGGTAGATTCAAGATAAATCAAGAATAATCTAGCATTATTTGGCAACGTTCTCCGCTAGAGGCGTTGCATTTTTATTTAGTTTCAAAATTTACCTCTAGAGGCTCTGTGATCAACCAATCAGAAAAGAGTATTTCAATGACATCACTAATTTTCAACCAATGAGCGTATGACGTTCAAGAACCAATCAGAAATGAGAGAAAATAGTATAAAAGTGTATGTTCTTGCCCAAATCGTCAGATACAATTTTATTTCTGCCTTAGTGCCTTTTAAATATTCGTAACAAAGGAATGGCTAACATGAAGCGAAAAGCTGATCATAGCGAAGTAAGTATCTTTTCATTTTTTTATAATATGCATATATTTCTGTACTATTTTATAATCTAATATGCGTTTTTTTCCCGAACAATCAAGGATCTTTCCACGAAAGCAGTATTCCTTCCAATATGTTTATTTTAGTAGAAGATGTCTTTATTTCCACTACTATTTACCGTGATCGAATTCTGGTTAATGTGACACGATATAAGAAACACGGAGAAAAGTACTATCCATCAAAAGAAGGAGGAATTACTCTGACGCCTTACCAGTTCATCCATTTGGTGAACAGTTCATTTTTGAGGGAAAAGTCGACTGAAAAGAAAAAAGACCACCCCCTGTATGAATATTTCATCAACTTACCATACCTCATCGATCCAGTGACTGCCTATTCTGATACAAGTGTAGGCATTCAAGACAAAGATAAATTTCAAAATATTGTTTGTATTGAATTTGGTGAAACCATCCTACTCAAAAAAGTCTCTACTTGTCGAAACGGTAACACCTACACAACTAGCATAACCCTGAATAATGAGCAATAGGACAAAATATTCTCAATTCGGGAATTTTTGCTGGACAATTTATATTATTTAAAATATAGTAATTTGGACTTTAAAAAGATGTTTGAAGAAATGTTAAAGCACCCTGTACCAGTGACAGACCAGAAGACGACGGAACTATCGTTGAAACTTTAAGACACCTCTTACGGACTGAAATATACATACTACTCGCTCATTACAAAGACTTAGTGAATCCTATGGAAGTAAGTCATTTAGAACTTTCAACCAACACAGGAGCAATGTTCTCTGAAGCTGCCATAAACTTTAAACCTAATGAAATTGTTAAAAAAATTTATAATACTGTTAAAAACAAAACGCGTCATCTTGTCACACAAAATTATTTATTAAACTTTGTAACTGCTCATTTCCTAGAATCAATTGATCTTGTTGAAATACTTCAAACCGCACGAAATGATTTTTGTACTAGTTCAGATTAAATAAATATGTTATTATTTCCCATTTATATGTAATTCATGCATTATTTTTCGCAAACTATTAATAGAACCAACCCTAATAATATTCTTCATTTATACTTTGTATTTCATACTATTAACATGGAATCCTTTTATAAAAATCCCAAACAACCAGCTAGTTTTGGTGGTATTGATGCATTACGCAATGCGCTCAAAGGAAAAGAGAATGCAAATACTGTTAAGAAGTGGCTCTCCTTCAAAGATTCTTATACACTTCATAAACCTGTTAGACGCAAATTTCAACAGAATCGTGTTTTAATGAATGATATGAACAGACAATTTCAAGTCGATTTAGTCGACATGCAATCTCTTTCTAAATTCAAACAAAGGGTATAAATACTTATTAATGTGTATTGACGTTTTCGCAAAGTATGCCTGGGCCGTACCGCTAAAAGATAAAACGGGAAAAAATGTAAAAATAGCCTTAGAATCTATTTTTAAGGAACGAAAACCAGAATTACTTCAATCGGATGATGGAACAGAGTTCAAAAATGAAACAGTTCAATATTATTTGAAAAGCATGCAGATAAAATTTTTTACAACAAATAATGCTACGAAAGTAAGTATTGTGGAAAAATTTAATAGGACATTAAAAACAAAAATGTGGAAATATTTCACAGAATTCAATACTAAGAATTACATCGATGTGACTGATCAATTAATATGGAGTTACAATTATACCCGACATAGCAGTATTAAAATGGAACTAGCTTCCGCTAATAAAAGCAATACCAGTGAAGTTTTGGAAAATTTGTATGGAGATTTGAAGACATTAAAACGCAATCAGCCTGTTTTTAAAGCAGGAGATGCAGTACGAATCAGCAGACTGAAAGGTCATTTTGAAAAAGGATACGAACACAACTGGAGTCGGGAAATATTCACTATTCATGAAATTATTCCTCGAATTCCAGTTGTTTATAGATTAAAAGACTCACAGGGTGAAGAGATAAAAGATACTTTTTATAAAGAAGAATTGCAAAAGGTAGTAGACTCTGGTTTCAATCCGTTAAAAAAGTGATCAAAAAGAGAAAGAAGGGAGGAAACACAGAATATTTTGTGAAATTTTTAGGCTATCCTGAAAAGTTTAATGCCTGGGTGAGTGATATTCAAAAAGTATAAATAGTGAAACTTACCTCTGAAGGCTCATTCTCGAAAATGTCTTTCTACGTGACGTTACCTTCTGATAGCTACATGCAGTTTTTTCCTAAAAACAAAATCTCTCATTTTAAGACGCAGTCACCGATACCAGTTAATCTAAAAGGAGAATGGGAAGTAGGCCTATCTGAAATCATCTATCCCCATTCTTGGCTGAACGTAAATGAAAGTAACAATTATTTTTAATACAAGATAATGGTAATATCGTATCGACTGTAAAACAAACAATTGACGTGGGGTGTTATGAATCAATGTTCGATATTGTATCAGCTATACAACTTGCTTTACCTAAAAATCCTAGCCGGTTTACAATAAGTTACAATAAAGCTACGAAACGAGTAAAAATTAACGCCGTTTAGGGTTGCAACCTTCATTTAGAAAATTTAGGTGAATTGTTAGGATTTCGACGCGATGCAGTCATTACGAGTAACCAGAAAAGCGAATTTGTGACTGACGCGTGGTCCAATTTTTCAGTTTTCTATGTGTACACAGATCTTATTTCACCACAAATTGTCGGAGATACACAGGCTCTTTTATTGCGGATCGTTCGAATAAAAGGACATGATGGAGAAACAATCAGTCAGTATTATGATAGACCTCAATACTTACCTTTAATGAGGCACTCCTTTCAAACTATTCAAATGGAGCTCAGATTGAATTCAGGTGATTTCTTACCTTATGAAAGTGGTAAAGTGATCATAGTTTTACATTTCCGCATGAGGCAAATACTATAAATAGTACGATGCGTTTTTGAAACAATGCGAATGTACATTTGCATTTACTTTTTATTCAAGCGATGTCAAGATTATTCTATGGATTATATTTTAAATCGATAGTATATCAATGATTTTCTGATGTTTCAATTTGTAAAGAAACGATATGGTATAAGATTTGTGTTTAAAAAATAAAAAGAAATTAAACTAAATAATTTGTGTCTTTCTTGTTTCTATTATGAAAATTTATACAGAATTTCTAGAAAATTTTATATTTCAGAATTTTATTTAAATGAGAAAACTTTCACTAACAAAATTTTTATTTTTAAAATATTTCTGCAGAAGAAATTTTTTTTTAAACTTAATTTTCTAACTTTTTTTTTACATAAATTATTTTTTTTTACATAAATTTTTTTTCCAGAAATTTGCTTTTTAAAATTTTTTGTTTTTTTTTTTGTTTCTAGAAATTACTTTTTTTTTAAATTTTTCTACTTAAGAAAAATTATTTTTGCAAATTTTATTTTTAAAACTTTTCTACTCTAGAATAAAAATATTTTGTAAAGTTTATTTTTAAATAATTTTTTTAATTGGAGAAAAAAAAATTTTTTTCAAGAAGAAATTTCTCAAGAAGAAATTTTTTCTTTTCCAAATTTTTTAATGCATTAGAGAAAAAAAAATTTCTAACACTATTTTTTTTCCAAACATTTATTACTTCAAAAAAAACAAAAAAAAAAAACATTTATTATTTTCAGCTTTTTCCGTATATTTTAGCAAGTTAAAATATTTATACCTGAAAGAAAAAAGTATCAAAATTTGAATTCATCAAATAGCATTTATTTCAAAGTTTTAACCATGCATTTCTGCGAGCATACAGTATAGGTTTTTCACAATTTTATTTTCTTTATACAATTTTTTATTTACATCTAATAGTTTTGGTAATTTAACATCATTCAAAGCACTTAAAACTACATGTCTTCCTTCTGGAGCTGATTTCCGATTTCTTAAAAAGTCATAGAGGAGATTTACAATGTTACTTCCAGGAACAGTTACATCTTTATAAATGATTTCGCCTTTATTATTCCGAAGGAGAAATTCTTGATCTTTCAAAAACTTTAACATTTCTGTTGCTTCCTCCTGCCATCGAGCTGGAACTACACTAAGTATTCTTTCATCCACATCTTCTGTTTCATTTTTTATTTGTATGGATTCTTCTTTCGCTGGTTCTGTTGTTGGAATTTCTGCTTGATGCGACTCAAATTCTTCTATATTAGGCTTCTGAATTGAAAAATGAGTATATTTTTGCAACACTTGTAAATATAAAGTCACTTTTTCCTCATCTGATAACTTTTTATTCTGAAGAATATTTTCATCAATTGATCCAGTTCGGATAGATGTTCTGCTACTTGTATTCTATCTTCTGGAACTCGCACAAATTTCTTACTATACTCCATGAATTAAAGAACTGATGACAGAAACAGCTTTAGGCAGTAAAATGGATAAGAATTCCTCTCCTTTTTGAATAAGAGTTTTTTTCTTCTTGTACAATGGTGTTTCCTTGTTCGCAAGTTTTCTTAAACTTTCTTTGTGAGGAGATAAACGGTTTTTTTTTTGAGTTTTTGTAAGTGGCATATTACTACAAAGAGCATTCAAAACACACCCGCACATATTTTTTATCTCACGCTTTGAACACTTTTTTATAAGTGATTTGCAATGTTTAGATTTTGAGATCAATTTTATGAGATCTAAAGGTCGTACATCACACGCAGACATCTCGCTTTCAAATGATTTCTGTTGTCAGATGTCGAAGCTTTTTATAACACTTCTTTGAGAAAACGAGCAAATGCTTTTGCTTTGACGACGGCACTATGTTTAAAGTCAGGTGAATGTGCGGTGCAATAAGAAAAGGGTGGCATTAAATCATCTATTTTAGGGCAGTCAAGATCATCTAAATCGTAGCAACCTCTTCCAGATAGAAATTCCAAAAACTTTTTTTTCTGGAGTCCTTTCACATAGAAGTGTGAAAACATATCAAACAAAAATGTTAGAATGGTACGAAGTTTGGTGTAAGGCTCCAGTCCTTGATTCCAGTCGATTCGATGAATATTTCTTGTTATCCAATTGTATTGCATTTTCTGACGGGCTGATAGTTCTTCGAAATGGTTCGGTGGTTAGAAGCTGCATAGTCCCGAGATAGAACTAGCTTCTACGACTTGAAATGCGAGTTCTTTGATGATGTAGCTTCCTGATGGGAGTGGATAACCTTCACAGTCAATTACCACGGCAGACATCTTATTGGCTAGGAATTCACTGTCGAAATGAAGTTAATGAGGCTGGTACACATAATAAGGTACACACAGGAAACATTCCAGTGCGCATGCGCGAGGATTCATCTGTATCACATTTCAAGTCTATGAGTAAATATCCGAAAGGTTTTGAAGTGGCATCTGCATAGCATTCTTGAAAAAACTTTAATTTACTTGGATATAATTGACGCCCCAAATGCGTAATTTGCGATTCGTCTCTTCGATTCTTGAATAATACAAGATAATGGGCATTTAGAGATATTTCTCTCATCTCTTTCCCCATATGAAAAATGTTCTGGACCACAAAGATGATACTTAAAGATTTATGATGAGAAAACTTTGTAAATAGTTTTGTTAATTGAGGATCATTTCCCAATTCACTGATAAGATCATCAATCACTATCAATGCATTTGAATATTGATTCAAATTAGGGGGAAGTCATTCATGAAAAATAACACCAGGCATTTCATCGTACAGTTTTTGATAAACACCATAACACCACACACACTATAGATTTTAGAAAAGGCTGTAACATTTTGTTTTCGATCCCTTTCTTGATGAAATAGCTTTTACCACTACCAGTTGGACCTGCCAGGACGGCTGTAAAGGGATGCTTGAATTTCAAGAGATCCATGTTGAATGAAGTGTTTCAGTTCTTGAATCTTACTTTTATACTTGTGGCCTGGTCATCTGTCCCCCATCCATCGAAATGTTTTGGTATTTCCTCTATCCTCCAATCTTCCTTATTTTGATTTTTCAATTTTTTTCCTTCCTATGGTTCCTGCAAAGAATATTGCCCGAATGGTATGGTGCTGATCCTATCCTCCAAGACGTGTTTTTTCTGATCGTGAGGAGACAGTGCCAACTTATTGGAAGTAATCGAGAAGACTTCATGACTCTTTGAACGTATGAGATTCCTCGAAGTTATGAGCTCCCGGTGTTCAAATAGACACTGCTTATAATCCTCGAAATCAATTTTCCGATCTATGGCTGCCTTCTTAACTCTTTTCAGTTTCTTTGTCACCTTGGCACCGACTGTATATGCATGCATCTTAGACCTTAGACCAACGAATTCTATCATAATCTCCCCCTTGGTTTCATCTTTCCAAGAACCTTCTTGTTTATCAAGGGGAAGCCGTAGACATTGTTTGCACGATAGTCTGAAGTGTCGTAGAGCTCCAAGTTTGCCCTCATGTCCGCATACACATCTGGAGTGGTGATGTTATAGATGAAGCTGTCGGTATCGGTGTACAGAAGTTTAAGAAGTCCTCCATATCTTGGTAACATCTTGGAGTAGTGGAAATCATACATTAATGTTTTGGAAACATCGAGCATAACCATCCCGATGGCAATTGACTTGTTAAAGGTTAGGGTTGTCCGCCTCATATGGAACGCTACGAGATCTTCAGAAAAAATGGTGCGATCCTGGAAGTTTGATCGGGCGATGAGTTTTTCAGCCTTTTTCGCATTTCCGCAAAGTTTCACATCCACTCTACGTCTGATGTTCTCCATGGTTTTTCCGAACACTGCGTTGTTTACCAACTTGAAGAAGTTCTTCTCAAAATCGTTGGTTGCAGCTGTTCGGAGGGTAGTATTTAAATCGATGTATGATTTTAACCATGGAGCCTGAGTAAATTGGAGGATCCTGTGAACTCTGGTGAGATTGAGGCCGTGCTGGATAAAGAGTTGAAGATTCCGGTCATATAGCACGTACCTCTCTTTGTTGTTCAAGGTGGCCAGGAGCCTCTTTTCTTTACAGCCAGGTGAAATTTTTGTTTCAGGCGCGAGTGGTAGATCCACGTGAGCATCGTGAATGGAAGGCGGATATTCCAAATCAACTTCCAGAATATATACAACTGAGCTGTCGAGTGGTGTCTCCAAGACGTCCGTCGCTGGGTCTATCCACTTGAAATCCTTCAGGGGGAGGTACTGAGATTAGGCCCAACCATATAAGTTATTGGCGTCGAGATATAGGAGATAATTTGATGGTAGGGCTTTATTGTAATCCGCCCCCATATACGGATTGTTGGCTCGACTGTGTCGGTGAGAGCACTGAGACATCCCACCGCCGATACCACTCTCCACAAACAGATGCATATCATAGTCCACCAACAATTCAAGCTGAACTTCAGTCTTCTTGAACATAGCATCCCATGACAGCCCTGGAGCCGTGTAATACCAAGTGGGATCCAGTCCATATGTTTTCATGCGTCCGCAAGCAGCAAAACATCCGACTTGACGTATAAATCCGCACATTCACCAAGATTCCTTAACTCGAAAAAATCCCATACTCGATGAGCATGCTTGTAGTCTGCCTGAGTGATACTGACCTCATTAAGACGATTATAGAAAGCTTCTTGAGGAGGCAAGGAAGTCTCAGAAAACTTATCCGGATGGCAGATGTAATCATAAGGTTACACCCCCTTTCGCAACAGTAGAGGCACTTGAGAACGTGAGAAGTATGTCTCAATCAGCCTGAACTGGTCTTCTGATAAGTTCTTAGCGAGTTAGCCGAGGCTGTTAGCCATGAATCGGAGAGTCCAAAAATTGAAGACTAAGTCGGTTTCCCACTTACTTTGAGAAGGAGATGTACTTATCCGTGTTCTCCGGGACGACGGTGATATCCCCATCATCCCCTCCCAGTTCCTTGATGAAAAGATGGCTATCATATCCGGACAAGTTGTGAAAAATCACCGGGATGAAGTTAGGTATCCTTGCCTTCAAGTTGCATGTATTGCAGGATATACCGCGAAGTTGTTTGGTTTGATGATCATGGTCTCTCACCTAAAAAAGAATAAGCAACTTTAGAAAAATAAATAACGGGCAGTTTTATAACTAAATAAAAGGTTTTTCCCATATGAGTCAAAATTATATGTTACTTTTTGTTAGTCTTTAAACTCCACGTTTAAGAGTAAAAACATTTATACTTTTATTGTAAATAGGATATGAAATATTTAGAATGAGTAATCGAAACTTAGAGGCTCAATTCAGGAAAAATCACTGAAATGTTTAAAAAAATGCTTATAAATTGTGAATTTTTATTTAATTAAATAAACAACTCTAGTATTGATACTAAGTTAATTTTTTCATTAGATAATTTTTAAGTTAACATAATATTTTAAAATCTAAATACAGCACTTTCATGTTACGATATTTTAACACTCAGTAAAAATGTTTTCGAACAAAGTGTATAAAAAAGGAAATATACATTTAAAAATAATTGATTTACACAATAAATATAACTCTTTGATATTAAGATATTCTAATACTACTAATAATTTTTTTTCTAAAAAGATTACATTTTTTGTAAGAAATATACATTTAAAAACAAATAATTTAACTGCTAAACTTTTATTTTAATCAAATTTTCAAAATGATTTTTCGTAAGGAAAATAATATTAAAAAATAATAATATATACGATAATATTTAATATTATATTCTAAGAATTAATGCGAATAAAAAAAACACTTACCTTATAACTATTCGTGGAGAACTTTTCTTTACACATATAGCAATTTGTAGCAGTATCGAAAACTCGCTGTTGCTCTTCGGTCGATGGGTCCATAGGCAGAGGATGATTGTAGATTCGCTGAATATCTTCAGCCTCCAATTTCGTTCTTTCCATAAAAACTTTCTCAGCATCAGGACCCCGGTAGATAAATGGTTCCTTGTATGTTCCCATTGTCGAGGCAATGTAATAGCAGACGCTGATAGGCTCGTGCTTCTGATATGCCTCCATAAAAGAGCCTTTAGCATCAGGTGAACAGGAATCTAGAGGTCTTGTGAGACATTCAAAGTAAGCGTAGATGACAAATGGTAACGAGTGCGTATGTTTAACATTTTTAAAGAATAGCCACTTATCCTCGGGCATCTGTACGCGGACAGCTTCGTGATGGCTGCAGCTGAGTTTATGTCGCTGGAGCATTCGTTCAGTCGTGAAGAATTGCAGACAGCGTCGGCAAATAAGATGTTTTTCCTTGTACTTTGAGTATTGTCTGGAGAGCAGCCGAGCCAAGTGCTTGATCCAGGCATAATGAGAGGATGAAGCATTGGTGAGGTACATTAGGTCAATGTGTCGAGATTTTTCTTCTTTCGTGATGACTAGAGGATACACTTTATTATTTTCTGTCAACCCGTACACGTTGATGGAAAGTCAATTCAGCTTCTCGAATTTAGGCACATCTTGTAATTTCACAGGAAACTCTATTCCTGTAAAGCCCAGCGTAGATATATAAGTCTCACATTTCTGACATCGCGAAGCATGCAGACAACGATTTAGTACGGGGTGGAGAGCGGAGAGTACTGCTCACATAAAGCATCGGTTGTCGGTGTTATGCACGTTGAGGATAGCGTGCTTTTGCTTTTTCATTGATGGTAAATCAATGTAAGAAGAACTGCGAAGTGGATTGTACTTATTTAACCATACCTCTAAATTGATGATTTCCTCAAAGACCCATCCGGATTCTTTCCCTTCAAAATCGTCAGCTTCTGCCAGAATTTTATCCACCTTTGCTCCATAGACTTCATTTAGATCGGCGGAAGATGTAATGACTGCATTTTTGGTCTTTAAATTTATTCTTATAAAGTCGTTTCGCTTGAGTTCTAGAAATGTCCGCAAGTCCTTGATGTGGTCATCATTAGGGAGACGAATATTTTTCACTCTCCCTTCGAAAGCTGAGAGAGGATCGGAGACTGAATTGGCAGCAGCGTGAGAGGTAGATGGACCAGCAGTCTGTTGAATAGGGCCGGTATTCAATATATGTAGCAGAAATAGATGTAGCAGCAAGGATGTCAAGCCGAGGTTGCTTGGAAGTAGGCAGTGGAGTAGCAGCAGCAGCTCGACGCTTATGGACATTCATATGGCTTTTCAGGTGATCGGCTCTGGAGAAAGTTTTTGAACAGTCTGGGCATTGGAGGTGTTTATCACCGGGCATAGAACGTTGATGTCGTAGCATGCTAGGTCGGGTTGTAAAGCTCTTCATACAATCAGGACATGGAAACCTTCCCTGATCGACTTGATCTTCCTTCAGCATTGTATCCAAATCTTTACCGGTAAGGTCTCCAAAATTACACATGGCAAGCACTTCATCGTTCAAAGGCAATAAAGCACTAAATTCTTTACTCATCTTAAAACTTGATAAATTTACAAGTAATAATAAAGGAAATTACTAACGAAACTTTTAAATAAAAAGTTAAACAACTAAACACTTCTCCGTAACAACTAGCAAAAACTTTTAAATAAAAAGTTTAACAACTAACAAAAACTTTAACAACTATGACAAATAAAAAATTAACAAAAAAATCTAACGTAATAACAAAGAAAGAACAAACTAAGTTTAGAAAAGCGCCCTGAGAGAGGTAATCCTGCAATCAGAATAAGGTCTCTGGGTAAATGCATCTGATTTTATACTGTAGTCGACTACTCAGAATGCATTGCGAACGGCTATGTAATGCTTGTTCTGATTGGTTAAAATGATATCATTATTTTAGTTCAGTAAAATTTATTCTGATTGACAGAAAATGACATGATTTTCTGACTCCACCCCCATGGAAGAATGATCTACTGAAACAAGACCGAACAAGAAGTGAACGAAACTTTTCAATGTACTTCGTCTTTTTAGACCACACAGAAGTGATGCATGCCTTATCTTGAAGACGCGTACTTCATATTCATGTTAAATCCTGATTGTATGACATCACATAAAAGCATAAAAAACAAGCATAAAAAACAAAAATAAAAAAATTTAATCAAAGTTCGTAAATTGAAAAAATCGGGAAAAATTTAAAATTGGTATTTTGTCATTTAAAGTATGTCACAAAGAAAAAATTTCATGTTCAATATTTTTCTCGCTTTTTTAGGGTGTAAAAAAGAAGAAAATTCATAAAGAAATAGCGTGCCCCTCCCCCCAAAGGAAAATAAATTTTTGTTTGGCCGCCTAATTTGCGTTTAGTTGTAGAATTGCTCATATGAGCAATTCTACATATAAACGCCAATTTTTGTACTAAAATATAATCTTATAGTATGAAATCTCTATAAATATACTTTAGAGAGACATAATAATAATATTATGTTTATGTAAAAATCGTTTTATCTGAATAAATGGCTCAGATTTAGCTGAGTATGACAGAAAGAATATGTCACAATTAAAGTATGTCACAAAGAAAAAATTTCATGTTCACGATTTTTTCTTGCCTTTTTAGGGTCTAAAAAAGAAGAAAATTCATGTAGAAATAGTGTATCCCCCCCAAAAAAAAATTTTTTTTTGGTCGCCTAACTGGCGTTTATTTGTAGTATTGCTCATATATATATATATATATATATATATATATATATATATATATATATATATATATATATATATATATATATATATATATATATATATATATATACACACACACATACAATTTGTATTTGCGCTAAAGCTTGATAATCGAAGGTAAAACAAAACAAAAGAGTTGATGATAAAATTGATTAGTTTTTGTAAAAAGGGACTGTTACAAAGCAACTGAAATAAAAGAACTGATACGAAAGAATTCATAAAAGTTTGCTATACTACACTAAATAAATTATTTATATTAAATAATCAAAATATAAATTTACAAAATATTTATTCGTTTTATATAATTTTTACATTTAAAAATGAGAAACTTTATGGCAGGCAGCTAATTTATTTGCAATGTTCAAAATGCTTAAAAGTATCCACTTAAATCCTATAGGAAAGAACTCATACATTTTGATTTTATTTATAGTTTTCTATTAATTAAGCCACAGATTATTTAACCAAAGAATGTCAATGACTTATTGATCAAAAAGTTTTTTAAAATTTTTTTTATATTTCCAATGAGCTGCGCAATCAGTCTGTCCGATGAGCAGACCTAGTGCGTTCTCCAGATGTGGTATCCACTCTTTCAGGACCACCACAATGGGTGAGATACCGTTGGCCATGTTAAATTGGACGTCTAGTTTCTGCCACACTAGATGGCAACACCGAGACTCTGTTTTGGATGCTAAAGTACACTAGGAATTTAATTTTGCCAGAAATGCCAAGAGCCAATAAGGCACTCCAGGGATCTTTTACATGCCGCATAATCATACGACATGGCCGCTGAGGATTTTCTGCATCCCGAATATCCGCTGTCTGGGCCGGGGATCGAACCCGCACACTTGGGCTCAGAAGGCCGACGACAAACCAACTGCACCACCTAGCCACAAAAAAGCAAAAAGGTAAATTATTAATTTAACTCAGTAAAACTTAAAAGAGTTATCTACCACATATGCATTAAGTTTCAGATAATTTCTTTTATTAAACATTTTTACCTTATATAAAGCGGTGGATTGAATAGTTTCTACCAACAGCATTAATTTTCAAATATTGTTGCTATGCTATTTTTTCATCTATAATTTCTGCGACCATCTTCTAATAATTTCAGAAAGTAAAAAAATAATAATGATAGGATTTATTTGCATAAATGCTAGAAATAGTTAAGGGTAGAGGGGTCTCATTATTTTCTCTAATTCAACAATTAAAACTATTAAAATTCTAATTAAAATTAGCAAATCTGTAAATAATCTAATTTTACGTACTAAGTAAAATTGACTCCAACTTCTGATGAATTTTAATTTTTTCAAAGATTTGAAACTCTAATTTTTTTTTTTTTTGATTTTACCTTTAATTTAAAATGTCAAGAATCTAGTCCTTAATAAATTAAGAACACTGTGGCATCAGTATCCATCGTAATTATAAAGTTATCATTAAATTTAAAATTAAATTTTTGAAATTAAATATTGAATGTTGCGGTGCATATAAACATAATAAAATGCATCTTTTTAGTTTCGCCTTCTTAGGGACCTTACGAACTCTACTTAAAATGACGCTATCGTATCAGATGTCGGTAGTGATGATGAGAATAGTAAAATAAGTTTTTAAATAAAGGAATGAAACAAAGAAACTTTAGTAACCATACTTGGTGATACGAGGGTTGCTATTTATATTTCTGGCCTTGGCAACAGTATAAGTGTTGCTAGGCGACCGCAAACGATTTTAATCGAAAGTTTGATATTTTTAAACATAAATTCAGCAGACGATTTACCAATATAGCTTCATTTGTGTTGTTGACAGTAAATTGAAAAGTTCTTCTCTTTCAAAAAATGGAATTGAATCGTGAACATTTTCGTGCCATTATTTTTCATAACTTTCGACGTGGATTGTCAAGACAAGAGTGCTTCGATGAACTTAATTCTTTATTCAGCGATAAAGCGCCATCCTACAGCATTGTAAAAAATTGGTATAACGAATTTAATCGTGGTCGATGTTCGATCCAGGACGAATCCCGTGCAGGTCGTCCAAAATCCGTTGTTGTGCCAGAAAAGATCGATTCTGTGCGTGAACTGATAAAGCAAGATCGTCATGTGACATACCGTGAGATGGAGGCGTCTTTGGACATTAGTATGACTAGCATCAATAAAATATTGCATGAACATTTGAGCGTAAAAAAAATTTTTTTTGCGTTGGATCCCGCATAATCTGACAAACGCTCAAAAAAAGGCTCGTGTCGATTGGTGCAAGGAAATGTTGGAAAAATACGTTCAAGGTACATCAAAGGCTGTGTATAACATCTACACAGGTGACGAATCATGGATAAGGTGACGATAAGCTACCTAGAAAAAGCCTGTGAAGGTGCCTTCGTTGTCTACTGTGAAAACTCTAGAGCCGAACAGATGCCAAAGAAACCTGAGAGTGAAAAAGATACCTCAGAGACCCCAGTAACTACCGTGATGGATACTACTGAATCTCATGATCTCTCTGAGAAAAAGAAAAAGAGGAAAAAGCGCAAAACTAGTGTCAACTTGACGACACTAGACGAATTAGCTTCAGATGGTGATTCAATCAGCCAATTTCTAGATCCTGTTCCCCACCCCCCAGCGGATCCAGTACCGGCAGAGTGTAATGAGAATTCCTCTCCGGTAGACCCCATCACAACTACCACCTCAATTATGGACACTTCTCCAAACAAAAAGCTGAAAACCCTCATCCGAGGTTTGAAAATAGATACAGATACTCTTGAGTTAGAGAAATATCTCAAAGAATTCGGTCTTCTCCCGGAAAAGATAGTGCAGCTCAAGAGAAGAAGTGGGCTGGAGCTTAAGCCCTCCCACTATTTCTCATCATCCAATGGAATACAAGCAAGAGCCGAAATATCTTCAACATCAGATCTATCCTTGAAAGACCAGTTCAAATCGAGCGGTTCAGAGGAGGACGATTTCAAGTCCAATGCTACAAATGCCAGAAATACAGCCACTGTTGTACAGAAACTGTTCCCGCCTGCATGAAATGTGCCAAAGACCACTACTCGTACGAATGTACGAAGCCTTCTACAGAACCGGTGACCTGCGTCAACTGCAATGGTGAGCACCCAGCCAGTTTTTCGGACTGTGGTGCAAGACCCAAGAAGTTCCCTAAAGAAAGAAAAACCAAGAATGCCACAGACTCAGCTACCAGATTTCTTAGACTCTTCCAAGAAATGAAAGAACTCTTAAAAGATGAAGAGCTACTTAAGCTGCTTCGCTCCCTTCTCCCTGAGTCACAGAACTGATGTGGATTTCCACAGCCTACAAGTTATCATCTCACATGATTTCCACAGTTTTTTCGCTGTGGTGAATTTTTACGTTTACATCTCCAACATATTTATGACCTCTCATCTTACGACTAATTAGATTCGGCGAATCAGTTAGCGGCGCTTCGCGCCGAATACTGAGATACTATCCATTCCCAGCATCCCAGCGCATTCAAACTTAAATAGTCTCATCGTTAGTGACACTCGGCAAAGGAGTGTATTTTTTCCCTTCCGTCCTTTCTAAGGACGGAATTTATTTTTCGATTGCGTCGTCATTGTGGCTTCTCCATATGCTGCAAGTTATTTCGGCTTGTTAAAAATCATCGTTCGGTCATTTTTGCTGGTTTGACTTCCCGATGTGCAGTATTTTCTACAGCTTCATAAACAGATTTTCTTATCGACCATGTTTTCTGCAACTTCTCTAAATCTTTACGATTCTTCAAAATTTTTACAAGATGTGTCTTATTTAAATAACTCTTCGCAGAGGATGGCCTCCCAACCTTGTGTTTTTCTATTCGACAAAAATTAAAATGAAGCCAAATTGATTCCTTCCATAACTGATGCAGAAAAGGGGATTTACCGGCTGTGTCAGTGCCATTCACTCCAGTTTTCCATCTCTAACATCTCGATGCCGTGGTAACGTTCGCCCAATATGTTCAATATTGAGATGTTGTGCCTTACAATTGTATGATTGTCTGTGAAAAAAAATAGCGTTCTTCAAAAATCCTACGAAAATAAAGAATTTGTCAGTGATCTACAAAGAGTGTTGTGATTGACTATTTTTAGCTCTCCTTTTGCGCATTAACCTTATTTTTAGGTGTTCTTATCCCGGCTAGAAGGTATGTTGAAAATTCTTATCATTTTTCTTTTGGATTGTATTATTTTGTCATTCTGTTACAAGGGTTGTTGCCGGAACACATCCGCCGTGTTTGCAAGCCATCATAATTTTTATCACGTGCCACCTTTTTTATATTGTAATTTTCATTTGTTAAACACTTTTTTTAAACTTTTTTTATTTTAGTATCGTTTTACAAATACCCAACCATAAACGCACAATATATATATATATATATATATATAGCAAAATAAAAAAATACAAAAAACACGAAGATAATTAAGAAAATCAATAGGTTTTATTTATTTCGCATAAGCTGCAAGTAAATAGAACTCATAAAATAAGTTCAAAAAGTAGAGAAAACAAGGAAAAAATTACAGAACAATGAAAGAAGGGGGAAAAGAAATAATAATAAAAATAGAAATAGCAAAAAACCGGAAGAAAAAAAAATCCGATAAAATGGACAAAAATTTTTAAAAATCCGGAAAATAAAAGATATAATCTTTTCATCAGCTCTCTCGATTATATTCACAGAAAAGAGTGCTTTCTAATATTGTATCAATATAGCCAAAGCAAAATATATCAATACAATAGTGTGAGGAGCACTCAAAAAATTTTAAAAAAAAATTACAACAAATAAAATAGAACACAATAAGTAAAAATATATCACGTAAGCACAGAAAATAAAATATAATGAAAAAACAGAATAAAACATGAAATGAAATTAAAAAAGCGAGCAGTGAATTCAAGTGAACTTATATGAACGGGAAATTTTTCAAAAATGATTTAAAATATTTTTGTAACAAGATAGCCAGATTTCAAAAAGTGAAAACAAAAGCGCAGATTGAGATAAAAGCGTAACTAGAGGGTTTTTGTATTAAAGTGCGCTCTTACTGCATTACTGAAGAGTGTTTGATTTGTTAGTTACCAAGGATGGGCCCGAAATGGATGTGCGCAAAGTAATATTATACTGGATAATTTAAAGAAGTTGACAATTAATAATTACAGAAAATAAATATTTGTTTAAGAAAAAAATATATAAAATAGAAAAGAGAAAGAAACATGAATTGCCTGTTTTGCTCATAATTTTAGTCACGGATTTGCCCGAAATGGATTTGCACATGGAAAAATTATATAAATTAATAAAGAAATTGTTTAGTAAATTATTTTAGCCATGGATCTACCCGAAATGGATTTGCACAAGGGAAAATTATATAAATTAACAAAAATATTTATTTAGTAAATAAATTTAGCCATGGATTTACTCGAAATGGATTTGCACATGGAAAAGTTATATAAATTAAAAAAGAAAATTTTCAGTAAATACAGTTGAACCCCGCTATAGTGAACCGTCTGCGGACTCAGTAATGTGTCCACTATAACCGATGGTTCACTATATCCAAATTTTTTGAAGAATATTTTTTGCATAAGACAGTTGAATGATTGAAAATTGGGTTTGCAATTTTATATAAATTATTTAAATTTTTTTTAACTAATTAACAGATAATAAAGCAAAAATTGATGAAAAAAGTACTTACGTCGCTAAATATTAGTTTTAGTTTCACTTTTTATGAAACAAATTTGTGATGTTTGATTGAACACAATTGGATTTTAGATAGAGTTCATCAATTTTCTTATCTACAATGTGCAGAGATGGCAAGAATTTTTGATCTACATTTTCTGTAGAAGAAAACATATTAAGGACATTTATGGCTGATTTTACTTCAGCTATAGATGGTGCTGAAAGTTCATTTTCGTCTTCAACATTTTCTTCTAATAAGTCTTCTCTACTTTCTTTCGTTTGTTTTATTTCACTGACAATGTCATCATCGGTAGGAATGCCAGAAGTGCATACTTTCATACTTCATCATCGCAACATTCAAATTGCTCAATAACGTCCTTAGGGAAAATGTCCATTCCATGCTTTTTTAGCCATAGAGAGATAGGTACATTTTCTTCTTCATCTTCTTCCTCCACATTGGAATCTTTTTCTTCTAAATTCTTAGAAAGACCTGCATGTCGGAAACAGTTGCGGATTGTAGCTGATGTTACTTGCCTCCAGGATTTTTCTAGCAAAACTATTGCTTCTAGAAGAGAGATGTTGCATTCTGAGTCCATGTTGTTTTTATCATAGTTATCTAAAATACGCATAACTAATTGTCTTCTATAGTGAGACTTCAGACTGCGAATAACACCCTGGTCTATGGGTTGCAACACAGAAGTCATATTTGGTGGTAAAAATACGAGCTTAAGGCACTTTAGACTTTTTAAATGGGGGTGAGCTGTGCAATTGTCTAGAAGAAGAACAATTTTGAGATTTACTTTTAATAAATCACTGTCTCACTGTCGAAGTTCTTCTTCAAAAAAAATGGGAGGTCATCCACGCTTTTTGATTGGCTTTGTAGTTTACGGGCAGTTTTTTTAACATTTTTAAAGCACCTTGGTTTTTGAGATTTACCTAACAGTTAGTTTTCGCTTTTCCGAGCCATTCATGTTAGCACAAACAAGAACTGTTATTCTCACTTTGGAGAGTTTTCCATTAGTGCATTTTTCTCCTTTAAATTTTAACGTCTGATTGGGAACTAATTTGTAAAATAGTCCAGCTTCGTCAGCATTAAAAATGTTTTTCTCTTCATAATTCTGTATAATACTCGACCACACTTCAGTTTTCCACTTTTCCACATCCGTTGCATCAACACTCGCTTCTTCTCCATTAATCTTTCCCGAAGAAATATTATTCAGTTTTTTGAATCCATCCAGCCATCCATTGGAGCACACAAAATCCTCTAATTTTTCAGCAAACTCATTCGCTTTAATTTGAAGCATAGGTCCGGTCACAGAAAGATTTCTATTCCGCTGAGTGGTGAACCATTTTAACAAAGCTTCTTTTACGTTTTCTCTTTCAGCTCCACGCAGTTTTTTCGATGAAACCATATTTTTGTCGTATGCCGCAAGAATTGCACTTCGATTTTTCCAAATGTTTGAAACTGTAGACTCTGACAAGGAAAATTCCTTACACAGTGCCGATTGATTGGTTCCATCTTCAATACGCTTTACAATTTTAGCTGTGTCTTCTATCGAAAACGCTTTTCTCTTTAGAGAATTTGCCATTTTCACTGCTTTAGAAAAATCTTGTCTCAAAAAGATAATGTAGGAATATGAAGAGAGCAGCTGTAGAATGAGTTAAATTATTCCCCTTCTTGATTGCCAAGGGTTGATTTGTAAAGAATATGGTTTGAATAGATAAGAAAATTCCAAAAATTCAGCAGGTGACCAAGTTAACTAGTTGTAGAGCAAGCTTGGGGATAAGAGATAAAGCGAGGCTTGTCAGGGAGGGGAGAGTGTAAGATAAATGATCTGTTTGACATTTATTACAGTATAGTTAAAAGTGAAAAGCATAAAGGAGTGAAATATGACACATTTTATAGGAATGCATTCATTTTCAGTCCCAACACTTACAAGTTTAAAGATAGAGGACTGAAAAAGATATTTAAAGAAATGAAATTTGAGTCCACTATAACCGAGAAGCGTTAAAATTAACATTATTTAACTAGGAGTACGGACGGGACTGCTAAAAAAGTTCACTACATCCGAGTGTTCACTATATCCCAGGTTCACTATAGCGGGATTCGACTGTCTATCTACAATAATATACGATTAACTCAATGATTTTATATAGAATTTTATTACTTTAGTTGGGTATCCATTGTTTTTTTTATCAAATTTTGAAAGAGTTTATCTGTTTGTTTTTTGGATAAATAAATATTACAGCATATTCTTTTAATTTTATTCATTTAATTAAAAGTGGTATTTAAATATATGTTCCTAGAAACATAAGAATTCCAAGTAATTAGTTTATTTATTCTTTCTCTCTTTTACTCTTTTCTATGGATATATCCGTGTGAGCTGATGAAAAGATTATATCATTTATTTACCGGATTTTTTAAAATTTTTGTCCTTTTTTTCGGTTTTTTTTCTTCCGGGTTTTTGCTATTTTTATTACTATTTTTTCCCCTTCTTTCATTGTTCTGTAATTTTTGAACTTTGTTCTTAACTTTCTTCGTGTTTTTTGTATATATATATATATATATATATATATATATATATATATATATATATATATAAGAAGAGAGTGGAATGATAACACATAACCAATCACAGAAGACTTCTGGTTAGTAACGCACGAAACAGCCAATCAAAATTGAGAACGCATGTGTGTGAAAAGGTAATAATTTTTTAATAAGGCTGTCAAAAAATACAAAATACAAACTGACCTGAAATAAAACTCAGAAGACTTCGAATCAAATAATTAAGAAAACTCTGCTATACGTTTATAAAAAGGAAGATTTATTAACTCAACAACAAAATTATAACATCGCCATTCCAAAAAAAAAAAAAAAAAAAATCTCACATTTATTACGTAAAGCTATAAAAAGACCAAACGATTATTTATGCAAGCGATTATATATGATTATTATGAACTAAACTTTATGCAAACGATTGTTTATGACGTCATTAGATAAAAGTGTCATTAACGCAATATTATTCAGTGTTTATTAATAATTTTGAGTGGCAATGTAAAAAGATAGTTGTTCTAAAGTTTTATAATAGAATGTTTGTTTTGATAGAACGCAGTTATTTATTTTAGAATTCCAATATATTTTAATAGCTTTGATGAATCGGGTAGAGTTATTGGAAGCACGAATCAACACTCTTTAAAGAAACTATTTACATTCCAAATTAACAAAATATATTGAACAGAGTTTATTTTAAAAAACTTATATCTTTTATAAAAAATGGATCGCCGTGAATATCTTGGGCAATATCAACAGCGACATAGAACTGAACATAATTTAGCAGCATAAAATCACCTGGAAAATAATCGCAGTGCTATCAATACGCGACGGCGGAATGTAAGTTTATAATGCTGATAATAAGCACCTCTGACATTCGACAATCCTATCATATTCTCTCTATGTGATGTTGGTGCAGATTGGTGTGATGTTGGTGCATTTTTGTTCGCGAAGCAAACAAAAATGTCATTGCGTAGCAATTATCGGGGATTGGCGAGCGGTAGCGAGCAGGGGGCGGAGCCCTCTAGTATATATATATATATATACAAAAAACACGAAGAAAATTAAGAACAGTAAGTTTTATTTATTGCGCGTAAGCTGCAAGTAAATAGAACTAATAAAATAAGTTCAAAATGTAGATAAAACAAGAAAAAAATTACATAAAAGAGAGAATTAAAAAAGAGTGCCTACTAATATTGCGGATATAATCGTGTGGGCTGACGAAAAGATTATATCTTTTATTTTCCGGATTTTAAAAAAAAAATTTTTTTTTCCTTTTTCTCCCGGTTTTTTGTTATTTTTATTTATTATTATTTATCGTTCCCCCCCTTTTTTTTTTCATTGTTCTGTAATTTTTCCCTTGTTTATATATATATAGGGCAGTGGTGGACTGCCCTTTGTAATTGCCTAAATTATAAACCCCATCCCAAACAGTATGCTGATTGCGATTCTAATTTGTTATGCTTCTAAGTAGGTCTCTCTTCTCATTGACATGTGAAGGGTGCAATTTATAAAAGTCAAGCACTATTTTGCCAACCGGCTTCTACTTGGCTGAGAAATATGTCAAAATATATTATGCCAAGTTATTAAATTTGAGTTATTGCAATCAGAATTAGATTTACAATTAGAATAAAATTCATTTAAAAATGCTTTATTTAAGTATTAAACGAACTATTCTCAGAAAATTTAAAAACTGCTTTAAAAACTTGCTCTCTTTTTTTTCTTTTATTATTTTTCTCCCACATATATTTATAGATATTTTTATTTCAAAATTTTTCTCGCAAATTTAGCATAGGACATTATTTATACCGTTAATTAATAGATACTTTCTTTTTGAATTTTTCTTCTTCCTCTTTTTTTTTTTTTTTTTTTGAATAAGAGGTCGCCTCATACGGTAACTTACTACTTATCATTTCAAAACTCTTTTCAACATTTTCATTTAATGATAATTTTAGGGCAAAATGCCATTAGCTTAAATATTTTTATATAAATATGAGTGTTTGTATAAATCTTTGTCTAATTTATAGAAGAAATTTAGTTGGATTTAACAGCCTTAAGAAAGATCTTTTTTAACAATTTTGTTAACTTATCCTGGGATGTATATATATGCCTAAGAAAATTGATGCTTAAATATTTTTCTTATAAACTTTTATGTGTATACTTTTTTTAAATTTTAAAAACCTTTTATTTAATTTATGATGCTTTTAAGGAAAACATTAATATACTTATTTACCCTCTACGTGCCTTTGGACACTTAAAGCCTCTAGCATATCCCTCCAACGCCTCTTGTCTCTAGCAATAGATCTTGCTTCCTCCCAGCCAGAAATTCTACATTCTTTTAATTCGCCCAAAAACATGCGCTGGATGGTCAGTCTGAGTCTTCCTCTTGTTCTTTTACCATCAGGGGCCCATGTAAGCGCAACAGGTGTAATTTTTTCTTTGGGCATTCTAAGGATATGTCCGAGCCAGCTCCATCTTCGTTTTTTAATTTAATCCTCTATTGTTTTTATTTTAGCTTTCTTTAATAGATTTTGATTTGAAACTTTGTAAGGCCAAAAAATTTTAAAAATAAATGAACATTAATATAAAGTCAAATAATTTTTTTTTTTAAAATTTTTTTTTCTCGTTTGAAACGATTTTTAATTTCTTCTTCTTTGCTCATTGTAAATTTTTTGTAGTAAATATTTGATTTCTAAAATTAGTTTTCTATATATATTGAAAATCAAATTTTTACTACAAAGTTACAGAAAGCAAATCAGGAAGAATTAGTTAAAAATAATTCCAAATAAATAAAACTGGACGAAACAATTCAACTTGATTCAATTGGTTTTTATTAAAAACATCATAAATTAAAAAGAAAAAGTATACTGGATTTCTAAGTTTCTGATCGCTTCTGTTTGTGTGAGCATAATTTACATAACTTGATATTCGTCATGATTAAAATCGTAATTTAAATCATTTGAATTTTTTTAAAGAAATCTATAATTTAAATCAGCTGTAGTTTTTTTAAAAAAAACATTAACTTAGACGAACATTGTTTTTATAACATTAATTATGAATTAGAATAGAAAAAAAATATTAATATAAGTTTTAAATATTTTCATGCAGGTAAAATTAATAAATACATTTTTTAAGGTAGGAACTTTTAAAAGTTTAATTTAATTGATAATGTATGTTTATTAAGGAAGTGTTTCTTTATTACGAAATAATAAAAGGCATATACATTGAAATTACTATATTATCCTTTTCATTATTTCATTAAAAAATGAATTAATGCAAATAAAAAGTGATTTAAAAAAAAAAAAAAAAAAAAAAAAAAAAACAATGATTTCAACAAAATGATGAAAAAATATTAATTGAAAAAATATTATTATACAATTAAATAAATAAATACATTCGCTTGAGAGCTATTTCATTAAGTCCGATTTTATTGATAACGAGGATTTCTTTACTAAGAAATATCGAAAGTGATATGCATGTAAATTATTATGTTTCAAAATAGACAATACGATAAGTGTGATATGAAACTTTTAAGTAGTAATTTTTCATTTAATATTTTTAAGATAGTTTTCTGGCTAAAAACATATTTCAATTACACCCATTTACTTTTTTGCTAATTAAAATGCAGTGCTTTTTATATCTTATTGAATATGAAGCTAGAGCATATCAAGACTTTCTCAAACCAGAAAGACGTTTTTTTTTCAGTTATGTTTTCCTATCTAAACTATTTAATTTTCATTAGGAATCTAGTTGAGAAGCTGCTCCCGATTTTTTAATAATCATTACCAAGTTGAGCCTGAAAAATATAATTGTGTTTTTATTTTAACTCAGTGGTTAGTTTATAATAATATAATAACTTTATCCATTTTAGTAAGAAATATTAACTACTTTAGTTCTATTTCTTTTAAACAATAGTATTATTTAAATCTTTTATCAGATACTTTGAATGGTAAATTTTAACAAATCCAATAAATTTTATTTAAAAAAAAATATCCGATTCAAATCAAATATATACGATTTTGGAGTAAAAAAAAAAAAAAATGTTTACCAACCATGGCTTCTAGTCAGAGTTGTAGTTTTTATTTTTTTAGTGTGTTAACGGTAAAAATTCGAACATTTTACGTGGAAATCTAAGCAGAAGTTTGGACTGGTTTAAAATTCATTAAAATCAAAGTTTTAAATATTAAAGTAAGGTTTTTACAATTTAATTAAAATTTGGTGCTGCGCCCAGAACTTTTACTTTTTAACTAATTTAAGACGATAAGTTGGCAAAACTTTTTAACCAATATTCTTAAAAGAATTGCATAGGTCTAATTAAAATTTAGACCGATTTTCCGAACTTTAGAAGCTTCTTGTCACCTTAAAATGAACAAAAAAGTTTTTTTTTTCATAGTTTAAATGTAGTTTGCATTTTAAAACTACAGAAATATCAAAATTTACATCATATAAATAACTCTTTTTAATTGAAAATTCCCAAAAGATGGAAGACTTATTGACATATCCCCCCCCCCCCCCACAGCACTCTAGCGTCTGGCGAAAAATATTGGCGAGACGACGTTTCTATCAGAAATTGTTTTACTGCATAACTGAAGTAGGAGGGATGGTCATAAGAGGGTTACCTTGAGCGCAGTACACCAACCTTTCTCAAGGGGGATAAGATGTTAGCAGCGCAATCCACCATGTTTTAATAAACCATTAGCGCAATTCGCTGTATATCACTGTATATATATATATATATATATATATATATATATATATATATATATATATATATATATTTCAATTTTATCGAAAAAAAATACCGTGAATTTTATAAAATCTTCTGATTGCGCATCAGAATCATGCCCCTAATTTTTTGCAGGATCTCTTTTCTCTTTTCCTTACCTGAGAGACTTGAACTGAGGTGTAAAAGCAATTAGCCCTACAACTCTTCATAAATCATAAATTTATAATAACTTAATTGAATTTGGTTTTTGTACAGTATTTTTATACAAATAACATCTTTAAAAAAATAAAAAATGTCTAGATAATAAGTTTAAAGTTTAAATTTTGAAATATTGGAAAATCAAAATAATTTCATTCTCATTTCTTCATTTTAAATTCAAATTTTATTTTCAAAGTATTAAAACGAATACTATTTTCTATGCCCAGAAAGCAGATCCAAAAATTCTCTTCTTGGTTGCCTATAGCAACAGGGACACACAATATTATGACGTCTCGTCATTCATTCAGTTTCTTTATGGTTGTTTTAAATTGTTTCCCTTTATATGGTGAGGTAATTTGGCATTTTTTTAAACTTTCGCCATATATATAAATCTTTATCGCGCCCCAATTTACAATCCATTTTTTTCGAAAATTTGTCTACCCCCCCCCCCCTATTTCAAGGACCAGGATTCCAAATATGTAAAAAAAATTATATGTTTATTCAGAGAAGGTACGTTTTTGTGTCTGATTTCGTAACTTAATTAATAGTTAGCACTAATTAGTTAGCATATTTGAGGTCACCCCCAGGAATCATTAAGATTGACACTTAGTTCGTGAAAATCCGATCTATAGAACGGAAATTATTCAGAGTAATTCGTTTTTTTTTTTTGTTTTTTTTTTCTGCGGACTGTACAACATTCTGCTCTATGCTCACGTTCCGGGGCATTTCATACATCCCCAATTGAAAGTTTATATGTCTTTGCCATCACCACTTGATTTACATCTCATACAGCTATTTCTGATTTATTGCTATCATGTCATTTCCAGTAAATCGCATGCTATTTCATCAATCTTAGAGTGATTGTATGCAGTTAGAGCTACACACGTCCGTCTACTTCCCTCATGTAAACGTTCGACATTTACAACATCGTATTCAGTGGATCTCATACCTTCCTATCAATTCCCCTAGTAATTCTAATGTTGCATTTACTTCTCATCAATATTCTCATCATATCACGAAAATACTCCTATACAGTAAAACCTCTTTTTGTGCGGTCCTTTTTTATGCGATTTTGTTTTTGTGCGATTGGTTTTGTGCGATTTTATTTTTGTGTGATTTTTTTTATGCGGTATATGAATCTTAGCGGCGTTAGCACCAGATTATGTTTACTATCAATGTACAGTCAGCAAAAAAAAAAAAAAAGATATCACCCTGAATAATTTTCGTTCTAATGATCGGATTTTCACGAACTAAGTGTCAATCTTAATGGTTCCTGGGGGTGACCTCAAATATGTTAATTAGTTAGTGTTAACTATTAATTAAGTTACGAAATCAGACTCAAAAATGTACTTTCTCTGAATAAACATATATTTTTTTTTACATATTTGGATTCCTTATCTTCAAAATATAGGGTGTAGCCGCAATCTGGGAAATGTGGTCCCCATAGTTTGGTCAGGAGAGCGATTCAAAGTTTGGACCCCTTAATGTTAATTTCACTTTTTGCGTTTTCAGTCATATTTTAAAAACTAATGAAGCAATTCAAAAAAATATTGCACCAACTCATAACACGCATTTACCCAAAGATAATTTCATGAAAAAAATAATTTTTAATAATTATTAATTATTTTTTATTATTTAATTAAAGAGAGGATTAAAAAATTTTGAATTATAAGGTATGGATTTTTTTATACCATATTAATCTACATGCTTTTCAATTTAAAAAACTAAAGTTTCAACTGTTTTTATTTATTAGAAGATGAGAAAAATTAAAATTAATTATTTAAAAAAAATAATTTGGCGACAATGAAAAAATGATTAAATGGGGCGATTAATATTAAAATGTGATAAACTTACGAAGAACTTGATTTAGCGCGCGTGGCGTAAAATTTCATTCATTTTTCGCTAATAATCGTTTGCTAATCTTTTTATTTTTATTTTTTTTAAAACTATAAAATACAATGTTTCTTTTTTAATCCTCTAAAAATCTATTTGAAATTAAGTAAAGAAATTTGAATAAAACATTTTATTGAATAAAAAACATTTTATTCACCGAATGTCGAGTTTTATAAAAGCATGCTTCTGATAGAATATGATTATACACCAGATTGTGCTTATTTACTGTGATTATTTGTTAGTTTTTTTTTCTCAATAACTGATACAATTACAATAATATACATACGTATGAATAGATTTGGAATAAAATATTTATCAGTTTCTTGTATATATTTTTTATGAATATTAATAAAAATACGTAGTAAACATATTTAAGCATATCTCACATCATCGCAAATTTCTCAACATCTTACATATCGTGTTAATCTTAAAAGTAATTTTTAATCACCTGTCCGGAAGTGTTTCGCAGAACTATTTTACCAACTATTTAATTAAATTTTAGCATTTTTAAAAATTTTTATTCTTTACCCTACTACATTTATTATTTCTTCATTAATATACTAATCAATTTTTTTAGTACTTTAATTTAGATTTTCTTTAAAGTAAAGTTCCTTTTTACATTATAGTCAAGTGTTTTTTAAAAGAATTATTGTCTGCTAGCTAAGAATAAAGCCTTGTTAAGAAATTAAAAACACTCCGCTGTTTAAAATTATTTAATGCAAAACAGCTGATTATTTACTAAGCATACTATTTTTTTCGAAAAAAAGAATATAAATCATTGATTGTCTTTTTTGTTTTGTTTCTTGTGACTTCAACATAGATTATCTAAAATAGTGTCCATGTTTTATAAGTCACTGCAAAGAGTATAAAGATACCGAACATAAAAAGCTGTCAAATACGTAGCCAAAAACTTTTAAGCGTCTTAAAATATCTCAGTATCTTAAATGATTCTTTCTTTATGATTCCATGTAGATTTTTTTCCGGATAATATACTAAACTATTTTGTTTAATTTTTTACTTTAGCACGATTCCCAAGATATTATTGTAGTATAATTTGTTATCAGGAACAATGCCTTATTTTGCTCAACAGGAAACACTAAAAATTGAAATTTGTAAGAAGTTTCCGAAGCCGTGCGAATTTTAGAATCATCTCATTTAAAAAAATGCAATAAAAAATACGTAAATTTCTGAACTTATTTTGATTAAAAATAAATAAAAAAAAAAATAATAAAAAACGTGGCAAGAAAGCTATCATACTTTTTACAGAACTGTGAAAACCAGTTTTTCCTATATTTCGTCAAAAGAGGATAAGAATGATATTGCTCCAAGGGACCTACTCAATAATTTCGCTATTTCCAGAATGAAATCTGTTTGATCGAAACATATTTCCTTGAAAATTAAAACGGGGAAAAAATGAACTTTTATTATTTAAGCATATTATTTAATAATTTTAAGCAAATAAGGGTGTAAAAATAAACTCGATCAAAATACTCCGAAAGTATACCCTAAAATATTTGTAGAATAAACTTTGGAATCTATATATACAAAATACCTTTTCAAACAACTTCGAGTAGGACGGAAACGCTAACTTGTTTAAAATAGTTGTCCTTGTAACTATTTAATTTCGATTTCTGGTGCTAGGGGACATTCCATTTTCCCATTCGACTTTTGAAATTTCAATTGTAAACGGAATTTTTTTATGTCCTTAAATTAAAATGTTAAGGCTTGCAGCAAAAAAATTGTACTGCATTGATTTTTTTTACAAAATAGCGAATTATTATTTTTTTAATCTAAGAACCTGTGCCTATAACTTAAGTAAAACTTATTTTAATATCGAGGGAAATATTTTAATATGTTGTGTAACTAAATAGATAATCCCAAGAAATTGAATCGAAAATATAAAAACTTCATTGATTTAAAAATTAATAGATGATGATAAAAATAGACATGTTTTGAGCACAATAATAAAAGTCACAAGTTATTCAAGCTTGACAAGTTTTGAGAATGGGTGAATATATTTGAACGCTCGAAACATGTCGACTTTTACTTCCCTCTTCATATTTTTTGAAGCCATTTGAGTTTCTATCATCAATTATACTGTTTTACATTTGGGTCTTGATCATTATTTTGATAAGGATTTTACACTCGTTAAAGTAAAAATATGTATTTTCATATTTCAACAGGATTTATGTAGTTTTTAAAAACATAAGAGCATCAATATTGTAAAAGTTATATTTAACTTGGTTTAAAATTAAAATTTTGAGACCAGATATTTTGAGTAAATGAAATTAAATATTTTATCTTTTAAGTTTTCGTGCCCCCCTTTCAGTATCTTAAGGACCTTACAAGCTCTGTTTAAAAAGAGAGTATCATATCAGATATATATAAGAAAACAAAAATAATCATAGTATCAGTATTTGGTGGTAAATGTAGCTTATCGTAATTGAAGAATATGCTGTGCGATATTTTATGGTGAATTTGCGAACGTAAGATTCTAAATGTATCGAAGCATAAGGATGCTATTTGCTAATCATCTTTATCCAAAGAAAACCTTGTAATCAAAATATCTAGCAGAATGAAGCGATTTTTGAAACAATGAATCATACTATATGCAACATATTATTTCCATATCTTATTCTTATTCTATTTCAATGCTTCTAAAATACCACTAAACATTCAGCAATTCCTTGAGTTATAGGAAAAAGAAATATCGTAAATTATAGAAAAACTTGTGAATGCGCATTAGAATTACTATACAATATACATTTTATTTTTCAAGCACTTTTTTTCTTCAAACTTTCTTGCCTAGAAGACTTGATAAAAGCTGTAAAAGTGATTATCTCTAAAATTTTGTATTTAGCCATAATAAGTTATGTTAATTTGATTTTAGTAAGAAATCCTTGAATAAATATAGCAAAAACAACATAATCTAAATAATATCAGATAAAAAGTTCATGTATTTAAATTCTAAAACTTAGAAAATCATAAATAATTTATAATCGATTCAAATTTTCTTTTCAAGGGAGATTAAAATAAAAAAAACTTTGCTTTTTGGACAAAAATCAGCTTAAAAATTGTCTATTGCCTAGAAACTTCGAGATATTTCGACTAGAAACTATTAATTAAACCTCTCTGAGTAATCACAGAACATTATTTCAATTTTTTTTCCAGTCAGAGCTTGGTTGCTTAGCAACCTAGTAAAATTAAGCATTCTTCTTTTGAATTAGTCAATGGGTTATCTTAAAATATTAACTTGTGCTGGCGACTTTTTTTGGCGGTTTTCTGGACTATCGCCAAATATATAAACCTTTGTTGCAACCCTATTTACCACCCATTTTTTTCAAAATTTTGTCTACCCCCCCCCCCCTATTTCAAGTATCTGGATTCCAAATATGTAAAAAAAAATATATGTTTATTCAGAGAAAGTACGTTTTTGTGTCTGATTTCGTAACTTAATTAATAGTTAGTTCTAACTAATTAGCATATTTGAGGTCACCCCCAGGAACCATTACGATTGACACTTAGTTCGTGAAAATCCGATCATTAGAACGAAAATTATTCAGGGTGATATCTTTTTTTTTTTTTTTTTTTGCTGACTGTACATATACATGTTGTGGACGAACTCTGATTACGTGGCCTCCTTGACAACGATGTATCTGGACTTTGCGATGCTCTGTTCATTTATTTTAAACAATCTCCTGACAAGGCAGAGTCAGTCACGTACATATTGTCGCACGACGCGAGAACAGTATATACGCTTCGTATTCAGGGTTTTATACACGATTCACGTGATTAAGGATTCATTTTATAGTGAGATTAAAGATAAATAAATTAGTTACTTTTGTTTCTATTTATATGTAGTTTTAATGATTTTTATTTTATATTTAGACTTAAGTACTCCCTTAAAATGAATAATTATAGCCAAAAGAAAGTAAAAAGGCAGACAATTACACTATTTAATGTATAATTTGAAAACTTCTCCAGGTATATGTACAATGAAGAATTAAATATTTTTACAATTTTTTTAGGTCTAATTTAATTATTTCATTCAGTTGAAAGCATTCTCTCATCTATTTCATAAATCATTGATGTATTTTCTAAGTCCGACTTTTTTTATGCGGTCCCTATCAACCGCAGTAAAAAAGTTTTAGGTAGTATATCGTACAAACTTCTTTATTACATGTAAGAATTTATAAAATTTTCGAATTTTTTTTTTGTGCGATTTCTTTTATGTGGTCCCTATCCACCGCACAAAAAAAGGTTTTACTGTAATTTACACCAGTTGGAAAAATTTTTGTAGTGAGACCAATTTTTTGCTTCATTAATTATTTGCTTATCACCCTTCACAATAACGGACATTTTATTTTATTGGATACCTAACAACGACTTCTGATTATTTAACTCTATCTTTCTCAGACTCGACAGTTTATCACATCTCTATGGCAACAACAGTGGGATCTTAAAATTAATAACAAATTGCACTCTGTTAAATCAAACCATTTCTTGTATTGAGTCGTGCACACGTCGATTGACTCTTCATTTGCTGTTCAGAGAACCTCCTCCCCAATGCAGTAAAGTTATACTATTATTTTAATCAATTGCCTATATTTTAAACGACATTGTCTTACCTTTTTTGGTAGTTTTATCTCTGGAAGATTCGTTAGGTGACAAAAATCATCCTAAAATTTTTGTGTTTCTCCGCTTAATTTTTATTTAATATTGCTTATAACTGTTTTAATAGTTTTAATAATATTGATTAAGTCTTATCCACATAAGAATGCATTGTTTTAGAGTATTCGCTAATTTTTCTGATTTTATTCACTTTTGAATGCTTAATCAATTACATATGTTTTATTGCTTAATCAATTACATATGTTTTAGTAAAAGAAAGCTGCATTTTATTCTTGATTTATCTTTAAATCTTTATTTTTTCAATTTCACTTTTGTCTTTTTGTATGCTATTAAACCCTGCATTCATTTAAATTCTTTTTTTCCACTAATCGAAAGGGAAAGATTTTGCTGCGCAATTCAGGGCGACCCATTCCTAGTAATGAAATAATTCAGGTAAGACATTCAGTATAGCTCGTTATAGAGGAATTATTTTTAATTTCATTTATTAATACTTTTAAAACTATGTTCTCAGTCAATTCAAATTATTTCTGAGTATTAACGTGATGTATTGAAAATAACGGTTGTGACCATGAAGTTTTAAGGCAAAACAGCTTCGTCGAGGGGGCATGCGCCCCCTCTATTATTTTCAACAACTTCAGAAATTTCTTTTGGAAATATTATTTTTTTTTATATTTCAAAAAGCCATTTTTTTTAAATAAATAAATAAATATTTCAATAGCAAATTTCAAAAATTCAAAATTTTATATAGTATATAAGATTATTTACTATATAAATACAGTATAGATTATGACTGTTATATTAAATTTTTATAATTATAATTAAATTTTAATGTTACTTTTCCCAACAGTCAAACGTTCTTTAGTACACTACTGTGCAAATTAATTGGGACAAGCTCAAAATTTTTCACAAATGTTGTTTATTCACTATAAGTTAACTTACATGCATGGTATAGCCATCTAATATGAAATATGTCCACCTTTAGCTCGATATAGATCATGTACTCGGTTTGGCATGAATTCTACTAAATTCGAACATAAATTTTTGATCTCGTCATCGTGAAACCAAACTTTTATAACATTCTCAATCATTGATTTCTTGGTTGAGCAGTCCATTTGACTCACACGTCTCTTCACTATACTCCACAAATTTTCGATGGGATTGAGATCAGGAGAATTACCTGGCCAATCCAAAACCGTTAATTTCTGTTCTTGAAAAAATTTCTTTGTCATCTTAGAATTGTGGCAAGGAGCGAGATCTTGTTGAAAGACGCTAACACCCCCAGCGAACATTTGCATCAAAGGCACAACTTTTTTTTCTATTATTGGAATGTACTTTTGAGAGTTCATCATTCCTTCAATCGGTACTAAGCTGCCAGGTCCTCCAGAGGTAAAACAACCCCAAAACATCTGCCTTTGGGGGTGCTTAACTGTGCGAATAATATATTGCTCCCTTATGGGTTCTCCAGCACTTCGTCTGACAAATCTTAGTCGAAACCCTTGCACCAAAAAATGCGTTTCGTCGCTGAATAAAACTTTTTTCCAGTCTCATGCAGTCCAGGATTTATATTTCCTGGCCCAAATCAAACGTTTTCTCTTCATTACAGGCGTTAATAGCTGTTTTTTTATTGGTTTTCTTGCAATTCTCCCAGCTTCATTAAGCCTTCGTCGGACTGTCGATGTATCGATGCTCACACCAGTAGCTGATAAATCTCTCTGAAGGTCTGTACTTGTTTTGCGAGGATGCATTTTACTATTTTGTAATTGAAATTGGTCTGTTCAAGGTGTCGTCTTGCGTTTGCGTCCACATTTACTCTTTCGTTTCGGAGACACTGTACCCAAATTCTTTTGCATATGAATAATCCTCGAAACACTCGATTTTCCAACTCCAAATGTTGGAGCAATATCCCTTACAGTCATAAATGTATGCTGACTAAGCGTAACAATTCGAATTCTTTTCCTAGGACTGATATCCATTTTTTTAATACACGTCAGAAACAAACAATTCACATAATCGATCGCTCCTGACAGCAACTGAAGCGCGAATGAAGGAGTAAATTTTCAACACTAGATGATCACGTTGTTAAACCGGTTTAAACCAGCCAAAAGCATCCCTGTGCTGTAAGAAAATGCAGTTCAAACCGGTTTGGGCTGGAAATCTCCGAGAAAAAAACAATTTTCTGAAAATATTTGTTTGTCCCAATTAATTTGCACAGTAGTGTATTGTTTTAACTTTTTTTTAATAGCAGAAAACAACTTGCATGCGTTGAATTTGAAATTTATACTCTGGTTTGTTTCAAACACACATTTTTAGATAAAATCTGAGGGGATATCTATTATAAATATTATTATTAACTAATAAATTCCGTTTTATACGAATTTTCGTTCTATTACTAATCAATTTTGAATGAAGAGTTAGATGTTAGATTAAATGTATTCGAAATTCTTTTATTCGTTTTATTTTATTTTAGATTTGGTTATAAATTTTCAAAAATTTAACACCGTACACTCATGCTCGCACTCACACAAATTTGTGTGCGTGCGTGGCAGGGTTCTCAGGAGCCATTTTTTTAACAAGATAGTTCTCGGCCACTCACAACAAGGGTGTCACAGGAATGCCTCCGTCATATTGCCCAGATTTGTCTCCGAACAAACACTCCACTTTGAATGGCGAGTTGGACAGCCTCCAAGTTCAGTCGATTTAGCTTTGTTTTTACAGCAACTTGGAGTGAGAAAAAAGACTTCAATGCCCGACTGCATTCGCGCTAGAGGTGGCCCGTACTATTCATTTGTATTTTTCCTACAATAAATCCTCATTTAGCTTTGATTTTTTTAATCAACGTTGTATGTAAAATTTCGTTTCATTCTGACAACTCTTTCTAGGTGCGCTCATTTTTATGGCAAGGAGTGTATAATATAAAATAAATAATATCAACATCGAAAATTGAATCGTCTAATTTAAAATAAGCCCTTTTCTAACAATGAATAAATAAATAAATATAAAAAAATAAAAACTTGGACCAACGTCAGATGAATAAGGCTTTTCACAGTGAAAATTAAATCTTTGGTGCTGAAAGGAATTTTAAAGCTGAATTCAATTCCCTTTTTAAAGAACATATTAATAATTATGGAAAGAAAAGCAAAGGAAAGCCATCATTTTTCCCCACAACAATCTGTGAAAATCTTATGTAGTTAATGGAGGAAAAAGTATTATAAACCAGTAAAAAACTAAAAAAAAAAAAGTTTTTTTTTCACCCTTTTTTAAATTTTACATCCAATTTCTCTCATAAAGACTAGTCAAACCATTTACACTTAAGTTTAAAGTCAAAACCTTCAAAGTAATTATCGATAAACTTCACAGTGCATTTCAAAATTGTTCTTTAAACTAGGAAAAATTCCTTCTATTTTAGTTTTTAATTAAATTAAAACTATAAGAAATATGCGCAAAAGGTTTTTTGAGAAACTGCGTCACGTTTTATCACTAAGACTTTGATGAAATCTCCAAAATAGTTGACTTTGATAAAAGCATATTCCTGTAGAAAATTGCCTGGAAATTGTCAAATATATGTTTGAAAATGACTTAATAATGTATTCTTAATGTAGGCACCATTTTGGAGATATATCTTGTGATACCCATAACAAATGGGGAGTCCTAAATATTTTTTTTTTTTTTTTTAGTTTTGAAAAGAACTTGAAATGAACTTATTCAGAAAATTGATAGAAAATGTAAGGTTTGTCCTGATATTTCAGATTTTCGTGTGAGTTTTTCCTTATTTACGAATGCAAATGTGGATTTTTTGAAAATCGTTTTAAAGATTTGAAAAATCTGATTTTTGATCTTACATCTCTTTCTTTTAATTACATAATGCTAGTAAAAATCACAAAATTTTATAGTTCAAACTGTAATTATATACGTGGTTCAGGCTTATCCATAGGATTCATAGTTTCAAACTTCATGGAATTTTACAGTCATTTTATGAACTCGCTTGACAGTAGATTATCAAATTTTTATGGTGATGAATTCAGGGGTCATATACTTATTTTCAGCTAATGTTGTAACAAACCTTTTTGTTTAGTTGTTCCACAGTTATTAATTCGTCTTATGATTTTAAAAATGATTGATTCCAATTAACAATAGAGTAATTATATCGAATAATTTTTAAGTAAAGAATCGGGGGAACTAAATGAATTAGATTTTTTTAAAAAAAATTTGAGTTGTATATTCGTTCTTGACATCTTGACATTCCATATTCGACATTCTTGACATTCGTATATTCGTTCTTGACATCAAAATTATTTGATTGTTTTGAACTTGATTATAAATAATAATATTGAAATGAGGGAACTAATTTATGTTTTTTTTTTAATACAACAGTACTATAATAGTTTTCTATTCATTGATCTCAAACTATTATGAGTTGATCAGTGTTCCATTAATAAAATTATAGTGGATTTGTTGAAACGTTTTGTTCTATACAAGTTAGTTCTGAAATTAAAAATGGTCTTTTTTATTATTATATATAAAATTTGATTTTAATATACATAAGAAGGCAAATTAGAATTTTTTTTTATTTGCCCTCATTAAAAGCAATCTTATAGATGTATTCTGTTTTAAAATGTGTCTTAATTTTCTTTAAAAAAATATTGTCCTGCTTTTTTCCTACTTTGAGGTTTGAAAATCTATTGGATTTAAAGAGGAAGTTATATACTTGTTTCAAAAATAAAAAAATGGGCAAAAGCTGTGAACATTTTCATATATTAATTATCAATATGTACAAAATGTTTGTTAATTGTCAAAGAGTATAATTACTCGGGAAGAGTTTAATTACGACTGCTCAAAACACTTTAATATTTAATTCGACTATAAAACTGTTTTTTTTTTTTTATCACGCCTTTATCAATAGTAATTAGCCAGGTTTAAATTAAGTTTTTTCTTCAATTAAATATTGATTTGCGACACCTTAAATGTTTTTTTTTTATTATTTTATTTTTACAACGTTTTTATATCTTTTTACTTTCAATGATTAAAGAAATTTTGCAGGTTTTTTTTTATTAAAATATATATTAAAGGTGGGTGGGGACTAAAAAACATTCTGCACGTGGGATAATTTAATGAAATTTCATATGAAACCCATCACAAAATCGCACCAATCAAAAATTAGCTTCCCAATTCTTAATTTATGTAGATATTCATTAAAGAAATTTTAGATGATAATAAACATCTGCAACGCTTCAATTTGAATCGCTGGTTACCAAAATACTTTATATGAAAAAACTTTGTAATTATGTTGTAATATCTATTAACTAGGTTGTTTTTAAATGAATTTTATGTGAAATAATGAAGAAAGAATAAATACGAATGTGTCATGATTATAAAAAGATACACTTAGCCATGACCTAGCCACTTTGCTCTGTTTTTAATTTTGAACTGCCATGGTAGGAACGATAGGTAAGTTTTGATCCTGGTCAGATGACGTGGGCGATGCCCAAACTTCCGCACCATATTCAATGAGAGGACTTTCAGCTACGACAGATTTAATGTGCACGATGCTGTGTATTGGCAATCGAAATAGGTTACAGGTATCGCGTAACTCTTTTCATTTGGCAACACCAAGCCTGCTTTAAGCATTAGCGTGTGGATAGTCATAGAAGTTTCTCTCTTGATTTTTAAACTGATTAAAAATTTTTAAGCTTGGAAACCATGTGGATTTCAAAACTGCATTAAACATAGTGCTTAAAGTAAACATTGTGGAAATTTTAAAATATATCTTTGACTTCTATCTGAATGCAAAAAATATTATGAGAGAGAGAGAAACATCGCAATACATTCCCATATATCTGAAGAAGGTCCAGGGGATTTATTACCGAAATTGATTCCGCTGTGAAACGATTTTGACTGGAAACTGGCTTTCATCATATTGCTGATTTCGTAAAGCACACTTTTCCGTAATATGAGCATATCGGAAACCGAAAATTCCATACAATTCCGGCTAAAGTGAAGCTTGTCGGCGTGACTACTTTCGATCAATTAGAAAATTAGTGTGATTCATATACATTAATTCTGCAACAATATCTTTGTTTTTTCTTCTTCTGTGGGAGCTAAAATCGCATTAACTTGAAACAGAAAGTTTCAGAATTCCTGATATTGTCCACACACAGCCATTTAAGCTTATTCATCTGTTGCACGAGCACGTTTAAATATTAATATGGCTCCACGCACAAAAATCACGTATATTCAACAAACAATGATTGTGGAATATATGGAGAACAATCCAGAGTTGAATAAAGGGACTTCAAAAATTAAAGCGGATCCTTGGCTGTCCACGAAACTCAATTCTGAAGTATTAAATCTGTTGATAAATGGTATGAAAAATAGTTTATCAATTTTACGTTTTTAATTCTTTATTATGATTAATTGATAATTATTGAAAATATATAATTAAGAAAATAAGTTTTCTAGTTTCCCCGATTAGAAACATTGTTATTCATTTTTTTTAATTTATCTTCTTAATTTGCAAACTAAGCACAATTACATGATCAAATAAGCAACGTGATGGGGATTTCTGTCACGCCAACTACTATCACCATGGATTCTCTTCGTGTATCTCGCCATACCTATTCTCTAGATACGTAGATAACCCAGATAAGTTATCTCCAGATGGCGATAATCCTTGTATTATCCAAGACTCTCTCAAAGAACACACGAATGAATTTTAAATAGAAGAAGGAATTTTAAATAATTTTTAAAAAAATTTAATTTTCATACCGGAATTTTAAAATATTTTTTTAAATTTATTTAAAAAAAAATCCGAATACACTTGATAAGTTCTTTTCAAAATATGCTTAAAAAAATATTTTATTCCGGAAACTGACTAGAAATTGTTTGAAATAAATTAATTTACTAAATAACTTTCAAAACTACATCATAAAAAAAAATTATATAACTTTTGTTTAATTTATAGCATGTAAGAATACTTTGAATAAATAAAAATTCATGCATTTTGAAGATAATTTTAAAAATGAATCTGTTCTTTAATTGCTTTTTGTCTTAAATTTTTTTATTTATTTTTTATTCAAAGTATTCTTACAGGCTATTTTTTTTAAAGAAATAACGAAAAATAATTTACTTTTAATATAGTGCATGCATTAAATTTTTACAAGATTAAATTTTATCTTTGAGTTTTCCACTATCATTTATTTTTTGACTGGTTTCTTTAAAGCGGGAAAAATAAATAAGAATAAATAATAGCAAGTAAAATCACTAGCGTGAAAGGTCACGTAAGACTTTCGTGTGTTTCGCTTTAGTTTTTAAAAATAGTTTGATGAAAAAAAACTTTTATACTACAGAATTACGAGACACAGGATCAGTCTGAAGGTTCGTTGCAAAATAAAAATTGTGTCTGACAATTACGAGATGAGTCAAGCTACTTTCAGTGAAAAAATTTCTTACTATACACTAAATGACATCTTTCTTAGTAATTGTTAAACGCTGAATAATAATATTTTGCGGATATCCTAAGCAAGTGTCTAAACACGCCATCGGTTATAATTTAGGGGACTTTCTTCAGGTAAGTGAATTCCAAGCTTTTTATCGCCGGTCAACGTTTGATAATTTTATTGAGGAGAGGGACGTTGATATTTTAAATTGTGTTGATTTACTAATTTCGATTTATTTGTATTTAAATAAGTCTTCAAAATAAAATACAATTGGTTTGGTGATGTCTCTCATCCATGGAAAGTCGTACAAACCCGAGAAAAACACACCATGGTAAATAAATGGAAATAATTTCCTTGCGCTACCCATTTGATCCCGGACCGGTCTGGGTGTTGAGATCACTGGCATAACATTAAGCTTTAGTTAAAATTACAGGTTTTAAATAATAGGGGTCCCACTGAAACTCATCAGGATTCCAACAGAAAGGTTCCTATATATAATGATAATAGTAAAGTGATATACTTCAGCCTCTGGCTTGAATATTTCTTTTTTATTGTAGACTAAACAGTTTGAAACACATGTGATGTTTGTTGTAAAACGGGAAAACAGGCTGTAATATGAACGTCGATGGTGTTTGAAAAGCTCGTCATTGCAATGAATTATTTTTAACAAAAAACGAGTCTTTTATATATTGGCTTTTGACATTAAATGGTCTATAAATAACCATTATCTAAGATAATAACACTTAGAGCTTAACGTATTTAATATATTTTGATACCTATTAGAATACTCTTTCTTGATTTTGCAAATGTTTCAATGTTTTTATTTTTGAGATGCGGCGCTTTTGAGTTTGCAAACTTGGATGATCCCTAACAATTTGCACGGGTCACATAGATAATTTCGCAAAATAAAAAAAAAAATATTACCATGAACAAATTTCGTTCCTAATGATCAGATTTTCACTTACTAAGTGTCAATCTTAATAGTTCCTGAGGGAGACTTCAAATATGCTAAATAATTAGTGCCGACTGTTAATTAAGTTACGAAATCAGACACAAATACGTACTTTTTCTGAATAGACATTATATATATATATATGTGTGTGTGTAATTTATGCAAAGATATGTATGCATTCCTCTTAACTAAAAACGTTGATTCAAGGCAGATTTTCCCTCAAGTAAACCCCAACCTTTTACTATAAAAATGGATTGCTGAACTATAATTGCTGTGCTTTCGGATGTGAAGAAAAGAAAGACCTTTCACAATTATGATATTTTTTTTATATTTATTTCTGCACATTTTATTGCAATTTATATGTTATCACGTACCGTTACAGAACTTAATTTATATGACTGTGTTTATTAGTTTGTCGGAGGTGCTTATTATTCTTATATATATCTTATTTAAATTTTTGAAAAAAATTTCCCTTTTTGATAATCAATAATATAATTTATATAGAATGTTACGTTGTTATTTTATATAAAATGTTACGAAAACTATTAAAAGGTTAAAAATAAGTGAATAGTTTATTCCTATATGAAATTTTGTAATATTTCTTTAAATTAAGAGACAAATAACAAAACTAAAAGGAGCTATTTTAGTTTAAATATTTTTTTATCTTTATCTGTTAACTCCTTGAAATTTTAATTAACTGTATTCATCGGTTGAACCTAATTATTATCGCATGGTAGATGGACTAGGCCCTGAACTTGTAGAACAATATTAATATTTATTTTAAAAATGAAACAAAATATTTCGTTTTTGTCAGAAAAATTATAAATGAAGAGACATATAACATATATAATAAGAATAACATTAAGACCATAAAGAAGCTAAATAACAAATGCATTGTATATTAATGTATGGATTATTAATGTATGGATTATTAAAAAAAGAAATTTGAAGAAAAAACGCTGAAAAAAATATGAATATGTTATTTTAGTTCTCTTGCTATTTAAAACATTCTTGCTGTTATCTTACTGAGGCATTGGGTAAAATTAATTAAAATTGTGTTATATATATTACAGGTGGTCTACGGTCCAAATTTTTAGGGCGTGCTTAGGTGTAAATGTATTAAAAATATCCATGATTTTCGACAAAAATTATTAAAAAATGAAAAAAAAGCATATGGTTAGTATTAAAATTTTTTCTTATGCTGAAAAAAGAAAACATTTTTTGAAAATCAAATAATTTTTTGATAACATATTATATAATTACTAAACTAAAGTATAAATTTGTTTTTGTGCACACACATTAAGTATTTTAAAAGTCAGAATGTGTCTTGTACTAGGAAGTTTTTCAACTCATTTTAGTTAATAATTTCAACTTGATTTTATTTAAGAAAAAATGGTTACGTATAATAAAATTGCTAAATAATTGCTAATAAAATTGCATTTAAAATAATAAAAAGAGAAAATCTTCATTAGGCTAATAAATTTTTTTTGCACGATGCGACTAACGCCTAGAAATTTTTCGCCAGAAAAAAACCCTCCTTCATCTTTCAACAGAGCCTGACTAACTAACGCTACCTAAATTCCTCTTCTAAAGTTATACTTGGTTGATACTCCCTTTGTTTAGCTAAGGGATCCTTCGATTCATTTATTGCTTTTCCCGTTTTGCGTGAATCGTGAGCAGTTTGTGGTATTAATAATTGCACATTTAGAACTTCCTGTCTTTTTGTTATAGGGATCATGAAACCAAGTTCACTCAAAATGCCAGTTTTTGGTTTACACAGGTCACACATAAGTTTATCTGCGATAATATCGTGATCATTATTGATTGCCATATTTGTCGAATAAAAGTATATATCGAAAAGCTAATATCTTGAATATTATGCGTAAAAATAATTATTTATAACGATATTATTGTGAGGTCGTTAAATTTTATATGGGTATCGACAATATTGTCAATGTTAAAATAATATAAATTAGTTAAATTGGAAAAATATCGCGATACATGGTTAAATATCCACGATTTATTGTAGTACTTAAATTCGGCACTTTTAGAAAGCAAAATTTGTGTTGATGATAAACCTTAAAAGTCAACACATGTTCTCTGTAATCGGTAAGTATTAATTAAACATTTTAAAACTCAAATATAATAGATTTATTTTGTTTTTTAAAATATCTTATTTTATTGATGAAAGAGTGAAATTTAATTAACAACTATTTCATTTGAATTGCAAAAAGTTTAATTTAATTTGTGAAGTATTCGAATTTTAATGCAAAGTAGGTAATTTATTTAACTTAGCATGTCGTAAACTTTTTTTTTTTTAAATTGAACGGTTTTCTCATATTTAAAAACTGAGCCATTTTAATTTTACTTTTATGTATAATAGGTATTGAAACAATCTCTATAAAAACTAATTTTACATTTTAAAAATTGCAAAAAGTATGAATATTTTATTTTAATAACTTCTTTTCTCTCAAAATGAAGCTCATTTACCTTGAAACTTGTCGAAGCAATTACACAAAGCATTGAAATCAATAATTAGACTTTTCAAAACGTTTATTTACAAGAAATAGCCTTAAGTAAAGTAAGAGATAAAATAATATTTTGTTGTGCCTATCACTATTTGTGTGACTTTTGTGATCCGATAATCATTGTCTAAATTTGATAGATTGTTTCAAGGAAGCTGGTTAGTAAAGACATTAAATAAGCAGTTTTTCTTCACTCATCTTTGTGATTGGTTAAAAAGATCGGTCATTATTATGATTGCTTCCCGTTTACATTTTGTTTCAAATCAAATCTATCTCACGCAACAAAACTTTCTTACCATTGCGTGTTTCTGATATTCAAGAGTATGACATTTCTTTTAGTGACAAGCATCTGCGCATAAACTTGATGGGCTTTGTAAAAATTCTCTAAAGTAATAATTAAGTTACTTGGTCTATTAAGAGTTATTCCTAAACACGCATTTCGATTTTTGCGATCTATATTAACCGGAAACAAAAAAACAAACAGGAAATTGCTTATTTTTTATGAGAAAAATGCCTGTAAAGATCTTTTCTTGTGAAAATAGAATTCATTGGTACTTTTTTCTAACCGTTGTTTTCTTTGACAATTCTATTAAAAAGAAAGTCAAATAATGTTTCTATAGCAGTTTTAAAAAATACAAGGTCAATCTAAAACTTACAGGATTTTTATGATAAACAATTTTCTTTCAATAAACTATCTCACTCACCATAATAATTTCAATCTAAACGAATCTATCAATAAATATTATTATTTTAAATATAGTCCAAAAAACAACCCCAAACTATATTAAATAATTCAAAAAACCTTTTCTATGGACTCGCAGGAAAAAGTCAGTAATAAAATATTGGAAATCAAGTCTCAGTTAAATGTTATCTTAAATTGTCTTACAAGAATTTTATACGTAATTTTAAAAGAAAGCAGAAAATTACTAGTGGTTTATAAGATGTTATTCGAAAACTTTCCTTAAATTCTTTTTCTTTTTTACTAATTTTCCGATAATAAATGATTCATTTGAAATATTTATCCATGTTTCAGAGATCTTTATATAAAGTTGACTTCCAATGAACGAAGCTATATTTTTTTTACTATTTACATATATATTTGAAAAAAACTATACTAAGGAAATAGTTAAGTCAATGATTTAACACTAAACATACCATAACCTGTCAAATGACCGTATAAGAACTTTTGCATCGAAAATGCGCTTATTATCTTATCGTTTTTGCACATTTTCTAACAATTATATACAGTTAATATTCAATCATTATTGTTTTTTTGTATTTGGTTTGTTTCGCATAATACTTGTCGTATACCTATTTCTACCACAACCGGTCATTTGACCGGGAAAACAATTTATTGCTTTATAAGGTTATTGGTATAGAAATTACGATGTAATGTGTGTTCAACGTATTGCATTCGATTAGTTGCATATTTCTGCAAAGACTGTTGCGTAGTTCAATCAGAATAACTGGTGAATTCAAATTTCAAAAAAGTACTAAAAATTTTAGATTGTCATTTTTGTGTAAGAAAAAGTCACAAAAACTAAATGTTTAGGTAAGTAGCTTATATTTTATTTTGATAGCTTTACTTCATTTCTAACTAACTGTTAGTTTTTACCCAGAAAAAAGTCGAAACAATCAAGACAGACAGATTTATTTCCGTCCTAATATCCATATTTCATACATTCAATCAAGAAACATTAAGTCCGGTCATTTGACCAGCTATGGTAGAAATAGGTATATATTGAGTGTTGGTATGCTTAGAGTTAAAAATTTTTTTTCAAAATCTCCGGTAAAAAGGATTAGACATGTGGCCAGTTCATTTCCTGGGGAAGGATCCCAAGCTGACCTATCGTCAATGAGTTTTTAAACTTAGACACATCTTGAAATGCATATTTACGAAAATGGACAGAGCTCCAAAATGCGTGTTTAAGAAAATGAACACAACTCGAAATACGTGTTTTCAAGAATTGTCAGAGGTCAAACGCATTTTGATCAGGGGTCATTTTTGAAAACACGCATTTTGTCCAGATTTAAAACGACGATCCTCATGTTATTGTTGAGATGATTTTCTCGTGGGCATGTATCATAAATACACATTAACATCTGGTATAAACTGTTCCATAATGTCTGATTAGATACGTAAAATAAAGCAATAAAAATAAATTATAAACTGCGCTCTCAATTTTAATTTGGCTACAAATGTCCCTTTTTGTACTTGTTATAGTTTAAGTGCTAGTAGATGGAAAAAGCCGGTTCTGGGCCAGTGTTGCCCGAGTTGAGTTGAGTTGTTTCCCCTTCTGCTGCTGAGTGTAGTTGAGTTGTTTCCCCTCCTGCTAAGTTGAGTTGGTTCCCTCCTCCTACCGAATTGAGTTGAGTCCTTTCCCTCCTGTTGCTGAGTTGAGTTGAGTTGTTTCCCTCCTGTTGCTGAGTTGAGTTGAGTTATTTTTCTCCTGCTGAGTGTAGTTGAGTTGTTTGCCTCTTGCTGCTGAGTTGAGTTGAGTTGTTTCCATGCTGCTGCTAAGTTGAGTTGTTTCTTTCCTGCTGTTGAGTTTAGTTGAGTTGTTTGCCTCCTACTGCTGAGTTGAGTTGAGTTGTTTACCTTCTCCTGCTGAGTTGCTAAGGTAGAAATATGATCACCTCTGCTGCTGAGTTGAATTGAGTAGTTTCTTTCCTGTTGCTGAGTTGAGTTGTTTGCCTCCTGCTGCAGAGTTTAATTGAGTTGTTTCTTTACTGTTGCTGAGTTGAGTTGTGGGTCTCCTGCTGCTGAGTTGCGTTGTTTCCCTCCTGCTGTTATGTTGAGTTGTTTGTCTCATGCTGCTGAATTAAGCTGAGTTGTTTGCCTCCTGCTGCTGAATTGAATTGTTTGCCTCCTGCTGCTGAGTTGGTTGAGCTGATTTGGTTGATTTGGTTTCGGTTTCCGAAATTTCTTCCATTGGCAACAGTGGTGAACGAATTTGGTTTTGGTTTCCAGATGTTTTGACTTCCGGTGGCAACACGTGAGTTAGTTTCAGTTTTTCAAAAATTTCTGAATTTCGGTGGCAACAAGTTTATTTCGGTTTACACAAAAAATGCGTTGAATTAACAGTACTACTAAATTACCACCTATTTTTCTCACCAGGTGGTTAAATAAACTGGCACTACTTAAAATCATGTGATGCCATTCGAAAAAAATTAATTTAGGTGTTGACACCGTCGATTAGAAGCTTTAATTTTAAGCTATGACTAAATTTAACGCATTTTTTTTGTGTAAACCGAAACTAAACTTGTGGCCACCCAAATTCAGAAATTTTTGAAAAACCGAAACTAACATTGTTTGCCACCGGAAGTTAAAAACTTTGGAAACTGAAACCAAAACTGTCCACCACTGTTGCCACCGGAAATAAGAAATTTCGGAAACCGAAACCAAATCAACTCAACTCAGCTCAATCAACTCAGCAGCAGGAGGCAAACAAGTCAACTCAACTCAGAAGTAGGTGGCAAGCAACTCACCTCAACTCAGCAGCAGGAGGTAAACTACTCAACTCAATTTAGCAGCAGGGGCAAACAACTCAACTCATCATAGCAGGAGGAGGGAAACAACTCAACTCGGCAACCGGAGGCAAACAACTCAACTTAACTCAACATCAGGAGGGAAACAACTTAACTGCACTCGGCACCGCTGGCGCAGAACCGGCTTTTTGCATCTACTAGTGCCTATAAATACTAAGCAAGGCGATGAAAATTTGATCTAACTCACATCGGATTGTATTTATGAAGTTATTTTTTGAATAAAGGAGTGAAATAGACTTTTAAAGAGTTTAAGGTAAGTGTCATTCAGTTTTCCATGGTTTTTTAAACTTAAAATCACATCATCCATCACTTTATTATCTCTTTAATCGTATGTATCTGATTTTAAAATTAGATACATACGATTTTTATTCTATTATTTTAATAGAATTTTATCAATATTTAATATTCTAAATTCATTATTTTGATGTTTCTGCATCACTCTTACGTCGAATCTTTTTATTCTTAATTGCTTTTACTCAGTTTTGTAGTTTATTATTCGTAATGAAAATCTTTTAAAAGAACGAATTCAGTCATTTTAGTTATGGTTTGATTAACCGCGGTGGCCTTTAAATTGATCGATTGATTTTTGGTATTGATTTTTGTTAAACTGTAACCGATAAAGGGTTACCTCTACCCGGCGTAATTTCTTACCGTCACTTTGATGAATATTCTTTACCTAAGAAGATGACAAGAATTTTTATTTCATTTTCTTTAAACCTAAGTCTTTCCACTGTGTGTCCATATTTATCTCAAAATGTTTGGAAAAACCTTCAAGTAAATATAAAATATAATGTCACTTAACAGTTCTTTCATTTTTTTTGCAGTCAGAAAAATGTTTTTTGAAAATTTAGGCAAACAGTCTGAACACGTTCTCTTGGCGATCTCTTTTCTTTGTCATAGGAGTAACACAGAAGCATTTCTTCTTCTCCCCGTCGGAATAAACTGATTTTAATTCATTTACAACAAAGAAGAATATTTCAAAAATTGCTGTTTGAACATTTGATAGTTCCTTTTCTTGACATCTCAGGAAAGAAAAAAGAAAGTTACGATAAACTTTGTCATTCCTTGTGAAATTAAATAGCATCGACCAAATATAGGAGTCAATTCTTCTGGAACGAAGGATTGTGGTAACATCAAATCTTCTTTTCAATATTTTTTTCCTGAACTCTTTATTTTGACATGATTCTGTTTTAAAAAAACTTTAAAAATACCTTCGCAATGTACTCTAATGAATTTGTTATATTTAATTTCAATAACATCATGACAATCATAAAAGTGTTATTGAAATAAATGTTTCCTGTTGACTAGCGAACAAAATAGAAGCTTCAGTCAAATCAACAAATATTAATTTAAAAATTAGTTCAATAATATTTGATTAAATATCTCTGAAATTTTAAAGTAATTTTATATTTAGCTAATATTCTTTACGAAAATGTTGTTGAAACCAAAATGAAATGAATGTTTTCCTCGGAACATGTTTGTGCGTCCTTGAGCGTAATATTTCAAAAACATTAAGAAAATTTATACTTATATCTCGAAATTTTGGGTTGTAAGGTACGTTGCACAAAGAAACGAATTTCGAAAGGTTTTTACCTAGAATTAGAATTACTCTCTTTCTGTTAGACCAAGGGCGTTTCAAAACTAGATAAACTATTTGAGTATCACTTTTCATTTAAAAGAAAAGTCCAAATATTTATGTTCTGATATTACCTTTTCGTTCGAAATATGCGAAAATAATAATACACATACATGCATATGAACTATTCGGTTTTTATTCAAGTTTTAAATAAATATTAAGTGGTTTGATGTTCTGTAACTTTAAGTATTGGGTTGACAACTGAGTTTAATTTTTTAAAAAATCTGTTTTGTAATGAAAATGATCAATTAACTAATGAATAACGTGTTTTTAACTTTTTGCCAATACCCAATAAGATACTCGTTGGTGAAAATCACCCGCGTTTGACTGGAGAAATTTGTCTAACCGAGCTCTCAATTCTTTTGAACGCGCACATCATTTGAACTAGCTCAATTGGGACAGTTATGGCCTTCTCTCCATGCACAAATATCGCAATAGAAGTGCTTGATAATCCGAAAATAAAGGAGAAGTACTTGATAATCCATTTTAATGATTTTTTGAATAACATAACGAAAAAGATTTTGTGGAATGTCTCCTTAAGTTTTTTTTCTCACGTTTTTATTATTATTATAATGTGAGAATTATTCGGGCACCATAAGAAATTTCCATTAAATTTGGGAAGTTAGTCGTTAATTTATGCAGCCAGCTCTTTTTTTAGAGTTTAAAAAAAAAAAAAAAATTCCAGTACCCGCACTTGTAACGAACTTCTGCAAATTTAGAGTTCACGATAAATTTTTACGGTTATTACACAACAATTGCTAACTCAAAAGTGCACCCTTTTCCATGGTTGTTACAGCATTAGGAAATGAACATAAAGTTCCACGGTTCGAAACCCAGCCGGCACCAAGGAGCAGCTCTCTCGAACTCTCTACATTAGTGAACTCGCAATTTTCTCATTCCGTTCCCTTGATTCAAAAAACAAATCACCTGAATCATCTAAACAACGCGCCGGCCAGGTGGCCGAGTGTTTAGCGTGTCTGACTGCGAAGCCAATGGATGCGGGCTCGAATCCCGCTCTGAGCATGGATGTTTCTCTCTCTTTGTGTTATCTTCTGACGTGTGAATGAGTGAATGTGGCCCACCCCATGAACGGGTTTGTGGCAATGTGGCGTGGGTAACGTTGCTCGCCGCCGTGACTTTGGTTCACAGGTGCCCACTGGGTAACGATAAATGAGCAACACTTCCGGCATCTTCTATGACGAAGAACGAAAGTTCAGTGCCGGCCGTTATTAAAAAAAAAACAATAAAAAAAATCTAAACAACGCCAAGGTCCGAACTGAAGATCGCTTTACGGTCCATGACCATATATTTTAAGAGAAACATTTAAGGTTACATCTGTATTTTTATGGTTATGGTAGCTTTGTGGACATATATTTGTTTTGATAGTTATCGACTGCAATCTAGCATTGATTTTTTTTATAGAATGAGGGAGATTCGAAGAAATGTCTAAGATCTAAGATTAGACAATACGAAATATTTTATTTAAATAGTTATATTACGTATATACATTGCTCAAAACAATTAAAGGATTTTGAGGTTGTGGGTTGATCTTGCACCTGGAGAATTGTTTGAATGATTGATACATTAACGACGCACGTCGTGGGCTACATGAGATAAAAACGATAATTGTTTGGCAGAAAAGATACGTTTTATTGAGCATTTGGGTACAAAAGGAAAAACACACAATTTCTGCCTATGAGAAAACCAAATAAAAAAGGTGTTTCCTTAAAAGAAAATCACTTTTAGAAGGAGGTATGGTTTCTCCCGACTGCCAGGAACGTTAAACACCTTTCAGGCATCGAGTGAATGGGGTTATTAATGAGGGGTTGGGGTACTTTGTCGCACTCCTCCGGAAGGGTTTTTTCCAGTTCTTGGAGAGTTTGTGGGAGTGGTAGGCTTCCAGCAATTCGGCTGCCTAGAATATCCCAAACAAGCTCGATTGGGTTCATGTCCGGTGAACACGCTGGTCATTCAATCCATTCGTATGATTCCTTCCTCCAAAAGGAAATCATTCACCAAGTTAGAGCGATGTGACCTGTAATTGTCGTCCATTAACATGAAGTGATCTCTAATTTCTGCAGTGTAAGGGACTACAATAGGTATTAAGATCTCATCCCTGTAACTGAGACCGGTCAGAGCTTCATTTCAAATGCTATGGAGAGCGGTGCGCCCATCAATGGAGATGCCAGTACAGACCATCACCGCCAGATCGTGCACGAATGCTGGATAGTGCCACGTTCCCTTCAGATGAAAATACGCCTATTATTAGGATGAACAGAAAAACCATTCATTTCACCTCCAGTTCACATGTTCTGTTGTTCACTCCCTGCGGGCGCGACGATGCCTTGCTGTTAACGTGACTTACACTGTTGGTCGGCGAGCATACAGACTTATAGCATGAAGGTGGCTTCGGACAGTTTGAGCCGAAACTGTGGTGCCAGTAGCCGAGCGAAGGCCTTGCTGAAGAAGAGTGGCATTCATATGCAGGTGTCACCGAGCCGTTAGCGTTTAATAACGGTCTTCATTGGGCGTTGTTGCACGTCTACGCCATTGCCCTGATCCTCGGTTTGCATTTCCAGTCACCAAAAAACGGTTCCAGATCCTTGAAATCACACTTTAAGAAACTATTGCTTCTGCTACTTCGGCATTTGTTTGCCCACCCCCCTCTAACCAGCCAACAACTCTCCATGCTTCTGATTCGGTTAAATGGCTTGATTGAGACATCGCACTCATCGAAACAACGCACTTACTAAATGTCGATCATTCTTTTCCGTTTTGTCTTACATTAAGTTGAAATTCAATTAAAATTCGCTGCCACTAAAGGGTCGTTTTCGACGTCAAACTCAAAATTTGTATGCTATGAAGTTTGAAAAATAAGAAAAACTTGCAGTTGTGACTCTCTTTTTCCATTTTATGCAAAAAACGAGCTCAAGATTTGTTGAAATGAGCTCAAAAATTATGATTTACGCTGTTTTCGTGCAAAGAAATAAGAAACCACGATAAAAACTTTTACTTACATGTCTACTACAAACCTATTTTGAATGAATTTGTAGAAATTAAATTAATTTAATTAATTGTTATATAATTGAAAGAGATTTTTCAAAAATTTAAAAATTTTTCTGTTAAGAAAAGTTTATCTTATAAATGACTTTAGTTTTCTCTTATTACTAAATAATAATGTAAAATTAGAAATGTTCAAACGATTCTTTATTTTAGTATATCTTGCTTTTAGAATTGTTTTCTAGTTAGTTAAAAATTTATTTTTAACTTATGCTTCGCGTGAAAGGAATCAGAATCGAAAACTTAATGAAGCTAATTTGAAATAAACTTGTTAAATAGAGGCAAATTTTTTTTGTTGCGCAGTTAAATAACAACCAACTACTAAATTGGGACAAATGTATACTCCTCCCCCTCGCAGCAGAAAGGTCGAACAGTAAATTAATCTAATATTTGAAGTTTAAGGTTTTCTTTTTTTGATTTCACGAAATAATAATTTATCGTTTTTTAATTTACTTGTTCATCAATTTTACCGCGCAATCACAAAAAGTGGCGAGTATTTTTGTCCTAAACTTTTTTTGAATGGTCTAGTCTCTAGTATTACAGTGAATCCTTTTCACTACTTCTTTGTGATTCCTTATTCGGAAGGCTACGCATTTACGAATTTATTCTAATAATAAACTTTAAAAAATTGAAAATTTCTTTTATTGTTATTAAACGTGAGATTTCTATATCATTGTCAAAAATACCAAGTAAAACGAAAAAAATTCTCTCTTAAAAATTAATATTTCCTTAGAAATTTTCAACATTAATGAAATACCAGAAGAAAAAAAAATGCTCCTAACCTCATTTAATTCTGAGCGACTAATAAAACATTTTATTTTTAAAAATAAAAAAAGTAATTTAATAATAGTATTATTATCAATGAGCTAATAAAAATAATGCCGTTTTAAAATAATTTGCGTTTTTATTCCATTCCGCATCTCTATGAAAAATTTTATGAATAAATCTAATTGGAATCTTATTTTTATCAACCGATTTTTATTGTAGCTCATTTTTTTTCCAGTCATGTTTGAAGTGTGCACTAAAGTATACTAACATTAGATAAGGTCTAGTTATAGAATCTAGTATTAGAATCGGTTAATTTTATAATCGGTTACTTTAAATATCGGTTAATTTTTAAGTTAAGATGACATATTTTTTTTCCACCATTTTTATTATTTCTTTACGGAGAGCATTTTTTTGTATTAGAACTTTTTGTCTTCGAAAACGTATAAAATTTTTTTTTTTTGTAACTTAAGAAAGAAATTCGTCATGTTACAAAATCTAAAATGAAATGAATGATCGCTAAATAAAAATTTCTTCAATTGGAACCATATTTCTATAACCTTTAGATCGGGAAATATTTAGTTGTGATGTGTTATGAGATAGAGACCATACCATTTTCCATATTTGCATGTATTTATTGAATTGACATATTTTCACATCCAAATGAATACGTTTTTGGAAAATTAAATAGATGCAATCTAAAATAATAATGCACAGTGCACAAAATAGAAAACGGACTATCCTGAATAACTTTTGATCTAATGATCGGATTTTCACGTTCTAGGACTCTATCTTAAAGGCTCGAGAACCTCGTGACCTCAAATTTGCTAATTAATTAGAAGAGACGATATTTTAAGTTACAAAATCAGACACAAAAGCGTACTTTCTCTGAATAAACATATGAATTCGGATGTCTGACCCCCAAAATATGAGGGATAGCCGGAATCTGGGAAATACAGTCCCCGTAGTTTGGTCAGGAGAGCTATCCAAAGTTTGGACCCCTTAATATTAATTTTATTCTTAGCAAATTCCGCTATATCTAGAGAATTTTTTAAGAGAATTCAAAAATGTTTGCATACAATTCTAAAATTCGCTTATCCAACGATAATTTCATGGAAAATGAAACTTTCAGTATATATTCATTTTTTATTATTTTATTTAAAAATGGTTGAAAGAATTTTGAATAGTATATCATTTTAAAGAATGTAATTTAACCTGACGAAATACAAAATTGGTCGACTAGTTTCTGAGAATTTTAAAATATGTCTTCTTTAAAATTCGCTTTCTCACAGGTACTATTCGACCGACTTCACTCACTTTTTGTATTTTGCCATGTAAAATTACATTCTCTAAAATAATGTTAAGAAGTATATACCTTATAATTCAAACATTTTTCGACAATTATTGAATAAAATAATAAAAAATAATAAATATTTATTAAAAGCTAATTTTTGCATGGTGATTTTGACTAACGAATTTTATAATTGTGTGCAAAAATTTTCAATTCGCTTAAAAAGTTATTGAGATATAGGGAAGTACGCGAGAAATAAGATTAACATTTAAGTGTCCAAAATTTTGACCGTTTTCCTTACCAAACTATTAGGACCATATTTCCCAGATTCCGTCTGTTCTCTATATTTCAGGACTAAGAAATGCGAATCCGTGAACAAAAAGGTATGCTTATTCAGAGAAAGTACGTTTTTGTGTTATTTTATAACTTAAAATAGTCTGCTATAATTAATTAGCATATTTGAAGTCACCCCCTCAAACCATTGAGAGTCCTAGAACGCGAAGATCCTATCATTAGATCAAAAGTTAATCAGGGTGGTCCGTTTTTTATGTGCACTGTACACACTGTACTGTCAATAATTTACCATCCTGGTAAATTATTGACAATCTTTTTTTGTTTAAGTCATTCAACCTAGACTTTTCTCATAAATTACTGAATATTACCAAATGAAGAAAAAGTAATTTCTTTATATTTTTTTTCTGAGCAAACGCAGTTATTTTTTTCAAATGTTAATTCAATTATTTTATTTTAAATTATGAAATAATCTGTAAACATATCTAAAGTTAAAGAGCGATTCTATCAAACTGTTCCAATCAAAACTTTGATGAAATTATCACAAGCTTTAACAAATGTTATTAATTATTTTTACAAGTATCACGCTTGTTATTAAAATATTATAAGCTCCATTAAATAATTAAAATATTATAAGCTCTAAAGCTATTATAAGCTCTAAAATATAATAAAAGGGCAAAATTTTAGGAGAACCTTTTAGAAAGAGCAGTTTTATGTCATATTTAATAAATATTCATTTTAATTATTTTTAGTGAGTTTTGCTTCAAATTGAAGCAAATGATTAAAAATCTTACAAATGAAAAAAAAAATCTGAATGACGATATGTTAATTGCAAAACTGACATTTATAAGAAACAAATTGGTTGTGATAATGTGATTCAAATTTACTCAATTATTGTTGTCAAAAGTTAAAAATCGTTGGTGAGCATTTTATTATGGAAGTAGCTCAAAAAGCATGTTTAAGGAAATGAACATAGATCAAAATGCGTGTTTAAGAAAATTGACATAGCTATTTAAGAAAATGGACGGAGCATTTGATTTCATTTTCTCTCTTTGAAATCTATACAAAAACTATAACTTTGAAACTATAACAAAACATGAATGATGTATTTTAAAATTCAATTAAAAAAGACGTGATAAAATGTTTTCAGAATTATGCTTGGGTCATCTCTCCAAATTACACATTTAATTAAACTTCCTGCTAATAGATAGCGCTGCAAGATAGAACACTCTTTATGAAAATGGCGTAGAGATGAATACGATTCAGGTGTTGTTCTTAATTTTTTACTTCATTTTTTAATTAATTTTTTAGAAAAATTTCCTCTTATCATTGCTTAGATTCTTAATTATACCTCGTCTGTATGCGCCACATATTGAAAGGAGGTTTAACATAATGTGTAATTTAATGGGATGAAATTTCTGGTTTCTACTTTTTTAAACAAGCATTGTGAGCTGTGCTTAAATTAAAAAAGCTCACCAACAATACAAAAGTTTGTCTTAATTTTCTTTATATATTGTAATCTAAATTATAACTTACACAACAAGTTTAAAAAAATTATTTTTCTTTTAAAATAATTTATTTTTTACAATTTGACTAACAATTTGACTTTTTTTACAGTTTGACTTTACTTATCAAGTAAATTCGATTATAAAGAGCTAAACCCCTATAAAAGTCTTGCAAATCACTTATTTAAAATACCTGTAATTGATTGAAACAGCATCATGCTATGAAGCCATTATCGATAACTTCTTAATCAAGTTGAGAAAGATTTTTTTTTATTTTTAAAAAGGGCAAAATAGTGAACTTCTATCAACTTCGAATATTTTATTTGTTTATTGATTTCCAATAAAATGTAATAATGGTCTAGACATTTTTATTATCTTTCTAACTTTCAGAAGTATTATACAATACTGCAATTTTATGTAATATTTGCGTCAAAAAATGTGTGAAAAACATTGGTGATTATTTTAAATTTGTTAAAGTGCCAATATAAGAGAAATTTCTTAACTTTACTAATTGTTCTAAATGTTGGATTTACTGTAACAATTATATATACATGTATGAAAGTTTTCTAAAACGTGTATGTTAAAAACAAAATAAATCATTGAATAAAAAGTAGATAAATAAATAAATAAATAAAAAGATAACTATATAAATATATCGATGAATAAGTAAATAAAAAAAAAACATGCTATTTTAAGTGATCCTTTAAACTGAGGGAACTAAAGCTAGCAGTAAGAATTTAGTATCTGGCTTATGTTTGTTGGTGATCGGATAATAAAAGGTTAAAACAAATATTTAGTGTACAAAATAAGAAATGGAACACTCTGAATAACTTTTAATATGATGATCGGATTTTACGTACTCAATTCTTTATGGTTCTGCCATAAATATGATTATTAATTAGTTGATCATGTTTAAAGTTACGAAATGAGACACAAAAACATACTTTCTGAGAATAAACTTCTTTTTGTTGACGTATTCGGATTCTTTAAAACGTGTGGGGGGTCACCAAAGAACGTTTCCCTCGTACATTGGTGGCATTGGTGGTCAACGAATACGCACGTCTCTCACTACTCTACTTCTTCTCGTTACCCTTTAAAGCGACAAACAAGACTCAAACATCGATAACTTTTAACATCATACTGTAAATTTACGGTCAGTAGTCATATATTTCGCGAGAAAAAATTTACGGGCAGACTTGTATTTTTATTGTCATTATACCTTCGTGGGCATAAATTTATTTTTACAGCCAGTGAGTGTAAACCGGCCGTATTTTGGTGATGAAATTTTTGTTACGGTGCGTATTGTTAGAAACATATTTAACCTTAACAGGGTGCTAAGTTAATACTATATTTCAAATTGAACGGTTCAATTTATTTAACTTATTTTTGAGATTATTTCGATTGGATATTTTCCATACACCCACTCACGTTTCTTGACTCCAGAACTAGAAACGCTCTAGTACCCTTATTCCATTATTATTTCCTCATTTATTGGTAACAAATAGTGTCTGAAAGCCTCTAATAAATGTAAAGATTTCAGGCCTAACTAGACAGTCAATAGCCCGTGTCCAGTAATCGACGCCACCACTTTACTGACCACTTTATTAACTCATAATCCACGGATTATTCCATAGCACGTGATCAGATTTTTTTGTCTTGGGTGAAGGAATGAAATGTGTAAAGTAATTCAATGGAAAACGCCCTCATTTATTCTACATGTAATAAAAGCTTATGATTCTGCTGTTTGCGCTTCGTTTCATCTAAATTAGGTGTCCCATTAAGCTACCATTAATCACGTTGCTTTTATGGGAATTATTCTAATGATAGTTTTAAACCTTTTGAAACAGTCTTGTGGGAAAAGAATCCTAATCTTCAATGTAAACCAGATTGTAAAACACAAAATCAAATAAACTTAAATTAAAGCTATGGATTTTGATTGCAATAAATGTAAACATTTAAAGAATTAAATCAAATATACTTAAATTAAAGCTACGGATTTTGATTGCATTAATTTAAACATTTATAAAACACAAAATTAAATAGAATATTATGATATTTCTGAAGAAAAATGAGTTTGAATTATAGTGAAGCTGGTTTAATTTTGTGATATAATTGTATAAAATAGCTTTATACTTAATTATAGCTTAATACTTATTACTCTTAAAATTAATTATTACATATTTAGGGAGTTATTAAAAATTTCTTGATTGGAGCTAATTATTTTCCATTTAAAAATACACAGCTCTGATTGAATGTATGCTTTTTCCGGAAATTTTTCATACATTTTTTACTTCAGAATGAGGCCCTTAATATATATTTTTAGAATCTTTGTAAAAAAGAAACAATGCAATTTAAGAGCGGTAAATTAATATCGAAGCGAAAAAGAATAAAAAACGCTTTTGATTTCTGTTGAATCAGTTGAAAGAAAGAAAAATCATCTTTCATTTTTTTAAAATTAATATTGAAGCATTTTAAAGAACTGTGCTGTTAAAATATAAGATGTACTGATGAATGCTGAGTACGTACTGATAAAATAAAATGAAACAAAATTATTATTAAACATTTAAATTAATTTTAAATTAACTGAAGGAAAGTAATAAAATTTGTACTTAATTTAAGGATGAATCTAAAAGTAAATCGAACTTGATATCACTGATATACTTTCAGAATTTGAGAAACTGATAAAATTTTTAGATGGATGCTTTCTTTAAAAGCACAGTGCTGCAAAAAATTTAAGTTTTGTCTGTTATTTCCTTCTTCTAACATAGCGATTTGTTTATTTTCTGACAAATCAGAAACCACTCTTTGCCTATTTATTTTCCTTATAAATCTTGTATTAATGGTTTTTGTAATAGGTGCGCCAATATCTGAAACTTTCTATTTTTCTTTACAGAAAAAGCGCCTACCTTTAAAAACAATTTTTTTTTAGAACATTGTGGGAGGGGAAATTACTAAAGAAGTCACGGTGGCTGGCTATAGTCGTAGATTATGAGGTGCCTGGGTCCCCATTCCTCGTTCATAGCAAGTGAGGGTAACATAGCACAAAAATAGTTTTGCAGATCAATGAGGGAAATTACTAAAGGCACATTCTCCCACCCTAAAAAGGGTTTTCTGGAAGAAGGAAAACTCAACAGGTCTCTATGAGTGACCGTTATCTTCTGTTGCAGATAATAAATAATCCGGCATTCATGAAAAGAGATAAAACAAAGACACAGAAAAACAAAGATCGTAACATTTTTTTCTAGATCTTTACTCCGCTCCCTACGTAACCGCTGCCCTCAACACACGGAATTCCGGTGATAAAAATTTTACAATATTGATTACAACAATTTTAAAATAATAAAACGGGGAAAGATTCTCTCAATTTGAGCAAGATAGCTGACATGTTTGTGACGAACAAAAATTGAACGTTTTGTCTGTACGTTGTACGTATTTTTACTTATTTTCTTATTTACTCTTATTATATATTCTAGTCATCTAATTTATTATAACCAAGATTTTAAATATCTGGAAAATTAGGAAATAATTTTTTTATATTATTTATTAGTTTCAATTACTTTTCATGAGTTTCAATAAGTTTAAATTAATTAGTCAAAATATGATATACACTTCTTTCTATATTTAAAAATCTTTCTGCTGTTGCTACAATTTATTTATATAAACGTAACACTTAACTACTTTTTTTAATAAAATTTTAATTCACATGTATCCCTTAATGCATAATCAAGCTAGATGGTTTCACATACATCACTTTTTATTTTTATGAATATTTGTAAATATTATGTAATGTTGGTTGAAAACATCAGTTTTGTCGAATTAAAGAGAAATTTGAGAAAATTTTGAAATTTTATCTAAACTAATTAATTTAAGTGTTTATTCTTATTTGTATACGTTTCTATAGAAAATAAGACTCGTGTAATAAGTCGCAGTAAATCTAATAATAAATATTAATTTTTTAAAACTATGGTTAGTTTTCAATGTTTGTGGAAAAAGTTCGTTATAACGATATTTTTAAATGTTTAGAGTTTCAATGTAATTGATGAACATAGATCCTCAATTTTGAAACCAAACCTATGTATAAACGAATTTTGAGGAATGATGCCTTTAAAAAAAATATGGAATGGCTGGAATTTATTTTAACACTTCTTTTTTAACTAGCTGCAAAAAGTTGTTCACCAATAAAACTGTGGTGTAATACTGAATTTGAGGAATTGTGTGAATTTATTTCAAATGAATACCGAAAGAAGCTTTCACTTCAAAAGAAAAAGCTATCTGCTGCTCGAAGAAGTTACGCTTTTCGGATAATTAGTGTATATTTAAATCATTTAGGTACCTAAATTCTTTTGTGAAATGTGAAATATGAGTTATTCTTGGCGGATAAACTGGTTATAGCTTATATAATATCAAGTAATTTTCAGTTTTCTTTACTAATTGGTTGGTAATTTCAAGCTTCTTGTCGGATTCAGTTGGAAAACTACTCATATAAACTGTTATAAAATGAATGTTTGTTTTAAGTTGTATGATAAAGATATTTATGTTCTCATAAGATTTACACAAATCTTTCAATTGTATAAAATAATTTTACAATATTTAGTTCTTATTCACTTCGGTTATATTAGAATTTATATTAATATTATGTCTATGCTATGAGTAGGTTTGATTTACAAACAAATTTTATTTTAAGAAATATTGTATATATGCATTCTAAATTTATGATTCTTGCTTTAAGTTGTATCGCAAAAATAACTACTGATTGTGTAATTATAAATTTTAGTGTTACTGAATAACAAACATGGTACTGTTAAAAAAATTCTATCATTACACCAGGAACTATCCTTGGTTTTAGTGTAGTGAAACATAACTTTTGTAGTTGCCATACAGGTAAACGATAAAATTTTAAGTGAGTGAAAGTTCCTGAAAAATGAGCTAGAAAAGTATCCCAAAATGCAAATATTATCAAAATTAAATTATAACTAAAACATTGGTTCTTCTTTATAATAAGAATTGTTTCGTATAATTAATTTATTTATTTTCTGTAATCCAAATTTTTTATGTTTCGAAAAAAAAAAAGGTATTGTAATTTTCATTTTCAATTCTCCATATACAGATGAGCACTCTAATTCTCAGACAGAATCTATTTCCCAGTAAATAATTTCCCAACTTGGTCATCACTAGAGTCCGATTTTTCATGACCTAAGAAACCTTTGAAAATGCCCTTAAAAATAGCAAAAAATGCTCTTATAGAAAACAAAAAATACCCTTAAAGTAGAAAAGAAAAATGACTTTAAAATAACACAAAATATCTTTAAACTAGCAAGAAAAAATTCTCTTGTAGTTAAAAAACTTTGTTCAGAGTTTCAAACAAGCAATCGTCAGAGTAATTTTTGCGAAGTACAGATTCATTAAGCATAGCATAAGTGTCTTTATAAAAAATTGACACAATTTGGAATTATTCTTTTTTCTTGAAGAATATTTGCAAGCTGTATTGCATGAAATAGTTAAGGTTAGTGAAAATTGTAAGAAAGAGCCAATATTTCTAAAGATTTAAGAAGAGTATGATAAATATATAAAATATTTTTTTAAAAATCTATTCAGTTTTATTGATTAGGAAATATTTTGCAAAACGAGAAAATTACTTCCAACCATTTCGATTTAAGATGTAGTCTTTGGATGAATGCAACACATTATGTCAGTTATTTTTGTGATATTTTGTTTTAGAGTGATTCTCCACAGTGAGAAGTTTTTGAAACTAAAATCTTCTTAAAAATAAAATCAATCATTGTTGATGATTAACATTGATTGTTGTAAATACATGCTTAAATAGTTAGTCTCAAAATTGATCTAAAATTTAGACCCATGGAGATCTTATAAATCATCATTAAACTGGCAACAGACCGAACTTCACTACCACGTATACGCTTTTTAGACATCATGGCTTTGTATATGACTTGCAGTTAAAGCTTTACTTAAAAAAGTTGGTAACAAACAGATCGGGCCATATACAAAAAATATTTCTTTCATCTCAAGGTTGTATTTTAAAACAATTATTCTCTGAATCATGAAAGCAATATGCGAACGTTTGATTATCTTCTCTTGGACAACCTAAAACATTTAGGGTTCTAAATTTATAATAAGATTTTAATTAAAGTTAGTTATTAATATTAGTTATTTAATAATTTAATGATTAATTTTTTAATACATTATTTTACGCAAAAGAAAAACAAAAGTCTATTTTCTAGAATTGCTTTTATAAAGAATTATGAGAACAATTTTTAATATTAACTTAATTGTACGTATTTTTTGGAATCACACAGGCTAATATAATATTCTTTAGTCGGATATCTCTCACCCTTTCATTTCAGATCTTATAGTTCGACATTTCTGAAGTAATTATTTTGATTGTTTTATGCATTGAAAAACATGTTAGCAATCTATATATTATTTAAGAATCTTATCATTGCAATCAGCTAATTAGAAAAAATGAACATTTTACTTTTCATGAAATGGCATTCATTTAGCTTTTAGAAGAACAACAGGGATTGGAAATAAATGAACAAAAAATATATCCCTTTCTGTATTTAACGTTTTTAATTGAATTGTGTCTCAACGGCAAACGTGTTAACACTCAATATGATTAGTTTCTTCAATTACACAAAACGAGTGTATTTTTTTTCTTCCTTTTTTCATTGTGTAACTGATTTCCCGCGCCTTTGGTGTGAAAGCTCATCAAAAAAACTTTGCGCGAATAATAATTGATGCATGAAACCAAAAACATCTGCCCACAAAAGCCCCATTGCAGTAGGAGGGGTACAACTGACATCCCTATCATTACCTCTCCCAAGGTGCGTCAGGTAGAAAAATATTAGTAAAATACGGTAGCACAACTTGGTACTGAAAGGGCAAACTAACCAAACTGATTATTTTAATGGGCCGGAAATCAGACATCCGTAAAAAAAGACAATCCATATTTATAATTTTACTTATAAGAATTCCTTTTTAAAGTCATCTTCTATTTTTAATATTATCTGCTATAAATAATAGTCTGTATTCTAAGAAAAAATCTACGTAGGTTATTTAAAAAAAAAAAAAAAAAAAAAAAAACAAGGAACACAAATATTTTGTACCTGTTCGGTTTTCTTTTTGTAATCCAAACACATTTGTAGTTAGAAATGGAGTCCTTGTTAACCTGTTCCCTTAACAATTTTTTTGGGAAAAAAAGAAAAAAAAAAATTCTAATTTTTTTATTTTATTAATACATACAAGGAACTAAAACAAAACATAATACACAAGTTTTGAAATTTTAATTTTTTATGTGTAAAAAATATATAATTTACCATCAGTTTACTATCCCAAATTATCTCGAGCAGATGAAAAAAGTTAAATATTAGTCTCTGTATATGTTCACATCTTCATAATCTGAAAAATCATCAGCATTACTTTCACTTTCACTCACGAACGCCATTTTTTTACTCTTTTTTCTATGTAAATTCATCAATCATAGTATATACAATTGTACAAAATAAGTCTGCAGTCTCACAAATAGCAAACCTCCCAAACAAATATTGGCAAGCTTCTAATCACAGCAGATAATTATTGTTTTTTGTTTTGCTTCCGGCCGAATAAAAACGTGATAAAGCGTTTTGCTTTATCACGTATTGACGAATTCTGCTATGCCCGAGTTTGCTCGGGATAATAAATATTTGCAATATATACATATCCGAGTTAACTCGGGATAATCAGGGAAACTGTTAATAGAGTGTATCGCAAACTGGTCCTAAATACAAGATTAGACAGCCCAAGAAACGCTAAATTACATCCAAGTCAGAACTCTAAAATTGTTCAGTGGAGTGTCTTGATTAATATGATGTAGGACATTATTATAAAATAAATGAGTAAAAAAAAAAAAAATGCAATGCAAAAGTGAAAGAGTTAGAAAACACTACATTCTTTAGAGTTGAATATTGCAAATAGTCTCTAAGATTCAATGTTTATTTTATCTATTTTGTAATTTGGGAATTATTATTATCATAGAATACACATTCTTTACACTGCTTGTTAAATTGTATTCGGCAGAATCCTAGGATTCCGTGTAAAGGCCAGTTAAAAAAAGCAAAATTTAAAATTTATATAAATATTCTAATTACATCGCATTGAATAAATTATGTAAAGAATTTATATTTGTAGGAAATTGCATTTCCCATTAAAATTGTCTTTTTTGTGGATTTTTTCAATTAAAATTTTTTTTATTAAAAAATTATCAGTTCTTTCTCGTTTTCATTTAAATAAAAACTATAATTCGGCTTAATGTTTAGCTTTCGTACGCGAGAGAAATTAATTGAAAACTCTGTCACTTGAGGCCTACGGACGGATTAATTTATCTGAGATTATTTTAAAACAATTATTGATTTTTATTAAATAATTTCAAAATGATTAATAATCTTTACACAATTCCTGTCCGTATTTGAAGACATTTGCATTTTTGGAATTTTTTTATCTTTTAGGGTATTTTTTTTAGATTATTAGGGAACTTTTTGCATTTCAGAGCATTTTTTGTGGTTTTTTTCTCCCACTTTTTCTGTGGGCCATTTTTGTTACATTAAATGCAAGATTTTTCTTATAATTTTACATTTTATTTGCTACTCACAATAGCATTTACAAACATATTTCTTACAATATTATTGCTATTGCGATAATTCTTTGTTACAGCTTCATTGATTTTTATTATTTAGAACATTGCAGTTTTTTTTATAGAAGAATTTACTATTGTCGTTATTTACTACGAAACCGTGTGATTTTATAATGCAATGTAATTTTGATGTCTAGTAATATTTGAAGTTATTATCTTTATTAAAATTTATAAACAAAAACAAAAGGTTAGGAGTTAATATATTTTCCTCTTTTCTTTTGTTATTTTAGCATATAACATTTATTTGAAATTTTAATAAGTGTAGAGCATTGCTATCTATGTTTTACATGAATGAAAGTAATTTGAAAGAGGAAAACATCGTTTAATATTTTAATTAATAGGAAATTTTGTGCATTTTTAAGCACGTTTTTGTTGCTTTTTTAAGGTTATCCGAGCTCCTTGGAATACTTACAGAATCTTCACAGAAAAGGGCCTTAAGAGGATCACATCTATGAAGACTGAAATATTGATTAATTTTATTAAACTGTATTTTTATAATAACAGTATTTTATTTTATACTAATATTTTTTTCTCTTTTCAAATAGTATCTATTAATTTAAATTGTACTTTTTAGTTAATAGGTATTTCTAAATAATTAAGTCTTTCAATAAAATGTTTCCGTCAAAATGTTTCCGTCTCGTACAGCACGACGTTTATTTTTTTTAAACAGGTAAAAAATCTTTTAAAAGTGGTAACAAAAAATGTTTAACCAAGGTCAAAATTCTCGTATAGATTGAATATTAAAATGCACTCAATAATTCATGATTAACCACCAACTTAAAAACTTTCTCAAAGAGTGAAATTTTTTTAAACAAGTATTTTTGCAGATTTTTAAAATGTCATGGAAACAATCATGTTAAACAAGAGTAAAAAAAAAAAAATTTTTTTTTTATTTTCATGATTATTGTCATTTATATTATTGTTTAGAAAACAAAATATATAAATAAAATTTATTGAGAGTAATCTAACTTTTGAATAAGCGCAAATATTATTTTGATCATCATTTTATCGAATTACAGTATTTTAAACAGTAAGAAATATCTGAAAACTTGAAAAATGAAATAAAATTATATTTAAATTAATCTTTGAGTATTTAAATCTGAACACATCTCGAAATGCATGTTCAAGAAAATGGACACAAATTGAAATACGTGTTTAAGAAAATAAACATGCGTGATTACGAACACATTAAAAAATGCGATTTTTCAGTTTTCAACCCAAATTTAACAATTAAACGAGGAATTACGTGCTTATTTTTCCTTACTTATTTAAATACTAACAATAAATATTACAGGGCAAAGTATTAGAGTGAGTAAGATAATTACAGACTTTTCAGGCAATGTCTTCGGAGCTTTAAACGATAATACGTAAATTATAATGCTCTAAATTTTTAAAACATAAATTTACAACCACTATTATAAATTTATAGCATCCGTGTGAAAACAACTTCAAAAGTCTGATAAAAAAGAATAATTTAACAACCAAGAGTTTTATGAAAATTAACACATTTATTTATTAGTTTATTCTTTAGAAAAAGAACGATACTCATAAATGTTTGTAAAACGGAATTAAACGTCAATAACAGCTATTTTTATTTTCCTAAACACCCATTTTGAGTTGTGTCCAGATTTAAAAACTCACAGACATATTAAATGCTCTTAAATTTTTAAATGCAATTTTCTTAGAATTAGCTATCTAGTATACTTAACTATTTCAAGGGGTCCCTTGAAGGAATTTTAATATCCCAAAGTGAATTTTTCCATTCTTTCTTGTGAGTCTTTCTAATGGTTCAAAAATAATAACTAAATATTTGTTATCCTGTAAATAAGGACTGTAATATAATCAAGGAATTCTAAATTAAGTGATTGGAGAATAATATACATAAATATAATACACTGTAAAAATTGTCGGTCGAATTTGGACAATCCGAAGGAACTCTTTATTTTAAATTAACACTAAATTAAACGTTCATATACAATTTAAAGTCAAATCTAAACAACAATTATGGACGCGGACTCACACCTTTAAAAAACAAGCCATCTGAAATCATTAACTGTTCTCTTCTATGTGGGTTTTTTTCTTAAAGTACAAACTTACTTCATATCCTATTTAATAGGTTATTTTCTGGTTAAAAGAAAGAAAAAAAAAACAGTAACTCCATGATCAGAAATTTTATTAGCATCTGTCTGAACAAAATGATCAACAAAACATTTATATTGATTGCACAAATACACGAATATATACATTTTTAAAAGTACGTATTTCTAAGAGTACTAATATTTCACTGAAAAAGCCTGAAATATAAGCAATTTATTTCAATTTGTAGAATATTATCAATAACGAAAAATAATATAAAACTACTGTTTCTTTCGAAAAAAAAAGTAAAGTAAATTATTCTACACAGTTAACACCAAACATGAACTGGAGTTTCTTCATTTAAAAATGTACGATAGTTTAATTCCTTGTTAAATAAAATTAAAGCGAATTTTTGATTAGTCTTTATGAATATGTGTGTCATTTATGCAATTAAAATTTAATATTAATATCTTTTCTATCGCAAAAATATAATAAATGAAATATTGGTAATTTGCCTTGCATGAAAGCGCGACATTTTTAAATGAGTGCCTTTTTTACAAATAAATCTTTGTTAATCAGTGAAAGACAGCAGAAATGCAATACATTTCTCGAAAAACCGCATTTCATTTTCTCAAAAATGTTTTCATAAAGTTTTATTACAGGGACTTTTGATCTTGGAATTTTTTTTTTAATCCTATCATCGCTCCAGTAAATGAAGAAACTTAATTTATTGAAAACCATCAAATTAATGTATGACTTCCATACCATTTTTTACTTTTAATCTCCCGAAGCAATGTGCGCCTACATAAAATTAGATTTTAATGACAATTAAAAGTTACCTATTTATCAGACAGGTCCATGAATATTTTTTCAAGGCTCAGATGTTTTCAAAAATATATGCCAGTTATTATGTATAAAGAATTTGTCATTTATTTTTTACAAAATTTTTGACAATCTTAGGAAATAGATCAAACTTTCTTTTTATACATTTGAAGAATTTTTAATGTGCAAAATAACTTCAAAACCTTAATGTATTTTAAAAAATTTATCTTATTATAAATTTAGAAAATCTCCTTCAGATTCAGGCGAATATGTTGTCCTAATTTTTTAAAGTGAATAATTTTTTGTCATATAAGTCTTACAAGTTTGGCATCCTGTGTAAAACCTGTTTTGTTCAAGAGAACTGTAGCAATCAATACTACCAGTAGATTAGACTTTTTAATAGTGATTTCATTATTCATTTTAAAAAACAATCTTGTGAGATTACTTTTCAAAAGGTGAGTATGTTGTCCTAATTTTTTCAAATCTTAAGCCTATAAAGTTTGGTAGTTTATTTAACCTGTTAAGGCATTTTTTAGTTTAATGCTAACCAATTCAACACTGATTATTTAAATATGTAACAAGAATCAGTGTTAATCAGTATAATTTTTAAAATAATTTCAAATTTCCCCTTTATATATCTTATTATTTGTAGATTTTGTTTCATGACACGAGAAATATACTGTAAAAATATCCTGCAATACGCAAAAAATGCTCAAAATCAAAATATATAATGTGTTATGTAATAATAAAAACAGTTAATTACACTTCATAAATTGCATATTTTCCAATATTTTATCGAATTTTTTTTTATGAATTCTTCTAAGCTATATATTTTAAAGGAAAAAGTATTTAAACCTTTAATTTCAGGAAGTTAAGTAATTTTTGTAGATAAGGCAGTTGGGTATCCTGAGTTGATTCAATAATTCCTGTTAATCAGTGTCCGCAGAACACCTTTTTCTTTAAAAAAAAAAAAAAAAAATCAGGGATTATTGTTTTTAAAATATTCATTCATATATAGCATTTTGGAGGTTAATTCCGCACAGCTATTACAAGCTTGTAGGGAGGGCAAGGAATATCGCCTCTAGAGTCGATTTTATTCCACTGTGCGCATTTGTATCGGTACTTACAGTCCCTGGCCAAATTAATAGACGCACTATATGAATCTCTGTAAAATTTTAATTATCAGGTGATACTATACAGCTTTATTGTTTTTACTCGGCTGTAACCGGTTTACATTTGTTTACGTTCATGTATCAATTGGTTAACATTGTAGTGCAATACGTTAAAAATAAATACAAATAGGATGCATATAAAAAATCTCCTGAATAAAAACCTATTACATGTATGCTTAAATATAAAAGTATTGCATATAAACTCGTACAACACATGTAATTATTAAAAACTACAGTGTGTCTAATAATTTGGTCTAACTATTCTAATATACTAATATAATAATCTAATATAATAATTTAATATTCTAATCTATACAATATATTGTCTAATTTATCCAATCGTCGAACTTAATCAATTGATGCACGAACGTAAACAAGTACAAGCCATTTTCAGTTGCGTAAAAACATTAAAGCTGTATAGTATCACCTGATAATTAAGATTTTACATAGAATCTTATAGTACGTCTAATAAATTTGCTAGGGATTGTAGATTTACCTAAATCCTCACCCTGATTTTATATTATTAATAACTGCTGCTGTCATAAATTGCATTGAAATATGACCAGATTTAGCTGTTTTATCGTAGTTTATTTTGACAGGTTTGCCGATTGAGTTGCTAATTCAGAAAATTGCGATACAATAACAGTTTCTAAGCCTATTTTGAATCATTAAAAAACGAAAATTAATTAAAACAAATGGGATAATTCAGATAAATAATAATAAATAAAAAAAATAAAGCGGTGAACAAAGCAATTCTTCGTTACTACTGCTTTATAGATGTACTTCAGTCATTTTGTCTAATTTCGGTATCCAGATAAAATAATATGCTCTTTTAGCCCTTTTTTTTAAAATTTGGCTAATAAGGAATAAAAATTATTTAATTTATTTAACTAATAATAAGTATCTTAAATCTTGTTAAATAATATTAAGCATTATGAATGCATTTAAATAGAGATTTTATTCATCAATATGATTCATAAAAAAATCATAAAGTAATTCATAAAATTATAAGTAGTTTTATGAGTAATTCATAAAATAATATTTATTAAAATTGGTGATTTGAAATAAAAGCTTGCTATCAGAGTAGTTAAAGATCATAATTTAAAGACTATATTTTTATGAAATTATAACAAACAATTGACAAAAAAAAATAACGTTCTCTACTATCACCAACGTTCTATATCACATTATAAAAGAATAAGACGCAATGTTTTTGTCTTTGGTTTAGCTTTATTAATAATACTCTTTGAATTCACAAAGATTATAAAGACTTGATTAAAAACTTAATTCGCTTCAAAAATATACAAATTGAAAATTACAGTCGACATGTTTCAAACGCTCAAAAGCAGGCGCTAATTTTCAAGACTTGCCAGACGTGAATCAGGAGAAGTGTTTTTTTATTTTTTATATAAAGTTTCTAATGGAAAATAATGCAATAAAACAAAACTAGAAACCAAAGTTGCCGGGAGAGAAAAAAGATGAAAAGCAGAACAGGAAAACCCACAATGACCGAGAGTAATCATAATCAATAATGACCCATATGAATACAACATGACTCCAGGGCATCAAAATGAGCTGTTGCAATTAGGATGGATAATTTTGGTAGGGTCGAAATTGTATTTGTGCTCAAGATTTGAAGCACTTGATGAATTCTTGATAACGGACATATTTATCGTGTTATTATTATATTGTGTTAACGGGCATATCTATCATATCAATGGACTGTCAACTCAAATTTGTATATTTTTGAATCAAGTTTTTAATCAAGTAATAACTTACCACTTCAATTTCTTGAGATTATTTACTCAATATAACATAACTATTTTATTTTGTTTGTTATGCTGAAACTTGTTTTTATATTCATTCAACTCTCAGTAAAGTAAGGAGTACATAATTAGTTGGTACACTTGGTAAATAACGAGGCAGACTGCATTTAATTAAAACTAAAAAGAAATATGGATGCGAGAAAAACGTAGAATGACCTTAAATGTAGTTGCTGGTGCGGCGAAAATAATTCACGCGCTCTTCATCCGCTAAGTTGTGATATTAATTACACAAGCGTTCCGCAGTGGACTGATCGTAAGACATAGTTCCCTGTCGAATCCTAAGTCAAGTATGACGTTCAGCGAGAGGGTGGGTGACCTCTTTGATCAGTCGAAGAAGGGACCAAGAGTGCACGGTCCTCGTTAAACTGAGCTACCGCAAAATATTCGTCTTCACGCGCAGGTAATCGGGCTGCCAAAGCGGTGGAGCCATTCCCTCGGCAGAAGATCCAACTCATCAGTGATCATCCTCAGCGATGTTTCCCAGACCATCGCCAATTGTACAAATTGAAGGCGACGTAAATGAAGTATTACTAATTGTGGCCTCAATGATGGTAACTGTCAGTCTATTTATTCCATGATCACAAAAGGGTTTTCTGAAATTAAATTTGAGTTACTGATCGACGGAAGCTTAATTTCTGTTGCATGATAAGAAAGGAAGTCACCTATTTGAAATCTTTGCTAAGCTTAAAATGCAAATGGATGGTTGACATTGTGTTGCTGTACAAACAATTGTTCATATTGCATTTAAGTAAATTATTAAATACCATATCATTAAATACATTCTATTAAATAGCCTTTGGCTCGTTATTTATTGACTGTACCTTTTCATACCTTTACTGTACCTTTTAATAAATGAAATATTTCAAATTTCATTCATCTGTTTCTCTTTAAAAAGACGTGTTTATCACAGAAAACAAATTATATAAAAAAAAAAAAAAAAAAAAAAAAAAAGCGTATACAAAATCATTTTAAGTTACTTAACAAAATACAAATAAAATTTGAAAATAAAAAAAAACTAAAATTTGCTCAAATATGATAATATTAAAACTCTTTTTTTTTTCAATACAAAACGTTGCAACGTTTTTTTCAATAACATGATCATTCATAGTTAAACAACACATAATTCTGTACAATATATATCACTAAGTATCCAATGGAGAATCAGAATCAGTGATTTCGTGTCTTACTTTGGCGGCATCAACATCTTTTTTAAGTTCTTCCATATCTCTTTTTAATTTGGCTCGACGATTTTGAAACCATGTTATGACTTGCGCATTTGTCAAGCCTAGAGATTGAGAAATTTCATCTCGATCCGCTGGTGCTAAATACTTCTGGTAGAGAAACCTTTTTTCCAGCTCATAAATTTGATGATTTGTGAAGGCTGTTCGTGATTTTCTTTTTTTTTTAGGTTGTTGTCGACTACTAAAAAGACTTAGATGATCTCGCATCGGATCTGCAAAATAAAAAGATAGTTGTTAGCTTCAAAATTTATTAGTTGTTAGCTTCAAAATTTAGCTTCAAAATTTATTTACAGGATAATTTTAGGGGACAAACTTGGAGGCATTTTTTCTTTAGGAATGTCTCAAGTGGAGGATTTATTTACAAAATCTTCTTTATATCAATTCACAATAATGTGTTGATCATCGCATTTGGTTCCAACGTGTGACCTGGTGGTCAAGAATTACTTGAATTTTGTGATGGGTTCTTGAATTAATTTTCATAGGGGAAGGATTACTCTCCTCCATTTCATTGCGTTCACTTTAAACCCTTCTTTTATTTCTTTCATACTCTTAGTCACATCCTATATATTTCATATTTTTATAGAAATTTTTTTATTAAATTTCTTTTTAGAAAGGAACACAGTGTCTTTGATTTGATTCCGAGCGAAATTTATGAAATTTGAGCATTCACAAATACAGCTTAAATAATTTTAAAATAAATGTTTAACATTTTAACATTTTTTTTTGACCTTTATTGAAATCATAAAAATTGGCAAATTTTTATGACGTAACTTTTCAAATATTTTAAAACTTTTCATAATTAGTGCTGGCTGAAGAGAAAATGAAATGAGAACAAAACTATTTATAAATTAATACAAGCAAACCTAAATTGATTGATTGTTTTCAGTTAAAATCCTGGGGAGAACTTGACGGTTTATATTGAAAAATACTTCTGCATTGCTGTAAAATAACAGCCGTAAAGTTGACATTTCTTTACGGGTTTGAAACCGTTTATAACTGTTAGAAATATCGCGAATACAAAACTTTACGCCTTTGTAACCATTTATAACTAGCATGGTTTCAAAACCTAAAATGAAATTTAACTGGACATTGGAGTTGGGTTGTGGTTGAGTTATGCTTTGTCAGGTGAATCATGGAACTTGGCTTAATTAGTTCATCTACTGGCGTCATCTAATGTGAAGGATGGAGAACACTGGATTTTCTTTCTGTTAACCAGCTCTGTGTTGGGTTCTTTGAGTGAATGCGATTTCAGATAATCCAGGGTCACCAACTGAAATGCGAAATGTGTTGAAGGTATAGGGGAAATATTGGGGTGTTATTGTTGGAATTTGAACCCCGTTCAGCCGGCCATGAAATTAACAGATTAGTCTTCTCAGCTAAAGTATGCAATCACTCTATGTGGCTTTATAAGGTGTTCACCACACACTTATTACTATAAAATTATTAGACATTCAATGATGGAAAATAAAAACAAGAATTGTATTCTATGTCGCGTGACTTAGCTTCCAGCTTTCGAAGAACGAGCTCTCGATTCTCATTGGCTGTGGACTTAGTTGAAGCGGATGAAATTCTGGTTGTTTAACCGTATTAGATGAAGACCGATATAAACGATTTTTCTCACAGTAAACAGTTTCAATATAATCTTTTTTATGATTATTTGACTGTTTTGGCTGAATATGGTAAAATAACTATCAAATAAATTTTTATTTAACCACTTTTTCAGAGACATTTTTAACAATGTAAGCCAACTTCTTGGAAATTTTACCTTCGGTGGGGGCAAAATGAGCTAAAAGAAATTTGAGATAGGTTTTAAAAAATATTAGAAATAATGAAAAAATAAAGAAAACCTTAGAGTACGTAACAGTGCTTGAAAATTATACTCATCCAGGGACATGCCTGGCCCGATATTCAATCAGAAATGTTGACGCTGTGATACTGATATGGGTGAATAAACAGCAACTGAAGGGGTGATTCAATTTCATCTAATTATATAAATAAGATATTGTTCCACAGTGGACTGATCGTAAGACACGGTTCTTAGTAAATCACCAAAGTCAGGTATTAAACGGGTAGTTCACCCAGACTTAAGAGGGGCCCAGGGTCCTCGTTAAAAACTCTTTCAATCATACACACTAACAAAGGTCCCCTCTGCAGAAGATCATCCTCAGGGATGTTTTGTTGTGTGTATTCCTTAGTTATACAAAAAAGTTTCACTGCGTATAATTAAAGTTGATTTCTATAATTCCTTAATAATATTACTTAATAAGAATGCTCTTAATAATGCCTAATAATTCTTAAGATCTAAAATAAATGTTTTGATTGAGGCATAAGTATTATACATTTGAAAAGGATTTTGTAGAGCATGTAAAAATTTCTTGGTTCTGATGTAGAATCCGAAACAGCATGTATATATTTTAGGACCATCAATGACTGAAATACAATGAACGTACTTCGAATTGCAAAATAAGAATGTTTGCTTAATAAGAATGCTCTTAATAATACCTAATAATTCTTAAGCTCTAAAATGAATGTATTGATGGAAACATTAATAATAGGTATTATTCAATTGAAAAGGATTTTTACAGCTTGTAAAAATTTCTTGGTTCTCAGATAGAATCCGAAACAACATGTATATATTTCAAGACCATCAATGACTAAAATACAATGAACGTTTTTCGGATTGTAAAACTATTTGAAAGGAATATCTTAGTGTTTCAAAAAGTTCCAGTAAATTGGTAGCAGGATAGAAGCTTTAATAAACATATAGTATTAGTAATAATAAGATGAATAAGAGTAATGTTCTAGAAATTTAAATAAAAAAAAAAAACATGTTTTAATAATTTTCAGAAAATACGACACTTTTAAAATTTAAAACCTTCAGACTATTTAAAAAAATATTCATTTAAACTATACTTAGTACCTCATAGACGACAGCAGTGCAAACACTGTGCTGTTTACAATTATTTCCTGGCATACGGTATTTAAACAAAAATAATAAACGCAAGGATCATTTATGCTGGTAATAGAAATATGAAAATAATCGTCCAGGAATTATTGTCTGAAAAATGTTTTTTTACAAAATTAATTTGGGCAATTTCAAGGTAAAAACTTAGTAGAATATTTATACAATTTTAAAGCAAGTGATTATTTAAATGATGCAAGAAAATAGAAACTCAACATGCATTTTTAACTATAGTTAAAAGTAATGTAAAATCATTCTAAAAAGCTTCATTTTATCGTTTGATATCTGTAGAGAGAATCTTCTTCCTGTTTTCTTAAGCGGTTTCTTTGATGTCCATTGAAAGGCTTTTTTCTGTTTATGCCACAAGAAGGTTATTTCAAGCACTATTAGAGCTTGTATTTTGATTATCATGGAAAAAGTGTACTTAAAAATAGTAAAAAAATGCTCTTAAAAGCTTTAAAAAAATGCCTTTTAAAATTTCTTTACAATTAAACAAGAATTTTAATTATCAATTTTTTCTTAAACTTTTATATAGCATACGGTTGTTTTAAACCATGAGAAATTAAGATATTATTTTTATTAAAATTTGATTAAGTCCGTTAAAGTTGGAAGAGTATCATTTCAACAGAAGACCATCAATAAGGAACAATTATACTGATGTCTCACTAGATGAATTAAGCTAACACGCGAAGTAGAAAGCAAAATACGAGGCCATAAAATAGAAAGAAAAGATTTGTCTAGTTTATCTGTGACAGACTTAAATTCAATCAGCATCTCTCAGAACAGCATGCAGGAGCTCTGGGAAATGAGTTGGTAACTAACTAAAGAAAAAAAAAATTCTTCGGACAAGAAAAATGGGTAACACCAGATCAATCCGGGGTATATTAATCACAAATGGCGGCGCACCACTACCGTCTCCATTAAATCCTCAACAGAATGCCCCTACACCATTCCACGTGAAATCCCCCTCGGCGAAAAAAATTCATAATCAATAAATTTTTAGGAATTATTTTTAGATATATTTTTATGTGTCATACTGTTCAATGAAAGTTAACAATAATTATTGGCGTTGATGGTTCAGGGGATAGAGCGTTCGCCTTCCAATGAGGTGAACCGGGTTCAAATCCCAGCGATGGCTGGTCAATACGAATTCCGCATCCGGCACACCGGCCACAGTGCGGACGTGAAATATCCTCAGTGGTAGACTGATCATGGGTTGGGTTAGAATCTGCTTGCTGTCAGGCTAACCATGGGAGGTTCTCGTGGTTTTCCTCTCCATGTAATGAATATGATGGTTAGTTTCACTAAAAAGTCCTCCACGAATGCAAATTTCTCCCAATACTTGATCCAGGAGTTCCGTAGTCTTCTATATTGGGTTCAAAATAGCAAAGCTGCGCAGTTGAACATGAATGGTCGTGTGGGAAAGTGGGTTGGCTGTTCAACGACGGTTATAAATTATTGGTGTTGATAACACTGCATTCATGCAAATACTTGATCTTGTCTAATTCGAGTGTGGGGTTTTCGAAATTAGATTTGCTTCTAAAGCTACAGAATGTTTCAAAGCGACGTTTTTAGTCCATTCTTTGACAAAATATGCAAAGTTAAAAAAGTTATAAAGGTAACAGGTGGGTCGCATTCTAGGGGAGTTTAAGCACCTCATTAGGATTAAAGTTGCATATGAACCCATGCCCGGAAGCGACTTTACACATTGTCGACTCCCGGGCACTTCTTTGGCACCGTATTTTGAAATTCGCCAAGTCGGGTTTCAAATTTTCTCCCGAAAATCTTCGAATACTAATTCGCGTATGTTTCACTTGCAACATACGATTTAAAAACCGCATGAGTAAACATGAGGTGTGAATAAATTTAGCTGCTTTAAAAGTTTTTGTGTATTATCAGTCTCTTTTTATTCGGACTTCCTGAAACTCCTATTTATTTCTTAGTTTTTTGTTTCCTTTTTAGGATAAAGCTTTGTTGTGGGTGTAGGATATATGAGTAGGATATAGCTTTTTAATTATTTCTATAAATTTATTTCAAATAATTTATGGTGTCTTTACCAAGTATGTGGACGCAATATTCAGTAATGCAGCAGGGTTTTGTACCTTATTGTTTAGTTTTTAAAACCTTTAATTTAAGTAACTACACAATTTATGAGTTTTAAGCATTTTCTTTTTATATGTGTGTAATGATGAGGAGATTGTTGCTGTCAGCTTTATATATGAATTTATTCTTTTTTACTTTTCTGACACTGATATCTATGATTAAATTTGATGTAAAGATTCCCATTTGCAGTATTTGTGCCAATAATATTTGCGTCCAAACAATCGTACTTAGATTTGACACTTTTTCGTAAATGTTATGTCCCAAACGATAAATTCCTTTATACGTATTAGCCAATTCCACAGCTTTGTTCGCCAAGACTTAAAAATTTGTAGCAGTTAAAGTATTATTATGAGGTGAACACAATTTTGATTAAAGAAAACTTTTTATGATTTGTAAAATAAAAATATAATGTAAACAGTAAGCATCAACTTAGACATTCTCATATCATAACTGTATAACAATTTAAAAACAATCTGTTTATTTATTTCTGATTGATTAAAGACAAGATATTGAGTCAAATAAGAGAATCTTAGCAATTTTTAAATTTAACAATTTACTTTAAATGAAGAAAGTAGTTTTAAAGCAATTGGGTTGAAAGACTGAGGACTTACACTTTTTTCTAAAACAATTAATCGATGTTATGATAATAAAACAAAACTCTTGCGGTCAGTTATCTCAGCAAAAGTAAGATTTTTATTACCAAATAAGAAGCATTTATTACCATTCTGCAAGGGACAAATAAAATAAAATAGGTCATACAGTTTTCAGACACACAGAATGCATGACAATCTAAGAATAAATGTTTGAACTTTTAAAGCAAATTACAAACAATAAAAGCTATTGTGTAAAAAAAAAAAAAAATTAAAAACAAGTTGTTGCAAATGAGGCTATTATATGATTCGAGCAACTAAAAAATTCTTTTGAAATTTTAAAGACTAATAAATACTATTAAATAATAACAGAAAAGTTTTCTGTGTCTCATTTTTGAAGCAGAATATAAATTAAAATACACATCTCACTTTTTCTGATCCTGCTTTTCTCTGAATCGTTCTTATTAAAATAGATGAATCGTGTTAAATGAAGTTACCTTAAGATAGTAAATATGTTTTCGTACTTAGGAGGAAAAAAAGGTCTAATTTTAAAGTGACAATGTAATACTTTTCATAGTATTTTTTCCATATCTTATTTAAAAGCCCAAAAATTGAATAAAAAAATTATAAAATATATAGACCAATTGTTGAGTTACAGAATCTAATAAGCTAAAGTTGTTATAAAATTAGGAATAAAAAGTTACAAAATGGATAAGTTATGAAATTAATGAAGCATAGAATGAAAGGATAAATATATATATGGCAAAATATATAATAAAATTAATTAGGAAACAATTAAAAATCAGGTGAGTAATTTCAGATATACACAAATAATAGTGATAGAAGCAAGAATAATGGAAAATATCGGAATTTTCCCTGACAAATTTAAGAAACAATAAAATAGTTAAGCAGCCACTATTTTAAGTATTAATAATTATGATTTGATGTTATAAAAAATAAATTAACTATACGAAAATAGTAGTGAATATGTCATAGATTTATTTCCTTATGTCATGGCTTTACTAAAAATATTTTTCCTTTTGTTTTCATAATAGCACGCATTTTACAGAAAATATTTGAACAAATTTAATGAAAATATTTTCAAATTTTTTTAAAGACTCTCTTATGAAGAAAATATTGTCAATCAAAAGTTGTTCAGTATAAAATATATGTAATTATTTTTTCAAGATATTGTAAGCATTTTGAAGAATACATATTTTTTATAAAATAGAAATAATTGAAAAAAACCTGGTAAAAATGAAGGAAATGAAAAGAATTATTTTTCAAACTTTTCATACTTTTTCCTTTAAAATATGAACACTTAATTATGTGATGATTTATCTAGGGGATTATTTTTTTATACTTAGTTTATTAATTAAGGTATTCAAAAGAAATTGATTATTCTGAAGATATAAATATTTTATTACTCCAAATTTTTATTTAATTTACAGGAATAGTTTCTATTTGAAAATTTATTTTAACCAAAATATTTATGTAATTAACTGAAATAATTGTGTGTATATACATTTTTCTTCCTCTTTCTTTATAAAAGGACGAAGTATTTTTTCTCGTTATTTGAATTTTTCTAGTCTTAAACGAGGATAAAATCTTCACTTAATTCAACAAGCAACTTTAAAATAAGCAACTTTTAAAAATATCCATGAGCGCGAAGATTCGTTTACGAATTTTGCGAGTACAGTATTGAGGCGAGCTAAGGGTTGCCTTTCAGTGAGGGTTACTAGATAAGGCGATGAAACAGTTGTCAAATAAAACCGCGGCGAGTGGAGGTGCCCGGGAGTCGACAATGTGTAAAGTCGCTGCCCGGAAATGTCGGGGGCACTTTCCTATAATAACCTGTTATAAAAAATTTCATGTAAGAGAAAATAATAAAAAATTTCTTCCCCAGTGTAATTTAATTGTATGAAATTTCCGTTTCTACCAATGAAACATTTCATATATATATATATATATATCTACCATGTTATATTTATATGTAGAATATTAATATAGCTCTTCAAATAAAGGTTTCGAAAGGATAGTTATTATACTATATGAACCATTTGTCAAATAAATGATAGACCAGTGGTTCCCAAACTTTTTTGACCCATGGACCCCTTTTTATAGTCAAACCTTGCCATCGGATCCCCAAGTGATAAACTGCATATATGTACGGTATAAAAATTACAAATTTAAAAAAAAAAAAAACGTTTTGTTAAAGAACTATTTATTTAAATTGTATCTTTTGTTTAAAAAAAAAATTAATGACTTGGATGAACGTGATGAGATTTTAATAGTGTATTTATGTCCAGTTCAATGTTTGTGAGAACTAATTTCTAATCATTTATTTATTTTTTTTGTGATGAGGTTCATTACGGCACTGAAACTGAGAGAACAATATCCTCTTCCCACATTTTGTCTAAACAGAAAAAGTTTTGCTGCAAACGCAGTTTTATGATTTTAGTTTTGATTGAATTTAATTGTTCATCTTGTAGTTTCAAACTAGTTTCGTTAAGTTTGGAAAATGTACTGAAAATACATTAGTTACAGCTTGTTTTAAGTTAGCCAGTAAAGCTCGGTATCTTCCTACCATTACCGGAGCACCGTCAGTAGCAACAAAAATGATAATAGTCAAGGGTATAGCTTTTAATTCAATCAATAATGTTTTACCTTTCGTATCATTTTTCAAACATTTAGCAAATAACAATTCTTGGTAAAATTTTTATTCTTTTACAAATCATACATAAGCTAAAAGTAAAAGCTTCGTTTTCTGGACGAAGACTTTCAGTGGACTCGTCAAGCCTTATAGAAAATTCGGATATTTTTAAGGACTTACATAAAGAATTTTCTACGCACTGAGATATTTTGTTAATCCTTCTTTGTACATTATTATTATTCGGTGGAATTCTTTTTACAATGTTAAAAGCTGGTTTGTACAACCCGGTGAGTATTATCTTACTTACAGCTAGTAAAATAAGTTCTTCAATAGTGTGAGACTTTCCGAACTTTGCAATCATGTAACATATAGAAACATGCGAAATTATGAGAAACATGCAATCCATCGTCACCTCGCTCAGATGTCGTCCCTATAAGTTGTTGCAGTGACGGTGTTTTCAGATATTTTTCTTTGACTGTTTGAAAAATAGTTAAATCTTTATCTTTTTGTCACTATGGATTTTTATCAATTGTTCGTTAAGCTTGGAATGTTTCATTTAATCACTTATTATAGTTTTATAACATAGAAGACTTACAGGTAAAGTACTATTTCCTGGTCAAGATATAAAGACATATTTCAAATATTCAACACTGTATTTTCGGCGTTTTTTCTTCGACTCATTCATACTGTTATCTCTTAAAAATGGAATAAAAGATATAAAAAAATTTGTAAATCAACTGTTTAATTTGCAACAAACCACTGTTAATACTTATAAGCACCCACCTTTATTTATAGTTTACTTAGGACGTAAAAATTGCTACTATTTTATTTATCTTAATTTCCATAATAACAAAAACAATTAAAAGAGTTTCAACAAATTAAAAGAGTGGTATGTTTAAATATTTAAAGTGCTTAGAAAAGAAATGTCTGCTCTCTTTCCACGTATTTGTGTTCCGCGTGGATTATTTAACTTTTGCCTTATTTCGAAGTTCAAAAATGTTTTGTAAGCATTTTTATTTGTATTTAATAAAATAAATCATACATAAACTAAGATTAATTTTCATAATTTTGCAGTTATATGGCAATCCTTTTTTATTCTAGATTGCAACGAATCTAAAATAGGTTTTTTTGTGATAGGATTGGATTGAAGGAATTAAATACCGATTTAGAGTTGAGTCGAGAGAAATCGTCCATTTTTCACAATGATAAATCAATAACCAAAGTTAGGTGGATATGGGCCATCTTCATCTCATTTTTATGCTAGCAAATAACATTTATTTTATTTCATTTTTAAAAATTCCTCAAACTTCACCCAAGTTAATAAATTATCTTTCTTTGCTAGATATAGAACAAAATAATACGCCAAGAGGATTGAACAGGTAATTTGATTTTAACTATTTTAAACAAAAGTATTCGGATTTTCAAAACGAAAAAAAAAACCTCTCTTGATCGAGGTGGAAAATTGTTCAGTGTTATGTGTGTGAGAAAACAAATTGAATACAAAATTTTCTTTGTGTGAAAATATTATTAAATTTGAAAATCGTTCTAACAACAGTCTTAATTTTTCTGAACAAGTTAAAATACATATTCTTTAGGTCAAAAATAATGATGAAATAAATCTGGAATAATAAGAACAAAAATAACAGTCAACAAAACATGACTGAAACGGGAAGTATTAACGAACCTTTGTGAGTGAAGAAATCTTTATGGAAATAGGTTGAAAAGATTATATAACGAATCGTAATCTGATTTAAACTATAATAAAAGACAATACATTAATGACAAAATAATGTATAATAAAAAATAAATATTATTGAAAATACCATGAAATTGACTTTTATACTTGTAAGAATTAAAAAAAATTGTAGGAATTGAAAAAATGTAGGAATTGAAAAATAATATAAAACTATCGAAACAATTTAAACGAAACAACTGGCATTATCTGTTTCTTTACCTTTATAAAAATTGGAGGAAGAATAAGGTTAACAGCAAGTGACACTATATACTACGATTTATTATTTAAAAGGAAAATTTGTTGAAATTTTTTAAAAAAATTTTCAAGATCGGATTATTTTATAACTTTAGAGGTCATGCGATTTCACGTACGTATCAAAAGTTTAAATCTTTCAGAGGCAAAAATAAAGCAAAAAAACCTTTTATCGGTTTTAAAGTATTTAAATTTACATGGCAATATCCAAAATTTGAACAAAATCGGTTGTATAGTTCCTGAGAAACTGAATTTTAAATATATGACTTTTTTAAAATTCAATTTCTCAGAAACTCTTCCAACGATTTTGCTCAAATTTTGTATTTTACCATGTTGATTTGCATATTTTAAATGATGTAAAAGTTGCTTACCATACAATTCAAATGTTTTTCGACTATTATTAATAAAAATAATAAAAAATTATAAATATTTATTTCTTACGTGGAATTATCTTGGGGTAAACAAATTTTATAATTGTGTGCAAATTTTTTTCATTTCATTTAATAAGTTCTCGAGATACGGCGAAATACGCAAAAAAATTAAATTCACATTCCAGGGTTTAAACTTTGGACCGCTTTCCTGACCGAACTATGGGGACCGTATTTTCCAGATTGCGGTTACCCCCTATATTTTGGGGGACAGAAACCTAATTCCGTTAAAAAAAAGGTATACTTATTCAAAGAAAGTATGTTTTTGTGTCTGATTTCCTAACTGCATTTATTAATTAGCATATTTGAGGCCCCCTTCTCGAACCATTAAGATTGAGTTCTAGATCGTGAAGATCCGATCATTAGACCAAAAGTTATTCAGGGTGGTCCGTTTTTTTGGCGGACTGTACGGGAAAATTTGTTAAAGAAGGTAAGTATGGTAAGCAAGTTTCGTAGGTAAGTTAATTATCCCTTTTTGAAATTAAATTTATTTATTTACGATACAAATGAACTTTAAGCAAGAGCATCTTTTCCTTAATACATCATAAGAATCCAGATTAATCCATTTTAATCATTCTAAACTCCAAATTTATGTTTATAAAACTATCAATCAAGTAAATATAAGCAAATAGGAACCTAACTTAGCCATAAAGCAATGATGATATAGATAGATCATTCAATATTATAAAAAAAACTTTTTTAAAATTTTTGTGTTTAAATTTAACAGGTGAAGTTTTGGTGACATTGTTCTCTTACACCCTCGTTAATTGCATTTTTATGCTCTCTATAATGAATAATATTTGAAAGAATAAATTCTTAATTTCAATTGCCTGCTTTGAATTTTGCTTATAAAATACATTTTCTCACAGAGAAGAGAACGAAACTATTTGATAAATAGGGCAGAGTTTTTTCTGACAAAAAAGGAAAAAGGAATTAAGTTTTTTGGAGAAAGATCTTTTTAAATTCTCATTTTTAGTTGCAATAATACTTGAAAAAAATTGAGAATGAAAACAGTGACATTAAAGCTGGCTAATCTAATCATCGCAGGTGTAAAGTTGAAATATAATTGGAAAATTTGAAAGGGTGAAGTAGATTTTTTTTAAGGTGACGCAGTTCTTTGTATTCCTAATTTTTATTTTATTTTTCGACTCCTTAACATGTCTAAAATTATTTATCGTAAATAATTTAAAAAGTTCTCAATACTAGAGAAGTTATCTATGATTTTACAAGATGCAGTACTATTTTAAAATGTATGTTAGATTAAAATTTAAACGCGTATTTTATAAACTTTAGTATCGATAAATCAATAAAATTAATATACAGCGATGTTACAAAATAACTTCAGAATTTCCTGTTAACTACTAAATCAAACTGTAATTAGTTTTATCAAAATGCACATTTTCACCGTTTTTAAAACCATTCAAAAATAATTTTTTTTTTTAATTTTGTAAAAATGTAAATAATTTTGCACGGTTGATAAACATTGATTTAATCTAGCAAGGGGAAAAATTATCCTAAATTGAAAAATTTCACCGTTTCGCTAATTTTAACGAAGCAACTTTCCTCCGAAGTACAAAACACTCGAACTTATCAAATTTGTCTCCAACAAAGTCGTTAAAAGAGTTTTTCCAAGACTATCAAATCGGACTTTTATAATTAGTTACGAAATACGATTTACTACAAAATTATGACGTCTTTTAAAAATATTTTGCGTATGAAGAAACTGTCTTAAATACTCGCTTGCGCAATTTTTTCTCTCCAGATTTTAAAGTGATAATTTTGTTATTAATTAAAAACTGCTACAAAACGTTTGTTTAAGTTACCGAATATTTTGTTCATATCTAAATAAATATTTAGGCTAGGTTTACAAAAGTTTATGCAGTTATTGTATAGAACAGCTAAAGTAATTGATACAAGTGACACGTTTATTGCTAGTATATTTTTTGACATAGGATGTTCCTTTTTTGTTTGTAATTTGTTGACGGTCCGTCAAACCTCTGAAAACTTTTGAGAAATCGTATGGCCTCTAAAGTTATAAAATAATCCTCTAAGTACCTGTCAAAATGTCAATTATTGTTCGTAATGTATCTTCAAGTATTGTATATTCACTATTTATTCAGAATATTTAAATAAAACTGTTTTATTTCAATAAATTTAGGTGAAACACTATCACCACCTGTAAGAAATTACTTTTTGTTACGTTTTATATAATTATTTTAAGGCTAAGTACTTTCTTTAATCTATTTTGTGAATAGCGTGCTTTCGAGCATTAAAACACTAAATTGATTTTCCTAAAATTCAGTAAAATCTAGAGATAATTTTAAGAATATTAACAATTTTATTTAAACTGTATATTTAATAGTAAACATCTAAACACTATTGAAAGTTTTTGAGTTAGATTTAGTTTCTTGTTGCATCATAAATGTCCAAAATTAGCATTTTTTAAAAGAAATTTTATTTTTTATAGGTGAAAATATTTGTTAATTTGCTGTTGTGAAAATCATTAATAATTTAAGTTAATTCCTAATACCAGACAGAGATTTCCTTTGAACTTTTCACAGTGATTTAAATTAAATTTTGAAAATGACCATGTAAATACTCTACAGGTATTTTAAATAAAGTAAGGAATAAAAAAGTTGATTCTTTTTTTTCCTGAAAGATTTTGATTATTTTTTAGCGAATAATAATTTCATTCTTTCTGATTTTATTTAAAACTACCGAAATTATTTTTGTTGTTGTTGTTAAAACTAAAAAAGGTGAAAAAATTGCTGTCTAAATTTATAAATTAATGTAGGAATCTTTTGTGAAAAATGTCATAGTTTGAAGACGCCCTCAGTCAGAAAAAATATATTTTGAAAAAATATTATACAAGAATAATTTATTTAGTTTGTCTATTAAAAAGGCAAGAAGAATTAAAAATTGATCCAAAAAGTATGTTATTAAGGTCTAATATGTGAGTTTAAAAATTTTTCCATTTGTTTCAACACATCATTATGAATCTCATGAATAAAAAAATATACGCTTCCAAGAATTAGGGCAGAAAAAACAAAGAGTGGTTTGCTATACTTTCATTACTGATTGAATTTCGATTAAATAATTAATGCAAAATAAACTTATTTTTTAAAACGTATTAAGAAATCAGCAAAATGTGAATAAATGTTTCTGAAAATAGGATACACAGTATTTAGTTACAGAAAGACAAAAATTTATGCATTTTTGTTGCATAAGAAAGATATCTATCAAAATCCGAAGAAGCTTTGTTATATGTGAAATAGTATCAAATCGATGTTTGTTATATGTGAAATAGTATCAAACTCCAAATGCTGAATTGATGTTTCATATTTTTATCGTAATTAAATACTCAATTTGTAAAAACTCCATAAAATATTGTGTGAAATTCTCTTTTATTTCAAGTGGACAACAATCTGAACTTTCATAGACAATAAAAAGAGTGTAAATAAAACTCTTGAAATGTTTACACCAAGATCACGCGCATTCATTCCATATGATAAATATTTTACAAACTTTCGATATCGTCTGTACACATTTTGAATACAGTTTATTTTTGTATTCAATGTTGCTATTGAAATAAAAGTTTACTCTTAAAATATGTACTTAAGTTGTGTAAAATGGATATGTTAGTTTTTAAGCCTCTGTCTTAAATAATTTTAAATTGTATAATTTTTTTCCTCTGTAAAGCTTAATATTCTCTCAGTTTATATTTGTTTTTTAAATTAACATGATTCAGGATATGCTTTCTAAAGTAATTCCTTTATATTTTCCCGTAAAAATAATTTTACTCACTCTTATGTGTTTCTTATTTTGTTGTAATTATAAATATTTGTGTAACTGCATACTTCACACGGAGTAAAAAACAAATTCTTGGGGATTCACTACACCACTATGATATAAAGTAGTGGCCACCAGTTTTGGTGTAAGGATGCAGTTTTAGAGAATACAATTTAAATGGAAATCTCTTATAGTGGGAAAAGTTTACTAATACGGTTTCATACCATACGCTAAATATTTTCGAAAACCGCAATGTTCGTGAAGTTTGGATATCGTCACTAAATTGTGCAAGCATGAGTTTGTCACATCTACAGAAACCAAAGCAAAGTTCGCTGTATGTTTTTAGTTGTGTAACAAGGATAATTATATTACAATTTTTAAATGTCTGTGAACTGCATTAAACACGACTCTGTTAAAGCCTAATTCATCTTTTCTCTGTGCTGCGCGTATGTTGATTAGCAAACTGATTTTATTTAGTGTATAAATGTATCCTAAGTTAATAAGTCGTACTTTATATTGTATTTAAAAAAAACATTACTGAATCTTAAATGTATCTATAAAGTTTTGTGTAAAGATATATTACTAATTAGTTAGTATTTACTAATTGCTAATAAATTTTAATTAGTGCAGATGACACTATACTTGTTTTTAAAACGAAATGTTCTTATGCAATGAAATAACTATAAATTGATTCGAATGGGCATTAAAATATGTGTTGTCAGTAAACAAATAGATAAAAAAATAAATACATAAATAAAACTAGAATTGGGAAAAAGTAATTAAATAAATGTGACTAAATATGTGATAAATAAAAGAAATTTGATTTTCGTTTACAGCAACATCAAAAAGAGTGGCAACTATATACTAAAATTTTTAATAGTGAAGATTATCAATGGTGTTTTTAAACATTACTTTAGTGTGAAGTAGTTGCCACCATCTTTTTGCCACAAAATTTTTATTACTAGATTTTTAATGCACTAAAGTATTTTACAGTGAAAGTATGAATTACAAATTTTGCACAACTATCCCTCAGCTAAAATAACTGTCATTATCCCCATAACAATATTATTTTAAACGAATGATGCCACGTTAAACACTAAACCGAATCTCGTTAAAAATGGGATTGTTATAAAATGGGTCCTACTATATTGTTTTTATTTTTGTATAACTCATTTTATCGCTCCTTAAGTATATTTTAATGATAAACCATGATGATAAACGTCAAATTGTATTCATTATAAATTGTGTGAAATGATACAGTTTTAACTTTACTTTTTCCATTATAAAAATACGTTAAAAAATATGTGTTTTGAAATAAAAAAACAATTCTTCCCACCTGCAAGTAAATTGAGCATATAATATATTCGTACAGAAAAACTAATACATTATGCACCGCTCAAAGAGAAAAATAGAGTGGGTATTTTGAAGAAGTGATGATAGAATTCCGTGTCAGGGTGTAGGTAAGTTTTAAAAGATAAATTGTTTGGATGACTGTTATAAAAGAACAAAATTATTATTGAGTCGTCGTTTATAGACCCTACTTTAAGGTTTTACTCTTCCCTTTAGGCTATTTTATCACTTCTACTGAACACCTGTCAATTGAGGTGGAACACCTCTTCCAAAACTATTCTATTTTCATTTAGACCGGTCTTATTTAAAAACGTCATTATATAGAGTTCACACTAAATAAATGTGAATTGAAGTAAATACATATTTTGTTTTTTAAATATGTTTGGTACACAGTAAGATATCTATTTAACGTTAAATACCAGTTCGTCATAAGGAAAATTCAATAATTAGAAATTCATCTTTTAGAATGCTTTAAACAGCATTTTAAATTCATATACACTAGATGTAATTGTAATTTATTTAATTTTTACATGAATATCTTTACTTTATACATCTTACGAGGTAGCTTTTCTCGCTATTTTGTAAATTAGATTATTTTCTTAATGTTTTTATTTAACATACTTTTGATGATAAAGTCTCATTTGACATCTTTCAAAAAAATTGAATGAAAGAGTCAATTTATAACATTAGAAGAAACAGTGTTTTCTCAAAAATGTAAAGTAATAAATTGATGAGGTTTGTGATTTTCAGTAAGTGAATTATTCACTTTATATTTTTAAAAATTTAATTTTATTAAAATTTAAACTATTGAAAGCGATTTAAATGATACAAAATTTTTTAAAAGTATATTACGCAAAGAATAAAAAAGAATATGTTTATCAAAAATTCTAAAAGCAGACAACTATATCATTCTAAATTACCGTTTAAAAAATGCTGATTGCAATATTATATTGATATATCTTTATTAGAAAACCACGAAGAGAGAATCTGCACACCTTATTTCGAATTGTGATTGGATGTTTAGTTTAGTTGTGAAAATTAAATTTAAAAAATATTCCATCAGTTTCTTCGAATAAAAAGCATTTTTTGTTACTTATGGATGAAATAAAATGGGATTTTCCGATAAGTTAAACGACAGGAAGAATAACAATAAGAATGATGTAAAATAATCATCTTTAGTTTATTTGTGAAAATTAAATTAAAAGGTTTCCCAACAGCTTCTTCTTGTAAAGAGCATAAATGTTACACTAATGGATGAAATGCAAAAGTATTTTTCGGTGAGTTAAGCGACAGGAGAAATAACAATAAGAATGATGTAAGAACGATGATTCAAAAATATGAAAATTGCAGTAAAAGTTGCGAACGCATAAAAGTCATTCTTTCCAGACATGAATGAGGAAACAAAATTCATTTGAAACAGAAAAGTTGCCATCAAAAAATGAAAAATAAGGGTGAAAAAAAATACTAGAAACGCCGTAGTGGCCGATAGGCACTAACCATATCAAAATGTATTTATTTCTACGGCTTATGGAGAGAGGAACTCATTCATATGAATGAAACTTGATCATCAAGATGAACTGATGTGAAAAGCGTTAATCGAAATTAAATTTATAACCAAGATTCCAATGAAAGAAAAGAAAATTCTTGCATGAAAATTTAATTTTTAGAATAAGATTTTAATTACAGATTAGATTTAATAAGATTCTAATTTTAAAAAACAATTAATCACATACACTTCTATTAAACTATTTAATTGTTTGTTACACAGTTTTTTTCTGGTTTACTTTTATTTCATTTTTATAGTTCATTTTATACTTTTTTATAGTTCATTTATATACTTTCTCTTGCCAGATACTATGTCTGTTACCTATTAGCATACATAATCTAGACAAACATATTTCCTATATAAATTTAATAATATTAACAGTTACTAGAAAACTAGATACTAAATTAAAAAGAAAACCTTCCACGAAAACGTCATCAAAATTTCAATGTTAAAAAAGATAATTCTAAATGTCTATTTTAATAGTTTAAATTATGAACAGAAATTTTGCAACAACAATTTCTTCCCTAATTTATGAAACTTTGGCATTCTAGAGTCGGTGTTTTGATTAGAAATTTACTTCATGAATGTTACCTAAAAATATTTACTTTTTGAACGAATAATTAATATTTATTTTGAACAAATTTTTTCTTTTCATTAAGAGAATTTAATTTAATTACTAAATAAATAGAATCGGAATACAGAAAATAAGCTTTTCTATTGCTTGACATAGTAACTGATTTTGAACTGTATTTTTCCATACTCCATATCTCAATATTTTAACCCAATTGCCTTAAAAAAACTTTAAATTTTATGTCTGTCATCAAAGACTGTTGCTTGAGTTTCTTCATAGAATTAACATTAAGTTTAATTTTATTTCTGGAAGTTAATTTTAATCCTAAGAATTCTTGTCTATCCAGTGACATGGGAAAAGGTGGGGGCCTTTTCAATTGACGACATTAAACTCATCACAATTATATTTATGAAATTTAATTTTTTAACAGATAAAATATTTGGCTCAAAGATAAATATTCTATGGAAAATATGATATGATTTCAAAAAAAATTAAACAAATTTAACCATTAAATTATAGGGTGTATAAAGAGAAATACAGTAAAGCTCTGTATTTCAGGAAACCAATGTAGATCAAAGTCTAATTTAAAAGATTTAAGAAGTTAAAATCAAACAAAATCAAACAAATTATGAAAATCAAACCAATGTGAAAATCAAACAAATTATTTGTATTAATAAACTTAATAACGTCATAACATTGCTAATTTGCCAGTCAATGTTTTTTTTTTTTTTTTTTTTTTTTTTTTTTTTTTTTTTTTTTACAAAGAAAGCAATAAAGGTAGAAGAAACAGTTGTATTGAACGACAACTGTATTGACAACTGAGGTGAACAGCAACTGTAGTGAAGTTTTTTTTTTATTAAATCTCTAAACGCGCCACAAGAAAAAAAATTCCTACTCATGCCTTATATATGCTGTCTTCTATCAGGTTCTAATAAAATTAACTAATAATTCTTTGCTTATAGGTTTTCGATTGTATTTCGTGATTACTGTTTTATTTTGAATGAAGATCCAAATGAACAAGCATAATTAAATGTTCGCCATGTAATATGGGAGATAAATTCCCAAGCAGGTTTGCAAGACATATTTTTACAGTAATTTTTTATTAAATTAAAATCCCAGTAGTCTAAAGGTGATAGAGAAAACTCTAAACATTATTGAGAAAATTATTTAATTTATTATTGGTTCGAAATTGAGCTAATAGGCGCATTTTCTTAACTTGAACATCGTCACCTGTAAAACTTTTATTTAAATGCATTAATAAGAACATTAAGTAAATGAAAGTGTCAATTTAATCAATGTTTATAATAAATTCATAAATACTGAAAGTGTCGAGAAAGATATTTAAATCTATCCAAATTGTGCGTTGAATTCATATTAAACAGTTTTTTAAAAGCACGCAAACTGAGAATTAATGTGTCAAGAAAAAGATGTTTAGGTTTGTGCAAAGCAGGTGACAACATAGCTAAAAAGTGTATTTTACAAAATAGGTATTCTGATTGGGTGTTGCGATATCCAAATTGGATATTAAACGGATTGGATTAGGACGTTGCCTAAAATGGATTCCCAGTGGCGTTCAGAATGGGTCTTGAGATATCCAAAACGGATACATAGTGATAAACAAAATAGAGATGGATCATGATCCAATTTAGTATGAACTTAAATTGAGTAACCTCATACCTAACAATATTTAAACCCAAATTGCTTTTTTTTTTTTTTTTTTTTACCCAATTTCGATATTATTTTTCCGAAATGGGTACACAGTGATGTTCAAAGCAGGCATGGGTCATGGCCTAATTTAGTATGAACCAAATTGGTAACCTCATACCTAAGAATCTTTCGACCCAAATTAGTTTTTTTATTACCCATTTTAGCTTTTTTTTTCTATGTATACTGTTCTCAATAAGGTATTAATTAGGGTTACTAAATGAATATTTTTTGAATAGAAATAAACTATTCAATGGGTTTAAGTTTCATTTTTTTCCGCGTAGTTTTTAATCGTGTAGTTTTGAGAATTTCTTATTATCACAGGACTATTAATACAGTGCTTCTTCAAAGTAGAAACTATATTTGTTATGTTCATAAAACCTCTTAAAAGGGAATCGATATTTGTTATGTTCTCAATTCATTTTAAGACGTCCGGTGCTATAACTTAGTAACATAACGATAATAATATTCTAAAACTGTGTTTACCGTACTTCATTTGTATGCATAATTATTGGATTAAACAATTATTTTATAAATAAAAACTAACGTATTCAAATCACGTTTATGTCATTTTTATATTGTTAATAAATCATTTCAAAAGTTAGTTTTCAAGGGGATACATTTTTAAAACAGCAGTGTTTGATATGATATTGAGAAAAGCCGTACTTTAAAATATGAGAAATTTTATTTCGTTGACTTCTCTATTATTTATAAATTTTTCCATTTAAAATTTATTTTTGATGCTTCAATCGTATCACAAAAAAATATGGGCTTCTTCTAAGTTATATAAAATCGATAAAATGATTTTCCTTTTCATCAAATTGTCTGTTAATAGGATTTATATTTTTCTCCGTCTTCAACATATTAAAAAAAATTTAAAATTTTATATCACTTAAAAAGCATGTTTATAAATTTTCTACCGATAATGTATAAATTCTAAAACTTAAATTTCATTGCCGTTATTCTACAAAAAGCGAAGTTTTACGCAGAAATGCATCAAAAGATTGTCTACTGTGAAATTTTTTTTTTCTGTTTTAGCTGCATAAATAAAATATGTGTTTAAATATCTAAATCAAATTTAAAGTGTTTTTTGTAAGTATTGTGTGAAGTAATCCCAAATCTAACATCCTTTTTCGAATAACTGAAAAAATTTTGCCTAAGAAATGACGGGGGAAAAGTAAAAAAAAAAATGCAATGAGAACTTAGTTTTTAAACCAATTTTTTTTATTTATAAACTTAAATAATTCCATTTAAATAGTCTGTTATATATATAACTCATAATTGAGTACTACTTTTTGGTATCAACAAAATGGTGTGATTGATTGACATATTATCGGAAATTGCAGGTTAAGCGCTCGCTTTTGTAATAATAATCAATATGTGTTACGTAATTCTCACCAAATAAATGTTTTTTTTTTCGTGTCAATTGAATGAAATTTGCTCGCCACTCTCACCGCCAGTTTAGCGAGTTAAGATCATCTGGAAAAAGCAACCCTGTGATAAGTATTCTCCGTCAAGTGAAGAACTGCCCTTTTCAACCACTTCACTAGCTAATTTGGTCGTAGAACGACAATAATGTTTAAATTTGTCTATGTTATACTAATGTTATGTTTGTTAAATAAAATATGTTCTAAGAGAAATTAGCATTTTGAACTCTCTTCATATTTTCCAAAATATCCATTTCATTCTTATCTATTTATTTAAATCATACAATAAGTGAAAATTAAACATTTAGTGATTATTTGAAGAACCTTGAAAGCTATATATATATATATATATATATATATATATATATATATATATATATATATATATATATATATATATATATATATATATATATATATATATATATATATATATAAATATAAATATAGATATAGAAAAATAGAATAAATATAGAATAAATTTAAAAAGGATACGGATATAATCGCGTGAGCTGATGAAAAGATTATATCTTTTATTTTACGGATTTTTATAATTTTTTTTTTCTTTTTTCGGAATTTTTTTATTATTTTTATTATTATTTTTCTTTTTTCCTTTTTTTATTGTTCCGTAATTTTTCCATATTTTTCTACACTTTGAACTGCTCATTTTGCACGGAAAACAAAAATTTCACTCATATGTATGCGGATGATATTGTTTTTTAAGAATGTGGATTTATTATATACGATTTAAATTTTCCAGTCCATAAAGTAAAGCAACTCATTTGTTATTTTTTATTTCCTTTTATTGGAGAAATAAGATGAAGAAAGGAGGTTTACCATTGACAGTTGTCTAACTTTGCAAACTATTTACCTTTACTTGTATATCCAGTTTATAGGCAGCAATGTATTTCCTGATGTCCGAAATTCTAGAAAACTTAGATTTAAAAGAGAAAGCAATTTACAAAAGACAGGTGATAAAAGAAATTCTTTTAATATCTATTTAGAAAATATAACTTCTAACCGATATTTTAGTCTGATATCACGAGAAATAAAAATAGACGAAAGGTCATCTATCAATGTTCTGCATCACTTTTCAACCGCGCCACCCAACAAAAGGAATATCCAGTCAAACAATGATACCGAAGTCGTAGAATTCACCCTATAGAGGGGAGCATAAAAAGGAATTAATTAGCATATTTGAGCACCGAATCATTAAGATTGTGTTCTAGAACATGATGATCCGATCATGAGATCAAAAATTATTTAGTGGGGTCTATTATTTATTTGCGTATCATTAAAAAGAGAGATCCAATTCGTTATAACTACAAACTAAGCTGTTTTCAGAAATAACTGAGCAGATAATAAATTACCAGTATACTAAAAATCGTCATTACTTACTCGGCTTTTTCACTCTAAAGAAAATTCTTAATGCAATGAAAGGTATTCTCTAAAAGTAATTTTTTTTTTTTTTGCATACGCTGTAGAAATGCTATCATTTAACGGATTTCCAATTGTAATTTTTAAAAAAATGCATTTATCCTGATTCTATGTTGTGCTAGTATATAAGGCAAATAGGGATACAGGTTATAAATGGTTTATGTAGATCATTAAAAACATCTTTAGATAAGTTTGGTGGATGTTTTGCTTTTCAATATAAAAAAGTTTAATTAGAATTACTAGAAGTATACTGACAATGATGCCAGAAAATAGATAAATCTTTAGTATGAAAATATTGAAAATTATATTTAAAACATGTAGTATAAAAAACTGGACGGATTAAATAGTAAAGAAATTTTATTGCAAGATTGTTGCAATTGATGTTGAATTGCAATTGAAATGACTATCGAAATCTCTCAATTCAAGTTTCAAAACTGGTTCTGCAACTGAATTTCTTAACTTATCTTAGGGCGTCCCAGCTGCAGGCTGATGCCACAAATATCCTGGAAAAAAAGAGAGAGAATTAATAACAGAACAAAAATATGAATTACTCTTAAAAATAAATGTTTTATATATACCTCCACAATTGTCTTCCATTTTATTATGCAATAACAGAAAATAAAAATTTTCACTTTAAATATTTAAACATTAGTTAACTGTAACTTGTGTTTGATAATGCAATGGTTTATTAACCTAGGAATACACAAAACCTAAATAACTTAACAAAGATCTCTTCCAGAGATCAGTTCGTATTTGCTGTTGCGTACGCATCTTTGTTTACATATAAAAAAAGTCTTTTAACACTACACATACCATAACCGGTCAAATGACCGTTTAAGAACTTTTGCATCGAAAATGCGCATATCGTCTTATCGCTTTTGGACATTTGACTTCATGACTTTTTCTAACTGTTATATACAGTTAATATTATATTATTATTATTTTTTGTATTTTATTTGTTTTTAATAATACGCGTCGTATACCCATTTCTACCATAACCGGTCATTTGACCGGGAGAACAATTTATTGCTTTATAAGGTTATCGGATCAGAAATAACGACGTAATGCGTGTTCAATGTATTACATTCGATTAGTTGCACATTTCTGCAAAAACTGTTGCGGAATTAGTTCAATCAGAATAACTGTGAATTCAAATTTCAATTAAGTACGTAAAATTTTAGATCGTTATATTTGTGTCAGAAAAAGTGACTCAAAGTGAAAGTTTTGGTTAAGTAACTTATATTTTATTTTTATAGCTTTACTTCATTTCTAACTGTCTAGGCTAGTTTTTACCCAGAAAAATGTCGAAACAATGAAGACAGCACAAGTTCTTAGAAGAAATAAATAATATAGGCGAAGAGTTTTCGGAAATTGATGAATTTTCTGAAAAACGTAAGACATGCCAAATAGGATATTGTAATGTAATGTTTGTTCTAAATGTGAAACTATGTTTGTGGAAAATGTACAATGAAAACACAATGTACATATACACAATGTGTATATATAAAAATTGCGTTGAGAGATGAATTCTTATTCTTTGTGTTCGTAATACATAAAAATTGGCAATATACAATAATTATAATAAATGTTTTTTAGTTTATTTTCTTCCAACATTTCATACATTCAATAAAGAAAGTCCGGTAAAGATTGACCGGCTATGGTAGAAATAGGTATATATTAAGTGTTAAAGTGAATCTCTTAGGGACAAACATTATTCCTTCGGAGAAGCCCATATGACTGAGGAGGAAAACTCTGTTTGGTCTATTTACTAGAGAAACATATTAGATACAAAAACAAAATAACCTTGGTTCACAATAAAGCACACTGAATAGAAAAAGCCTCCAGATTTAACTCTCTATAAAATAGCTAAGTCAACGGATTTATCGAAATGAGTGGTAATCAGTGGAAACTTTTCCCTCACTTCACCTATTTTTGATTCAGCTATAGTAGCTTCAATTATTTTCATATATAAGACCTTCTCCAAACAAATATATGACAGCTACTGATACAGAGGTACCATTACAGACGCATTAAGAGCAAATTTGTCATTAAAAAAATATCCTTTAGCAAAGATAACTGTTGTAACCATGATTGTGATGTCGAAATTTTTCTCCCAACTTTGGAAAGTTGAATGTAGAGTTGCAAAAATTAAAAAACAATTGTGAGCTAAAAATTAAAAAGAAAAGTGTATTAACATTTAATTCTATAATTACTGGGTAAAAACTGTGGTGAAGTACCTATTCGAATTTGGTGTATCTGAAAATTGAGTGAATGTTTAATTTATTTCAAATAAATACCAAAATAAGTGTTGTTACACACTTCAAAAGGTGTAACATACACCAATAATTGATAAATCTTATAATAATCTGCAGCTAGTTGGTGAAGAAGGTTGTGCTTCAAAGAGCTCCGTAAATTTGGCGAATAATTAGTGCATAATCAAATTATTTAATTAAATTGTGGGAAATGATGGTAGGATATGCCATTATTAGAAGTTTAAAGATGGATAATTGTACAATTTATTTGACTTTATTACCGTCGTTGAACAGCCGACACAATTTTGAGTTTACTATTACCAATGCTCAAATCCGTAGTCTTGTAATTTTGAACCTAATCCTGAAGACAAGGGAACTCCTCAAGTATTGAGAGAAACTTGACTTCGTAGAAGACTTTTTGATAGAAATAACCCTTTTTTGCGTTACATGAAGAGAAAAACCACGAAAATCTCACATGGTTGCTAGCGGTGAGAGGCGGTTCGTATCGACCAGCCATTGTTTATATTCGAACCCGGGTCGTCTAATTGGGAGGCCTGATCCACCACGGCTCAATTTCAAGATATTGGCAATATGGCGGAAAAAGATGCTGTCATGTTTACAGGTGAAAATTAGTACTTTTTATCGGATTTAATTGACAAACTGGACACAGCCTATTTAATACCGAGTAAGTATCAATCCTCTTTATTGAGCCGTCATGGCTCAGGGTATAAAGCGTTCGTCTTTCAATGAGGTGAACCGGGTTCGAATCCCCAATCTGGCATGTCGATACGATTCCGCATTCGGCTTGCATCGACCACAGTGCTGTTATAAAATATGCTCATCGGTAGACGAATCATGGGTTAGAATCCCCTTGCCGTCAAACTGACCGTTGGAGATTTTCGTTGTTTCAATCTTCATTTAACGCAAATGCGGATTAATTCCATCAAAAAAATCCTCCACGAAGGCCAAATCTCTCCCAATACTTGATCCAGGAGTTCCCTTATCTTCTGGATTGGGTTCAAAATTACAAGGATACAGAGTTGAACATTAGTAGTCATAAATTCGAAAAATTGGGTCGGCTGTTCAACGACGGTTACAAATTGTGGTTGATAATTTCTAGCCAAATAATCGTTATTTAAATCTTCTTGTTGGATTGATTTGATAAACTATTTATTCAAACTGTTATAAAATGCTTACTAGTTTCTAGTTAAAAAATAAAGATATTTACAAAAGATATAAAAATCTGCTAATATTTAGATTTATAAATCTGCTAATTGTATAAAATAATTTTATAATATTTAACTTCTATTCACTTCTGTTTTGTTTGAATTCATATCAATTTCTTGTCTGTCCTGTATGGATAAACATACTAATTTTATTGTAAGAAATGTAGTATTAATAGGCATCTTAAATTTCTTGCTTTATATTATTTAGCAAAAATAACTTTACTCATTCTTACGTGAATTATATCCTAATGTAATTATAAACATTAGTGTTATTGAATAAGGCCAAGTAGGTGTTTCATTTCATCCTATCCTTGGTTTTGGTGGAGTGAAACACTACTTTGGATCACAATTTTTGGTGTTCAGATACAAATAATTTTTTTTTTCTACAATGTTGTGATCACTGTGTTTCGAAAGTCAACCCTACAATTGAACTTTCCGATAATAAATTTCAAAACAATAAAAAGGAAACCAGTAAAAGAGGTTTAATAAAATAACTTAAATATCAAAATATTAAGAAATGATAAAAATGATTACGACTTAAAAATCAAAACTTAAGGGGGATCTGCTGAAGAAAATGGATCTTAAGAATAGTATTCATAAAGAAATTAAAAAAACTTGTAGAAAAACATGTACGAATGCCACAAATGTATGCTATTTTTGAACATCTAAAATGAGAGAATCAATGCAAGGAATGGAAATTCATGAAAGCTGAATTTTACATGAGATACAAATTCAATGGAAGAAGTATCAGTTGAAATATATATATATATATATATATATATATATATATATATATATATATATATATATATATATATATATATATATATATATATATATATATATATATATATATATATATATATATATATATATATATATATATATATATATATATGGGGAGTGTCGGGTACCCCCGCCGACTGTCAATTTCATATGTATAGAATCTTTTTTCAAGTCAATGGGCCATTAGACATTAATTGTTATATTAAAAAAAGATTATTTTCAAAGTTTCAAGTATTTATGCAGCTGGTAACATGGTAAACAATAGTTTTGAAAATATGTTGAATACAGTAGTCAAATTTTTTAAATTTCTATTTTTTTAAGTTAAACTATTCTTTTTTTGGTTTATTCTTTTTAAATTATTTAACTAGATGATAAAACAATAGAAACATGCAAAAATATTGATTATTACTCAATAATATACAGAAATATAAGCAATACTCCTTAAGTGGGCGGGGCTACCCGACTCTCCTCTCTATATATATTTTAATATTTAAAACTAATCATTATAAAAATCATTATTATTTGTATGTCTAAAAACATTCCTGTTGTATTTTTGTAATAATTTGAGTTTTGAAACACATGAACATCTCTGAAATATTGAAACATATTAGGAAACGGTAAATTTATATGAAATTAAGTAAAATAAAGTTTTGCCAGAAAATATTAAAAAACTATTCTTTTTATACATTATAGTTTTTATATTAAAATTTTCAATGACGAATGATTTTATTTTAACCTTCAATACTGTTTCCTATTTTGAAATAATTTATAAAAGTATTATTTAATAAAAATTATGAAACTTTTTATTCATAAACTATTTATGAGCGCAGTTAGTATAAGCAGATGTTTATTATTAAGATCAAATTCATTTAAGACTTAATTGAAAAAAAAAAAAAAAAGGTATAATGCTTGTATTAAATGCTAGTAAAATTTTGCCAGAAAATAGTTTCCCTATCTAAAAACATGGAAAAACCGGTTTTCCTATGCAGAGAAAACTACAGGTTAAAATATGACTTTTTACGAGCAGAACCGTCCGTCAGTGGGTTAAGTAAAAAACTTTTAAAAACTCCTTTAAATTAGATTGGTTTTCCATGTTAAAAGAAAGATATTTGTCAGTTACCATCTTATGAAATCCAATAATAAAATAACACTAAAATTTTGAGTAAATAAATAAATCCTTATTTTTTATGAGTTGTTCGTTGTCCTGTATCATTTTCATTTTTAAGAATTAAAATAAAAATTTAAAATAAATATCCTCATATTGTTTTGAATAAAGTAAGTTCTAATCTAAATATTGTTTGAGTTAATAAACTTTTATTTATATTTTTATAGTTATGGACTCTTAATAACCTACCATTACTCAGTAACATAAGCTAATCAACTTTATATTTGCACTGCATTTAACTTATCTAACTTAAAATATTTATCTATGGTTAGTGAAAGCAACGGAAATTGTCTATTTAAAACTCATTTGTAACATTTATCTCGAAATAATAATCAGAAACCATTGGATTATTTTGAAAATCCGAGCAAAACCATGAAAACCAATCTGTAAATTTCATAATTGTGCTTTTTACCTTTCAAAGTAAACAATATAATTACAATGATAGTGTTACAAGCTTCGACAATTTTACATTATTTTCAAAGTTAACTAGATAAATTAACTGCATTGAAGGAAACAAAAATAACAATGAAATTTTCATAATAAAAGAATAAACTTTTAAAAGGAATAAACTTTTAAAAAGGAAACTTTCAAAATAAACTTTTAAAAGGATAAATTTTTTTCGCTTGAAATGCAAATGGATAAAAAAAGTCAACATAATTTAGTTAAATGAAGCAAAATAAAAGGAAGCTAGAGTTCAGGAATAAAGATTTGTGAAATAAACTATTTTCAATATGGAATTAAAACTTCGTCGACATAATATTTTTGTTTGTACACTGATAAGTTACTTACCGAAACTTTATATGTAAAATCACTCAAAGAAGCTTAATCATTTCTTCGAATATCTTCGTTATCAGGATCAAAACTTGCAAAGATTTTAAATGATTTTCATCTCAGTGAATTGATTTAATATTCTCTGAAAAAAAAAGGACAGCAATATCATACAACGATGCCATTCTTTTGAAGCACTATGGTAAGTTCAAGGCCAGTTTGTTTGTTAATACCATGTCGTGATGTCAGATGGAAATATTCACCTCACCTACAAAAATTTTCTGCTCTACAAGTTCCGTTTTCCCACCTAGAATGAAACTTTTCCTTTAATAAAGTAAAAATGTACAGGGAAATCACAGAATACAGTTTTAAAGTGTATTGCAATACATTAATATTAATTATTGAGATTTAGTACGAACTAAGGGCATTAAGGGCATATATACATGGAATTTCATTCAAATAAATATTTCATTACATTAAATTCTGACTTTACGGCCCGAATTGAGTTAAATGATAAATTCATATAATTAAGAACGAGGTGATATTTGAGTGCTTTTTTCCAGGGGCTCTTTTTTTTCAGTCTACCTCCATTGACAGGTCGTAAAAAAAATTTTCTTCCGAAGATTACTTTAATGCCGTTGACAAATACGAAGCTACATTTTTTGTTCCTATTGGAGTGTCTTTTTAACTACAGAATCAACCAAGAGAAAATAATTCTGAAAAGAGTCACCCTAAGAAGCAATACGAACGAGATCCTTTCACAAATAGGAAGCTACATTTTTTGCTCCTATTGGAGTGTCTATTTAACTACAGAATCAACCAAGAGTAAATAATTCTTAAAAGAACCACCCTAAGAAACAATACGAACCTGATCTTTTCACAAATACGAAGATACATTTTTTGTTCCTATTGGAGTGTCTGTTTAACTACAGAATCAACCAAGAGAAAATAATTCTAAAATGAGCCACCCTAAGAAACAATACGAACGAGATCCTTTCACAAATAGGAAGCTACATTTTTTATTCCTATTGGAGTGTCTATTTAACTACAGAATCAACCAAGAGAAAATAATTCTAAAATGAGCCACCCTAAAAGACAATACGAACGAGATCCTTTCACAAATACGAAGATACATTTTTTGTTCCTATTGGAGTGTCTATTTGACTACAGAATCAACCAAGACAAAATTATTCTGAAAAGAGCCACCATAAGAAACAATACGAACGAGATCCTTTCACAAATAGGAAGCTACATTTTTTATTCCTATTGGAGTGTCTATTTAACTAAAGAATTAACCAAGAGAAAATAATTAAAAATGAGCCATCCTAAAAGACAATACGAACGAGATCCTTTCACAAATACGAAGCTACATTTTTTGTTCCTATTGGAGTGTCTATTTAACTACAGAATCAACCAAGAGAAAATAATTCTAAAATAGCTATTTATAAGAGAGATTTTTTAAGCGTTTTATTAATGATAGAAAAGTCTCTTACAAGATGTAAATTAATTCGTCTTGCTTACATTGAAATATAATTCACGCATTTTGTGAAGTCCTGAATTTTTGCGTGGTAATAAATAATTCCATTAGCCTTCAGCACATGCGGTATGCAATTTTAAACAACTCCAAGCTTAAAATATTTTTTAAATAGAATCATTCAAAAGCATCGTTTTATCTATTCTAGAGTCATTTAAATATCTTTTGTGATCCTCGCTACAAGACGTGCCCTCTTTTATGTTATACCTAGGGGGGGGGGAGTCACGTATATTTCAGGGGACAATTGTGTGACAACAAATTGCTGCTGAGGCTTTTCAGTAACATTCCACATGCCTTTACGAAAGTTATTGTTTGCGAAACCAATGACGCACACAGATGATTTTTTGTGTGGACAAATCTTCATAATTACAAAGACTAAACAAATTGTCCCAAATAATATTATGCGAGTACAAGAATGAAAATATTTTGTAGTCAGCAAAAATCTCTGGTAGCCAGTAAACACATACTTCGTTTCTCGGTTTTATTTTTCCAGCCGAATTTGAAATTTTATTGAATGCATCCATGCATAAAACTCAAATGCTTGCATTTGTTCTTATTACAAAATGAATAAAACAATTATTATGATATATTTTATTTTTAAAATTATCAAAATAATAAAAATCTACGTAGTTGAAGTACTATTTTGTTTTTGCAATTAAATATGAATATTATCTTTGAATTTAGAGTAATAAGGTTCAATATAGCGGGGGTTTTTATGCAAATTTATAAATTGTGAACTAACTTGATTAAAACTCCGTCAAACTTTAAGAGTGAAAACCGAAAATTAAATTTTACCTGTAATTTTTCGCCAAAACCAAAAAAATTACGAACGAAAATTTTGAAATCACGAGCCTCTCACAAAAATTACGTGATTGTTGCGGATAAAAAAAAAATGTTTCTTTTCATTATTATTTTGCTGAAATAAATGTGAAGGGAACACTTTTTTTTCTATTTTTTTATACGAAATTAAGAGGTCACGAAAATTTTGAATCACGCATTGAAGTGATCATCTTTTGACGGGCTCGATTTTGCATAGATTTCATCATAAATCCATGTGGCTTTTCAGCAATTATTTTTTGAAATCCCTATGTTTTAGTAGGACATTATTTCGGTTATTGGATGCAAGTTTTAAAATACCGATATTTTTAAAACGAAACTATTGCGACTAATTCGTTCTCTTTCATGCATGAGTAATCGCCTATTGATTTTCGACAATTTTGCACCGATTTCACAGTGGTTTCTTGTAATTACTATTACAGATTTTTATATTGTTTTTTAAACTCTCATACGTTTAATTGGATACAGCTATGCAGGTGAATTTCAAATCACACGTTAGAATAATATCGCATGTTTTTTTTTTAGAGACATATTTTGGCAATTTCATCTATGGATTTCTAAAGATAAAAAATACTATTATTTTTTAAACGTACTATTTCATGAGTTACTATTATTGAATCTCAAATCGCACAAATGATTCAAGCAATTTAGTTCGATTTAGCAACGATTTCATTGTAAATCCATGTGGTTTTCTGTCGCAGTAACTACTACGGATTTCTAATATTTAATTCCTATTATTTTTAGCACTACATTATTACAAAACACGGAATCAGAAATTTGAGAATAAAAAGCTTTTACAAATCTTTTTATGTTATTTCTTTATCTAAATTTTTCTCCTTAACCTTTTATTCATTTGCGTTCTCACATTTTATTATTCACAACCGGCCTTTTTGTTCTAAATTTAGATTAAAGTATACCAGAAATAATATATCAAGTTTTTCTCTTAGCCAAGCGTGAGAACCGGAGAAATCTCTTGACCTATTTTTGAACGAGTTATAAGAACTACCAACCTGATAATAAGTAATAGATCTCATGAGTAATAAATAAATGTACTAATTTAAGTACTGATATGGCTTAATAATATAAATAGAATTAATTTAAAATTAAATTTTTAATGTATATTTCATATTAAACTTAATGCTCAAATGAATTTTCATTGTTATATGTGAAGCTAAATTAACTTTTAAAAATAATACTGAATATTACCTGTCAAAACATGGTTCAGATGAACATGTTGTCTCCTTTTTTCGGAAGATCCAGCCTTTTAAATTTTCTTAGCGTTTATTCCTATCTGACAAAAGATTCTTTGTTTTTTCTTCTTTCTGTTTACTGTCAATACCACAAATATTTTTTTAAATAATTTATATCTTATTTTTAATTAGGATCTTCCAACACAAGAGATTTTGTACCGTTTTTCTCCTTCTGGGAATAACAGTGTCTTATCCAGTAAAAATGTCCTTAAAAATACTCCACTGTGTCATTTTTTTTTTAAACAAAGTAAACAATACTGAAGTTTTCATAATAATATTTTTTTTCTCTAACAGTTTATCTCAACTGTTTCTTATATTTCATACTTTTAAATCTTTGAAATGTTTATAAAAACATTTCATTTTGGTTGAAATATTTATTTAAACTGTGTTTTAATATAGGATAATATTTTCTAGTGAAAAACTTTTATCGTGCATTTCAAACTGAACTAAAGAAAAAAGTCACAAATCTGTTTAAAAGGAAGATCAAATTCTTCAAATTTTTTGCTAGCGCTAGCGTAGAAATTTTTTACTAAAACATTTTTACTGCTTTAAATGTTTTGTTATAAACGTGTGTTTTTTACAATTCATAACACTTGTATATATTGCTTGTATGTTAGTCTTTTCATATTAATTCTGCTTTTAACATAGGAAAGTGTAGCAAGTAAGTAAAAAATATTTTCTTAAATTATTTATATTATAATTTATATTTTGGGAAGGGTAACATAAAAATCTTTTATGCCATTTCTTTTTCTAAATTATCTTTTCTTACTTCAAATTCAAAATGAAACGCTCTCTCACGCTTAAGTCAAACAACAATAAACTTGTAAGAAATATAAGGAAAGGAAATCAATTCGTTTAAATGTGGAAACAAAAATAGTAATCAAAGTGATACGAATGATTGAAAAATACTGTGTTTTTGTGGCAGTTACTTTATTGTAGATTCAAGCCATGAAAAAACAAAGGAAAAAACACGGAATTTTTAGAAAAAAAACTCCGCCGAGTATAGTAATGCTTTGGATTCACGAAGATTATTGGATGTATGCGCTTATAAAATATCGTTTCATATTTTTGAGGTGTGTTCTACCACAAATAGTACTTTTTGAATACATCATAATTTTCAGTAATTTAAGAAAAAGAAGGAAATTGAAACAATTCTTCAATTATATTAGCAATAAATTTAATGGTATCTGATTTTTTAAAAATATATGTACCTTATATCATTCTTATTTTGATTATTGATGTAATTTCTGAACAAACATGTAGTTAATCTTCATATTGAAAGATACAGATTTTTGATATGTATTTTGCCTTATTGACAAGTTTTAAAATTATGGAACATTATAATTTACGAAAAATGTAATTGATTTTTATTGAAGGTCATTTTGTTAATGAAACTTGTGTCAATAATAGTGTCAGAAAATAGAGTCATAAACTAAAGCAAAGAATGTAAAAAATTAATAAAGGAATAAAAATATGTTAAATTCAAATCGAATAACACTAGTCTTAAAGAATCAATATCAATAAAATATTCATGTTCAATAAAATATTCATGAAAATTTTAAACAAAATACTGTTTTTTGGTTTTAAAAATAAACAAAAATAAAACAATATAATAAAAGTAAAATATAAAAACTAAACTCAAGCCCTACTGTGCCCATCTCAGTTTTCTTGACCTTGGGCTCTAGGGTGCAGGAGCAGATGTTCCGGTCAGGTGGTCAGCCGAACGCGGAAACCCCAGTGTTTAGTTCCCAAGCATGCTTGGTACTCATTTATCGACCCACTGAAGGGATGAAAGGCTGAGTCAATCCTGCCCGTCCTGAAGATCGAACCCAGGACCTGAGGCACGGGAGCGCGAAGCGCTACCTCTCAGCCACCGGAAGTAAAATATAAACAAAGTAAATTTAAAGAAAAATAAAATAAAAAATGGACTTAAAAATAAAGACTTAAATTTTAAGTTAATTTAAATTATAACTCTCTAATCATAATTAAAAATATATTTTCTTATTTTATAATTATAAAAAAACAGTATAATAGTTTAAGAAAGGAAAGGTTAATACTTTGTGCTATGTGGACTGAAGCAAAAAAAAAAAAAAAAAAGTCAATAAAGCCCAAATTAAAGTATATAAGTTTGTCTAAAATAAGAACTCCTCCAGACATTCGTCTGGACCTGTGGCGGTGACCATGGTAACGAGGTATGACTATTTCAAGTAGGGGTGCGGGGTCACTGTTTTGGAGTGATTTCGGCTCGAGTCGGCGAGAGAAAGGGAATATCTTCGATCTATTGTGCTAGTCCTAGAGCGAAGCTACCACCATTGCTTCTCCCTATTGCTAAACAAATGAGAGTAAAATGACTTTCAACTTGTTTAACGTGGAATTCTTGAAATCTTATTTTAAGGCAATGAAAGGCAACCCTTAACGCGAACGTTAGTTAATAAAGATTTCAAATCAAAAGAAAAAACATATTAAATTGTTATAATTTATTGTCATAACTGAAGCAGATAAAGGAGTCAAACTATAGTTCTAGACTGAGTCAAATACCTATAGGAATCTCAACAATTAATTGTTGAGGGTCCATATTAGATTATTCCAAAAGATCTACGGGTTAATGAGTTGAATAAAATCAAATCTGCCGTTAAAACCAGACTTGATTTTATTCCATTCCTAAACATTTGAAAAATTCTCTTATACCCACTAAGTAACTTGGCACTTCTTTCAGACCCATTGGTACCGCTTCCCATAAATTAGCTAAGCATCTTCCTCGCTTTTTAATCTCGATTCTTCAGAAACTCGTATGATTTCACTAATGAGCTTTATACGTCTCTTTGAATGTAAAAGCTTGTATTCACTAACATTCTCTTTAATTGCCTTAAAATAAGATTACAAGAATTCCACTTTTGCCAATTTGAAATTGAAGAATTCTTATTCACAATTGTTTAGAATAGTTCAATTTTAATGATAAATTTTATAGATTGATGGCTGGTTTTGGTAATCCTCTTAGCCCCTTAACATAGACCTACTCTACTTTGAAGTGAAATCCCTTGTACGATTTATATCTCACATGGATGCTGACGTAAATCGTGTTCTCAACATGCATGCAATTAATAAGTGTTTACATTTCTTAGACGTTACTCGTAATCGTTTCGGTTTATCGAAAACCTCGTTCATTCTGGCAGTTCTAGAATGTATTTGGATGTGTGTATTTAAACGATCTAGGATGTGACTTGGATTATTTTTCATTTATATTTTTTCTTTGTGTTTATTTTAATTTCCTTGTGTGTGTGTTTACCGCTCTAGTGTATGATCCAGCTGATTCTAATGTGGCTTTGTCAATAACGAAACTTCCAGAAAAGAAAAAGGTGCATTTGGCTTCTGGCCACCACTTAATTATTATTTTATTTATTATTGTATTCTACAACGAGAAAAAAAATCCGGTGAAATTACCGAAATATATGGCAATAACATTTATGGTTAAGAAACCCCCACAATTCTGATTAATTAATCTAAAATATATGGTATTTAAAAAATTTATTTGGTAATTTTTCCGTTCATATGGTAGTGGTTTAAAGAAAATTCTCGTTTTCAAAATTAAAATTCCTATTGCTACATAATATATATTTAAGTTTTCATTTCATGTAAAAGTGAAGAGTAAATTTTATGGAATAAATGGTTTTGATGCCACGCTCTTAAGGTATTATGATAAAATTACCAAATTCTATCACATATTTTAAAATCAAATTTTATTACTAATTTTACCAAAGTCATGACCAAAGCGTAATATTTACCGAGATTTTTGATGTTCCCATTAAGCCAATAAATGATACCATATTCTGGTAGTTTGATATCCTTAAAGGTGACAGAAAAAGTATGGTCAATACTTTTTCTCTCAGTGCGGAGTGATCTCACTTATTCACCGGTCTAATGGTCCAAGGAAAAAAAGTGCATGATTACAAATCCTATTCAAAATTCTAAAACGTAACATAAATTGCAATGTAAGCATGAATAAAATTACTTCTAAAGATTAACATTTATAATGGTTTGATATTTACTCTAACTATACAAAGAAAAAAAAATTAGAGCACTCATTTTCTTACATAATAGTTCATAATCGATGTTTATTTTTGTTTTTACCATTGAATTTCAAAAACAGTTCATACAAATAAGGAAAGGGTGTTTCAGTATGAATAGGGCTTTTATATTGTTTTTGTGGAGGAACATCATCTTCGTTATCGCTATAATAGTAATCGAATTTAACAGCCCTTTATCAAAACTGAAATTTTATTGAAGTGCTTCTAGATAACAATATGGGAGTAAAATTAACAGCTTAATTCAAGTTCCTTAAAGAGTTTCCAATAGATAAAAGACCCTATTAAAAATGGGAACAACAACGAAGAAAAAGTCGCAACTATTTCCATTTTATCTGTGACAAAGATTGTTTATTTGTTTCAATTTTTAATCTATTTTTTTAAATTATTATTTTTTTTTCTATTTAAAGGAGAGAAAAAATTCGGCGTTTAATTGAAGTATTCATTTTTAAAGCATAAATAAAGGATAATTATTATTTTCTTACATAATGAGCTGTACCTTTTGAAAATCGTCGTACAAATAAAAAGGCTCATAAAAGGTGCATAAGTGAAAAGTATTTCATGATTAATCAATAATTTCTGTATCGTCAAAACGAAATATTAATATATATCAAAAGTGATTCTGACAAAACTAATTGCATCAACTTAATAATAAAAGTAAATAACAATATAAAATGTCACACATTTCTAAATGTTAGTTTTTCTAACGAGAAAGCTTCAGCAAAGTAATCTATTTAAAAGTCATCTACAGAAAAAGAGTCAAAACAATAAATAAATGAATTAGTATACAAATCACGACACGCGTGTGGATAATTTTTGTAATTTTTATCGTATGCTTTGATCGAAGTCCGTTAGCACCGGAAACCTCAGTTTTACTTTATTAATTTATGATTTGATCGTCACAAAAATCGATCATAGTAGAATAAGACTTATCTTAAAGCTGTTAATCTCTAGACAAATGATTATTATGTGGATTGATTAATGATGGAAAATATCCATTTTTTTTTCTTCTTACGTCATTATACTGATCAACGTATATTTTCATTAATTGTTTGTTTCAAACTGTAACGAGAGTTGTCAGGCGAGCTTTTTTGAGTTTAATTACAATAAATATTCACCAGGCTTTGAAAAGTCTTCGAAGTTTTTACAAGATAAAACTTTCTTTTTTTATTGTACGTATATTAATGAATATACCTGTTATTAATCGTCGAAAAAAAATGACATAAGTAAGAAGTAATTTTATTTTAAGTATAAATCAGAAGTATTAAAAATCATGCATTGTTCACGAAATTATTTAGAATTACCGGCCATTCAATCTTTAAAACAATGCTAATTTTTAAAAAAAAAAATCACTTTGTCATGCTCAACGGTAATTTTTTCTATAGAATAAAAATAAGCTTAACAAGGGGGATAAATAGAATAAGTTGTTTAATAAATTCTTAATTATATCATGAAATTTTACACAATTAAAGGTTTTACGGAATAGAAGCAACTTTTTTTATGCATTTTTGGTTGCCGTATACTGACCCGAACCCCATCTCTCATTTTGGCTATTTGTGTTAAAATTTGAGGGTTTCTAAATCAGTGTTTCTTGTTATTTTTGATTGAATATTTACATCACCGGCTGGGCATATAAAAATAAATATGCAGCCTGGTCGAAAATTTTAAATGCCCCGGGCATGTTAAGCAATATAATTGTCAAGTCTTATGCGCTTTGACTATCTCTTAAAAAAAAGGGCAGTCAGTGTTTTTTTTTATACTTGATTTTAATCTTTATTAATTTTTTCTTCTCAAGAGTATTGCGTTGAGTTTCTTTATATCTCATATACAGTTTTAAAAATGAAAAAAAAAGAAGAAAGAAAGGAACATCCAAATTTTCGACTGCTCTCCTGACCAAACTATTTTCCAAGATATCGATTACCGTCCATATATTAAGGGTCAAAAAACCGAATCCTTCGAAAATGTATGTTCATTCAGCGAAAGTATGTTTTTGTGAATTATTTCGTAATTAAAAATATTGTCTGCATTAATTAGTAAGCATGTTTGAGGTCAGGCCTATTAAAATCGATTCCTAAAATTCCATCATAAGTTTATTTTGGGTGTTTTATTTTGTATATGTGATCATTGCAAATTATTAGAGATCCTAAGTTGTTACAATAAACAAAAATGTATTTCCGCGGAGTTATTTGCATTCCAGAAAATGCTTTTTTATGAGGACTCATTTTTAGATGAGATTTTTGTTAAAGCAAAGCATAAGAAGTGAACTAATTTAAACCTAGCTATTTATAGGCAAACATAATAGAATATTTACTAAACTTCAATTATTGTTTTTGGTTGACATCGACAAAAATAGGCATATTTGGCCACTTTTCTCAATCATTTCTTATATTTTGTCTATGTCATTTAAGACATGCACTTTAAAAACTGTGGTATACTATTTCTTAAAATTCGATGTTGAATGACCCAAAAAATTCTGAAAATATTTCTTTAAGCCAGTGTTTCCCAAAGTGTGGTACGCGTACCCCCAGGGGTACGGGAACAGTTTAACGGGGGTACGCGTTCTTATGCGAAATATCTTGCAACAAACGAAAATTTCCAAAAAATTTATTTAAAAACAAAGCTAGCCATGAAAACTTACGATTACGTATTTTTCTATTGGTTAATTTCTGCAGAGTTAACAGTTAATAACTAGAATATGTTAATAAAATTAAAAATATTGAAAAAAAAGTACATTCATTTTTTTTATTAGTGGTACACAGCGTTACAAAAAATTTAGAAAGGGTACACTAAAGTCATAAGTTTGGGAAACACTGCTTTAAGCTAACATCAAATTGAGCTTTTATATGCAATTTAAAGGGGCATAAATGAATCTAAAACTTGTAAAACAGGAAAACCTACGTTAAATATTTTCGCTTCCTGAAACACGAATGTTGGTACGCTTTTTCTGTAGAGCATTTACAATCGATCATATGTTGGCTTGAAACTGTCAATGTTTTCACATACATCTACCGAAATCTCCCTTGTATGTTTTTAGTTATGTAATAATTATGTTTTTATTGTTCAATTACTGCATTAAATAATTGTATAATGTATAATTTCTATCCGTTCTCTTAAGCCTAGTTCTGCCAGTGTTATGCTTGCTTTACAAAAAAGATTCATATTAAGAATTAGTGTATGCATGAAATTAATGGTTCTTGCTTTATCCTAAAAATAACTTTTATATGTAATTCATAATTATAAATATTAGTGTTATTAAAAAAAATATGAAGGCCATCATTCACCGCGAAACCACCATTCAATTACATGTTGCCACCATTCAAATTTTTTAAACTCATTCAGTTGCAAATATTATGGTTCGTTTTACACGGTGAGAAAATCTAGGATACTAATTTTTTGATCGTGATTACAACTTTAAAAATATACATCGAAAAAATGATTTGAAATGTCTTCCAAAATAAAGCAAATTAATGTTATAAATTCATTATATAGCTTTAAGGAAGTTAATTTAGAGTAAATTTTCTTTAAATTATCTTCTTAGATATATTTTATTTTATAACCGTCGTTGAACAGCCGACCCAACTTAATGGGTTTACGGCTACTAATGTTCAACTCCGTAGCCTTGTAATTTTGAACCCAATCCAGAAGACAAGGGAACTCCTGGATCGAGTATTGGGAGAAATTTGCCTTCGTGGAGGACTTTTTGATGGAGCTAACCCGCATTTGCGTTACATGGAGAGGAAGACCACGAGAACCTCCCACGGTTAGCCTGACGGCAAGGGGACTCTAACCCATGATCCGTCTACCACTGAGGATATTTCACGTCAGCACTGTGGTCAGTGCAAGCCGGATGCGGAATTCGTATCGTCTTAGATATATTGTTATTAACGCTTTCTTTTCTCTAACTCATTCTACAAATAACCAGAGCAATGTAGTGAACCAAAATAATCTCGCTATTGTTCACGCATAATAAATACTAATTACAAAAGAGTTGTAAAATTGAGAAATTTGTAAAAGATCTTTTAATTAAATCTGTTTTAGTCAAAGATCGTATAAACATCCATATTTTTTGTTACAATTTCCATTTTCGTCTATATTTGAACTTTTGACAGTTGAAATGATTGTGAAATACATAATTTCATAACTGCTGTGAGTTTGCAATACTAAGGTAAGAAGTCTTCGGAAAAGTCTGGACTGGCTATTTAGGGTGAAAAGCTTATCAAAAAATGTTTTTAAATAATTTTTGGTACACGTAGTTCAAGTGTGTGTTTCGAGTCAAAACGATTTTTCAAGATCTTCGGGATACTAAATAAATAAAATGAATTTTTCTGAAGAAAATTACTTAAATAATAGACCGGATGTGCATCCGGAAAAAATATATATAAACATCGATGTTTTTTATCTGCTTGGGATAATTTTAGCGGAAATAGATGTGAGAGTAGGTGGGACGATATACTATCCACCCCTCTATTTGGCATGGAATAATGCCCCCTTCATAGAAGTTGGCAAAGGTAATAATTCGCACCTTTTCAGTTTTAATTACATGTTAGCGTTAGATTTTCGCCTCACGTATAGCTTACGTGTTCGTCTGACAGCGGTATCTTTGTGATACGGTAATTATAGGCTCATTTGAAAAAACGCCGAATTTCGACCTATTTGAACAGGCAGAACCAAATGAGTCATTATTTGAAACAATTGTTTACTTCTTATTGTTTTCCAATAAATATGTCTCTATTCGAATTTTGCGTGCAAAGATATATATTTTTTATGAACAAAAAAATTATTTCAGTTAGTTTTTTGTCTATTCGATTATAAAGACTGTTTGTTTTTTAAATACATTTGTTTAATGTCATAAAAAATTCATTGTATGGAAAATTCATTTAAGATAAATTCATTTTTTAAAATACTTCAAACAACAGATTTTAAATAGATATACGCTGTAAAGTAATTAATTTTATAAATTCGGTGAGCTTTCTACTTGAAATGCGGGAAAATGGTGGAAATGCGTGAAACTCGGAGTAAAGTTCCGGGATGACTATAGGTAAATTACAGCTACCGTATTTATAACGATAAAGTGAGTTTATAAAACCTTAATAGCATCAACCACTATTACATATGCAACAAACGTGTAAAAACAACTTTTCAAGTCTTTAAAAATACTAATTTAATAAAATTTACAAAGCGATTAATGCAAACGAACGATAATTTATTCGCTAAAAAGAGAAGTATGAAAAGTGAAATCAAATGCGATTTTTTGATGTCCATTTCAATTATTTCGAGCTGTGTCCATTTTCTTAAATACGCATTTCCACCTGTTATCTTATAGGAAATTGTTATTAAAATTAACATTAAGGGGTCCAATCTTTGGACCGCTCTCCTGACCAAACTATATGGACCCTATTTCCCAGATTGCGGCTTGACTTAATCTTGATAATTCGAGGGGGTGACCTCAAATATGCTAATTAATTAGTGCAGACGATTTTTCAAATTACGAAATGAATAAGCTTATATTTTTTCCACTCATTTGGATTTATAACTCTCTAAATATAGCCGCAATCTTTGAAATATAGTTGCAATAGTTAAGTTAATGAGAGCGGTCTAAAGTTCGGATCCTTTAATGTTAGTTTTACTTTTTGCGCTATATCTATTGAGAAATTTTCGAGCGAATTGAAAAAATATTTGCACACATTTATATAACTCGCTATCCAAAGATAGTCTCATGCAAAAAATAGTTTTTTAAAAATATTTTATTTTATTTTATTTAATAATATTCGAAAAAGTTTTGACTTGCAAGGAATACATTATTGTGAAGAACGTAATTTTAAATGGCATAGTGAAAAATTTGAACGATATAGATCGAATAGTTTCTGAGAAATTTTATTTGAACTTATCTTTTTAAAATTCGATTTCTCGGTGTCTATTCGATTAATTTTCGTCCTTAATTCCATATGAAATTACATTTTTTAAAGTGTTGAAAAAAATTTGTCTACCTTCCGATTAAAAATTTTTTTGACTACTTTTAAATAGATTATTCAGGAGAGAAGGGTAGAATTTAGATCCTTTAATGTTACTTTTTCTGTGTTTTGCTATTAATTTTAAAAATGTGGTTTTTTTTTAAAAATTCATAACTCAAAAACTATTTAACCTATACCACTCAAATTTTGTATTTTGCGATTTAAAATTACATTCTCTTATCTTAATCTCTTATTATATAAAGTATTAAAAAAAAGAATAAATAATCATTAAAAATTACTTTCGAATGAAATTATCTTTATATAAACGAATTTTCTAATTGTAAGCAAGACATTTTCAACCCGCTTTATAAGTCGAGATATATCAAAATACGCAAAGAGTATTACGCAAAGAGTACATTATATGAATACCCGGTTTTCGCACGGGATGAATAAAAAAAAAGAATATAACTTCAATCAGAACAAAACTACAAAATCACACTTAAAAACTTGCAGATTTAACGGAAAATTTCTGTCAAATATCTTACCAGTTTTACGCTGTAGACAAAGGACAAAATCTGTCTTTTATCTACAGCGAAAGACAAAATCTGTTAAATTGATACAGACTTTATCTGTATGCAACAGAATTTCTACGTAGACAGACAAACAAAACATGTTATCTGGCACAGCTTTTCTCTGTAATAAAGACAGAGGAATCCTCTTTACCAATGCAGACTTTTTCTATAAAAAAAAAAAAAAAAAAAACAGATTTTCTCTGGATTCCTGCTAACCATTACATACATTTTAAGCGAAAACCAGAATTTCTCTATCATGCAGACAGAGAAATACTGTTAACTATTGCAGACTTACTTTGTATGCATCATTAATTTTTCATAACATAATAGTGGAAATGCAATTAATGAAATTCAGAAGTTCTTTATTTCTATCAATTTCCAAACAGGCTATTAATTACTGGGTTGAATGTTATTTATTCTTCATTTATTTAGATAACATTATATTCTTTATGTATTTTTTGTCAAAATAAAAATATTGCAAAAATTTAATGTAATTTATTGGAATATAACTCAAATTTGTCACGAAATCGAGCTTCTAAAATACTTTCAGACCAGCAATATTCAGCAAACACTTTTCTAATTTATCACTTTTTCTCTCAAAATAAGAAAGTGATTTAATTGCGCTTTCAGTCAAATACACTAAATTTTCGCAAGGTTTTTTATTTTGACAAAAAAAAGTAATACGTCGAAGATTTTTTTTTGTTAGAATTTTATCTAAATAAATGAAGAATTCTAGAATAACAGAATTACATTAGAATTAGAAATAACAGTAATTTGTAATTAATTTAGATGTAGACAGAATAAAAAAAGAAGAGTATTTTATTGCATTTCCATCAGACGTATCGACAGAGGAACCCTGATAAATTTATATACAGGGAAATCCTGTTAAATTGATAGACTTTCTCTTACTAGGTTCCTCCTGCTAAATTAATAGAATTTCTATTAGGTGATTCATCCTACTAAATTTGTAGAATTTCTCTTGGGTGGTTTATCTAGCAAAACTGATTAAAAATTTCTTCAAACAAAATATAAATTTCATTTTGTGTTACATGAGATAAAATTTTTAATAACTATTTCTTTACCCCCATCCTTAATGAAATCCTACATATAAGAATAAAAAAGAATTGATTATTTGTGTAAATGAACAAAAATTAAATTTGCATAATTGTTGATTAAATAAACTTATTAATAAGAAAAAAATACTTCATTCATAATAACACGATTATATTTTATAAATGCTTCAAATTATAACTCTCAAAAATCAGCTTAAAAGGGTATTATGAATGTTTCACCTGATTAATATTTGTAATCTAATGAAACTAAGAATCTCAAAATATTTCTCCTCTAACGTAAGGCATTACTGAATATAATATTATTATTTTTTGTTGCAAATCATGAAAAGCGAATAAACACTGCATTTAACAGTTAGAAAGCAACAAAACTTTAAGAGGTCCCATTGAAAATATAAATTAATTTTAATATTGGTGCCATAAATAAACATAACATATCGCAGTGACAATTATGAGTAAATACCTAAGGTAGGTATAAAATGAAAATATCTCATTAAAATTAGGCAAAAAAAATTTTTTTTCGTCTTTAGAGACATTATTTTTGGATGCAAGCTAACAATCAGAGCAAGTATTTTCCTTCTTCGACATATACTATTACTCATTAATAAAATATACGAAAATACCTCATTAAATTAGGTACAAAAATTTTTTCTTCTTTGGAGACACTATCTTTGGATATAAGCTAACAATTAGAGGAAGTATTTTCCACCTTCAACATATACTATTACTCATTAATAAAATATAAAATTTTATTGGCATTGTTCTTTGTTTTATTTCAATTAATAATTATTAGAAAATTAATTTAAATACAAACAAAGCATAACTTTATATACCCTGCAATTTGATTGTTTTACTTTATCCACTTTTTGAATTTAAAGTGCATATTTGAAATCTTTCAATATCAAAACTGAAAGAGTGGATAAAAATAAAATGAGAGGAAAAAAGTAAAATGCTTTTTTTGGAAATATCAAGAATTATTTATTAAAATGTTTATCATACAATATTATAAAATACGCAACTAATATATCTCAATCATAGTGGATTTGTACAAATTAAATAGATTTAACTCTTATTTTTGTAACAGCAATAATATGATGATAGACAACGAAAGACAATATTATAGTGTTCTGAAAAAAATTTAAAATTCTTCCAAAAATATTAATGTTGATTAAATGAATTTTTGGTTCTATATTTATAACATATTTTCATACCCGTATATTGTAATTGGCTAACACATTTTTATTTCATTTAGTATTTTCAAAATTAAACAGCAATTTTAAAGTATTTTTCGATTTTGAAGACTGAAATTTTAACTAAGATTTCATTTTAAATTTAATTAATTGTACTTTAAATTTCAAAAATTGTTTATTAGAAAATACCAACAGTTGGTATTGATTCAGAAGTAAAAGATTTGAACTATTGAGAAAAGATTTTTTTTAACACTGTTTATGATGGCCATAAGGATTTAATCACAAATCACAAATCATACCATTTCTTAAATCCCATTAGAAAAACAATGAAAGAAACTCTACTGTAAAAAAAAAAAAAAATCGAGGAGTTTAAAAAAAATTGTAGCAGATTATAAAGCACAAAATGATTAAGTTTTAACTTATAGAAAAGAAATTATTTTAACTGAATAAAATCAAAATGAAACCAGAGAAAAAAAGAATTAAAAAAATAAATTGTAAGTACTTAAGTTATCTTTAAGAATATGAAAGTATTAATCAACAAAAATTGTCAAATAGAAGGGCCGTATTTCTACAATGGGAAGAGAATTTCCTCTAACCATGATTTAAATAATAATATGCGGAATAAAAATAAAATTGTCATGCAAAGTAATTAGGTTCTACGTTTGAAAATAAATAAATAAATAAATAAAATAAAAAAAAACAGTATAAAAAACTTGATCCATAACAGAGGTGTTTCATACTTGGCGACTTTTTGCTCGACTGTTACGGACAGTTAGCATACAGATCCAATGTTGGCGAGTTATCGATAGATAATATATCCAAAAACAAAGCTAATTCCGCGTTATAAAAGTATTTATATTAGTTTTTTACCAAATGTGATAAAAATTAAATAATTGATTTAATTCAATTATATTAGAATTAAAAAAAATTAATTTATGAAATGAAAGAAATTTTTAAAGCTGGGAAATATGTAATGCCTATAGATCACAGTCTTTACTAATACTTATACATCACAGCCTTAACCAAAGAACTTTTAGACTGGACATGTGTGCGATGCTTAACTTTTGGACAACTTGAAGAATGTTGATGAGTTTTTAAATTTAGACTAAGCTCGAAATGTGTGTTTGTTAAAATGGACACAGCTCAAAATTCGTGTTTAAAAATTTTTACACAGCTTAAAACTGTTTAGATGCCAATGTTCCAAAAATGGAACATGGACTATGAGTTTGACTTTAATGATAAATTACAGTCCGAATATTATTATTTTTCAGACAATTGAAATATACATTAAGTAATACTTTTGCATTTAGTTCGGTTCTTTTTCCATAATTATTTGATTAGTTACGAATTTTTACACCACTTGTAATATAATTTACCTCATATCCAATTTTTATAATGCGACTACAATACTTACAAGCTTTTAAAGCTCCCTGTTAGGTATCAAATTTTTATTTTAAAATTTTAAAGTCAAAATATTAGTTTTAAACCTAATATCCCATTTTTGGAACATTGGTGTTTTAAGGGTTTTATTTTTAGTGCTATTTGGGATGATTTATTGAGTTATATTGTGTCTGATTCATTAATATGGTATATTCACGATAAATAGTAATTATGTTTAAAGGGAAAAAAGGGTTTAGTTTCAACTTTTTTTCACATGACTGATAATAGTGACAGAATACTCATTCATACTCAGTGTATATATTCTCATTCATACTCTTTTGCTCTAATTATTAATTTCTTCAGATAAGACTTTCAGGGTTTTTTATACTTTTTTGCGTTATTTTACAATGTCAAAACTATGTTTTTTTAATGTGTTGTCAACAATGGTATTGAATAGATTTTCTCGTGATTTATTTTACTTTTGTTATAAAAGTGTGTCCTTTTCTATTTACAAATCTTACTTGCTCTTAGCACCATGTCTAAGAGATGCATAACGATACAACAAACTTGTTAAAAGAATACTTTTTGATTCAGATTTGGAAATCTGGATACCTTTCAGCTAGAGCCAGATGAATTAGTAGTGTTAGGAAAAGCACAGATCACAGTTGTTCTATTCTATGTCTGTAGAATATTATTTTTAAAAGTAATATTGGCGAATAAAATTCTAGTGTTAAGTGAAAATGAGAAGGTGAATGCCTAGTTATAAAATCGATTTTGCTTCTCTTGATGTAAATTAAAGAATATTCCTTAGGAATATCTCATCAATATATTATCATTTTATGCTTTAAAAAAGTTTAAACTATCAATATATTTCCTAATATATATTTTTTTTTCTTGGACTTCTAAATGTATTCCGATCGAAGATCAGAATTCAGGTAGCCTTAGACAGTAAGAAATACCCCTGTTCAATACCAATGTTCCAAAAATGTTAAAATTGCACTTAAATTTCTTCACTCATTAGATACTCTTCACTCAATGTCTTTAAATGCTCCTTTGTAGTGAATTTGGTGAATTTTAAGTTTTTTGGTTTAACCATTGTCAATTCAAGCATCTAAACCGTTAAGAAATTGTACACTGATTGGAAAAAAAAAAATGTGTGGTTTCGAAAATAGACACAGCAAAATGTGCCTTTTAAGTCTTCAACGCAAACATGGAATCTTGTTCTTACTTTTCCTTGTTTATTTAAACATAAATCTGGCCGAGTGGTATCGCCTGTCAAATGCTCTGTTTCGTGGAGGTAGTGAGTTTGAATTCCCGCTGGATGTATCTCCGCGCTATCCTTCCCTGAATTGTATTATCTATCTTTCCACTTGACAAAGGCTTATAAGCCTGCATACAAACCTGTATGTATGCATACAAGTAAATAAATAAATTAATCATTACGAGGCAAAGACTTTTGTGGCTAGATACATTTATAGATTTCAGACGATTTCTTCGTATTCAGAACTAAAAGCGATAAAGGAAAGCTTTCAAAATTCCTACACCGTGAATTTGTTATAAATTTATGACTCGCAACAACCTTGTATAAACAACAGTTGATTTAAAAAGACTAATTTAATAAACAGTATAAAAAGATGTATGCAAATGGTCGGTATCACATTACGAATTTATTTGAATTCATTAGTCTATTTTTTTAAAAAAGGACAATACTCGTAAAGAAAATTTGAATCAAATGCTATTTCTTAAATAGCAATTTTCTTAAACACGCATATTGGGCTATTTCTCAAATACGCATTTTGAACTATTTTCGTAAGCACGCATTCCATTCTTTTAAATAGCTGTAACCAGATTGAAAAACTTACCGATGTTATTTTCTGTTATGGATAATAGCGTCATTTAGAAAAGTCGTAGTTTTATGAAAATGTTTGTGATGTATTTGATTAATAGTTAAAAACTCCGTTGTTGCGTTGCATCCTCTCGTCTCATAAAAATTTGCGAAAATTGAGAATTCTTCATTGCATTTAAATATTTTCATCTAATTGGAAAAATCTCACAGAGTTTACAATTTTTAAAAAGTTAAATAACACATGAAATATTTAAGCTATTTGTTCATTCTAGAGTACAGACATTTATGGCAAGATCAAGTGAAAAAATTACCTGGAGTTCAAGGCAAATGTGTATAATACAAGAAAAAAAATGAATAAACTGAAATGTAAATACAGAAATGGACATAGTATAGTTTTGATTCTATAAACAAGAACTTTCTTCAATGTTTTAGAAACATTTGAGAGGGTATTTGTCGGGAATTCCAGGATGCAGCAGATTAAATCAGAATAGAATTACAAATAATGGAAAACGGTGGGATACTAGAAGGATCTTTAATTAAATTGATAGAATTTTTAAAAATATGGAATGAAGTGTCTAGAATGAAATAAAATGTCCAAAAATCAAGTTTGGTACATAAGGAGCAGTGTTGAATAATTTTGGCAGAAGAAGACTGAAACCTGTGATTGGAATTCCCAATATGAAGAGCGATGGAAAATCGGTTAATATTCTGACTTTTGACATATCTTTCGTGTTCTTTAAGTCAAAAATTAAGTGTACGTTTACTTTTTCCAATATAAAAAAGACCACATTGGCACGGAGTTTGATAAATACCCCAGCTATTAATATTAGTAATAGGAAATTGAGTTTATTTACTGAATTCAAACTCTTAGCAATTTGGGCGTTTGAAAATTAGGTAAAACAATCAAATTGTTGGGTGGATTGTGAGATTAATTTTGTATAGATGGAATCGATAATATTAGAAGGAAAACTGCATCGATAGTTAAGGCATCTTCATTGAGGCGATAACTATTTAAACAAATTTTTCAAGTACAGTAAAACAAATGTGACACTATATATGTTTTCCGATAAACAACAGTGAGAAATTTATTGCAATTCAAAAATTTGTTCAAATAGAATGAACAGCTCCTTCCTCCCCAATGAATCCTTCTAATATTAATGATATACAAAACTAATCTCGCAATTCATCAAACTCTTCCTCAAAATTTTGTTTTACTTTATTATCGCAAAATGAGTTCCTACATTTTTGAATAAACTTGATTTTAAAGTCGCTTTAACTCCTGTAAATGTCAATAATCTTAAGAGCCTATTACTGATATTAATAGCTCAAGTATTTATGAAATTAATGTGGTCTTACCTATATTTTATTTTAAATTTTATAACCGTCGTTGAACAGCCGACCCAATTTTTCGAATTTATGACTACTAATGTTCAACTCTGTATCCTTGTAATTTTGAACTTAATCCAGAAGACAAGGGAACTCATGGATCAAGTATTGGGAGATATTTGCCTTCATGGAGGACCTTTTAAGGGAACTAACCTCATTTTTGTTAAATGGAACCATGAAAACCTTCCAAGGTTAGCCTGATGGTAAGGGGGCTCTAACCCATGTTCCGTCTACCACTGAGGATATTTTACGTCAGCGCTGTGGTCAGTGCGAGCCGGGATTCATAGCCTGATGGTAATGGGATATGAAGGCGAGCGCTCTATCCCTTAAGCCCCCACGGTTTGGTTTTGCCTATATTGGACGAAATAAACGAACCTTTATAATTCAACTTTACGAAAGATAAGAAAGATGTGTACAAAATCATAGTTGGAATTCTGATCAAAGGTTTCGCTCATTTAACACTGGTCTTCATCTATCGAACTTATTTTTTATCCGTCAACCCTCAGTTTGAAAATTTTTAATCATTTAATTAACGATCTTTCTCACCGTTTCTCCAATTTAATCTGTTGCATCCTCCTCCTTTGATTTTCTTATACTCGGTTATACCACTTTATCTCTTCATTTCTTCACCATGATTTAGAGACATTGTGTATAGAATTGTTTTTCTTTACTTTCATTTGTGCTTTATTTACGTTGTCTGTTTGCTTTAGTTTACAGAGCACCCTTATTCATTTCGGAAATTTCTGTTTATTTTTGAGCCTCGAAAAACACCGTTAAATAGAGAAAATCTCCACAAAAAGCATTTTTAAATTTGCTGAAAAATGACTGATTAATCCTACTCTATCTATTAAGTTTCATTGAAAAGAGTGTGGGCTGTTGTTGTACTCATTTTGTTTGGAAGAGTCTCTAAAGAATCGCATTTAAGCATTTTTAAAATTTCTTGTCCAAATTTTCATTTGAATGGTTGTCAAAGGAAATATTGCATTGCAGTGGTATTGGTTGAAGAATTTGTTCCATCAATCAAATAAATCTATAGAGTCTTTATAGCGAATTTCTTCTTATAACGAAATTTTTAATGTAAAAAAAAAACTTTAATTTATCTTCTCAACTTTTGAATTCTTTAGTTGTCTTTCTTTAAGGACAAAGATTGTGGCTTTACTCTCATTCTGTCATGAAATGTTTCAACTTCTCCTGTATTTACAGACACACACAGGCATGGTTGACTTTTGGTCACTACGTAATGTCTTTTGTGCCTCCTCAGATTGCTTTACATTTTATTTCAGTCTGCCAATTCAACTATGTTTTGTAATGAGATTATTTGGTCATCAGTGCACTTGTATATATTTAATTGTATTTTGCCTTCTTTGTGACTGTGAGCAACTTGTTACTGTTATTATTTTCATTTGTGGGCATGCAGCATATGCCTAACCAATGGGTTTTCCCTTGTATTGACTCATCTTTTCATCTGTCAAATTTCACTGTTTGTTTTCATTATGCTTCTCATCTACAATTTTCAAATTGTTTTGTAGACCAACGACTTTCCACCTGTAAATTTCATCAGTCATACTTGTTTTTGCTGAACTGTTGTCAGCTCTGTAATCTGTATTCCTTTTATTTTCAATAAACCTTTATGGGCCTTTTGGCGGAGGAGGGGTCGGTAGGCCGCAGTTCTGCCCGCGCGTGCAACACTGTGACTAGCTACCAATAAAATTCATTGATTATCATTAGCCTTTTGAACCTTCATCCGTGCCACACTCCCTCCAAATCCAGGCCCCCTTCGACCAGTGTTGCCACTGTCGTTGACAAGCCAAACATCAAGTGTTTTACTTTTCTGCTGAGTTGGAACGAACGCGCACCGAGTCCCCAGTATTCCCTGGATGCCCCCTATGGGGGCGGGTCAGGGTTAAGCCCAGCTTTAAGGACAAAGATGGCATTTAAAAGTTTATATGAAATCTCCTATATACCTATTTTTAGAACGCATTATTCATTTCAGCTTATTAAAAACATTCCTTTATAAAAGGTACAGTTTTGCTGAAAGTTATAATTTTAACTAACTATTTTGCTTCATTTTTTAAATGCTATCAAAAAGGAACTTATGAAATCATCCAAGTGTTCCCACGTAATATATTTTTTATCCAATTCCAGTTTTGATAAATCCTAATTTTAACATATTAAGACTGTTTTCATCTTAAAACAACTAAGAAATAAATACATCAGCTTTTTTGACTTTCAAATTACTCGTGAGTTATTTATCTGAGCACCGTTGTTTCCCCAAAACATCACTTGGTGCAAAGTTATCAGTAATTGAAGTAAAAGCAGTTAGTTTACTAAACATTCTTATTTTTTAAACATATAGTTAGTTTCTAAATCAAATACAGTGAATATCTTACCACTACAAACTAGGTTAGATAGAGCGGGTAGAAATTAAATATTATGAAACTATTTAATACAATTAACAGATATTTAAAATATAATTATCATTATTACGCAACTGAAAACATACTTGTTATTGGTAACTTTTCGTTCTGTATATGCACAGTAGTGATAAAACAACAAACTGACTCTTTTCCGTATTCTATTGTAAAAATGATATTCTAAGTAATTGACGTGTTTGGAAGCGAGAACAGTTAGTGTGAATGCGCTTGATTTCTTACGTTATTGTCAAGCATAAAACATGTAAGGAAGAGGTTTGTTCCAGTACAAGAAGCAAATCCGAGTTGTATAAAAGCAGATTTCAGTAGTTTGCAAGAGCAATACAATGCAACGGAGCCGTGGTGGTTCAGGGGATAGAGCCTTCTAATGAGGTGAACAAGTTTCGAATCCCAGCAATGGCTGATTGATTCGAATTCCGCACCCGGCTCGCACCGAACATAGTGCTGACGTAAAATATGCTCAATGGTAGACGGATCATATGCTAGAGTCACCTTGCAGTTATGCTAACTGTAATTTTCCTCTCCATGTAACACAAATGCGGTTTAGTTCTGTCAAAAAGTCCACCACGAAGAAAATTTCTCCTAATACTTGATCTAGGAGCTCCGTTGTTTTCTGGATTGGGTTCAAAATTACAAGGCTGTGGAGTTGAACATAGGTAGATAAAATTGGGTCGGTTGTTTAACGACGGTTATAACAAAATATAATGCCAAGGGGAACTCGTTTAACGGAAGGCTACCGTTTTAGAATTTTAACTTTTAAAAACTGGACTCAGTGGTTTTCAAATTGAAAGGAAAGTAGGAAGGTCCAAGGCTGCAGTTAATAATTTCCTCGGGAACCCTGAAAGCTGTGGCAGTAAACAGCACTTTGGAAGGCAAGAAAAAAAATATCATCAAGACAAGCAAGACAAATCTGGAAGCTTGCTTGTCACTGTAAGATGTCATCCGCACAAATTAAAAATTAAATGCAGTTACCATGCAGCAGCCGCATGGTTAGAAATTATTTAAATAATAATCCAAACATTCAATTTAACGATATTAAAGGAAAACTTTCGCTTACAAAAAGATGCCCGTTTAGGATTTGCAAAGAAACATCTTCATAAAGTACAAATTGGACAATTGTGGTCTTTTCTGATGAAGCAATGGACCAGTTGGCTGTCGATATTTTTGGTACGACTTATAGACTGAATCACCCTTATTTTCCAAACGTTAATTTGGTGATGGGGCCGCTTTTGCAGCAGGCGGTACAACTCCAATTATATTTATACAAACTAAAATGAACTGTTGTTTTTCTTATAACATCCGGACATTCCAACAAGTATCCGGTAGAAAACCTTTGAGGCATTTTAGTAAAAGACGTTTACATATCTAGGCGACAATTCAAGAGCAAGTCGGGTGTTATTGATGCAATTAAGATGTTTAGGAGCAATATTGATACCAGCATTTTACGAAGAACTCTGTCTGGGTTCATCAATGCGAGATTGATAAATATAATTGAATCTCTCATTGATTACTGATGCAATTACTGAACGGATATTATACTTTTTTCCAATTTATTTTGCGTTCAAATTTTATTATGACACATAAAGTAATGTATTTTTTCATTAATTTAATTTAGCTTTAGTTTTTATCATGTCTTAATCTATGGTTATATTATACAATAAAACCGATTTCTTCAGTGACTTTATACTTTTTTCCAACACTGCACAAAGATGTCAATTAACATTTTTGGGATATTTTATTCTGTGTTTTTGCGTCACGGTAATATATTTATCCTTCACTTTATCCACGGTAAGAAGTTTTTGGCATTTCATTGAAATAAATTTCAAAAATGTTTCAAAAGATAACATTATTAAGTATCATTGAAATCTAGAAGAAACATTGTGGTGTAAAAACATTGGAAACATTGTGGTGTGGTCACCAAATTTGAATTTTAAAAATTGCGTGAATTAATACTTTTATTTAGAGTTAACATGGAACCAAGTGTTTATATGCACTTAAAAGGGCGTATTTAAGTTTAAACACCGAGAATAGTGAATACTTACATTAAGCTACCACGAATAGTCACACAAGAATACTTACACTAAGCTAATACTTATACTAAGCTCATTTTTAGGGTATCTTAACGCCAAAATGGTGGTAAATATGTTCCTTTCATTTTTTACCTTTTAATGATATTTCCGCGAAACTGTGCATTCGTGTTGCATTTTTACATCGATGTTTTCAGCCATTTTCATAAGTAGCATAATGCACTGTCTAGAGATGAATAAAACTAGAGTTACTAACTCATAACAGTATGACGATACCACATTTTCCGTTAAAATCATTTACTCTTAAATGTAAAAGCTTATAAGAACCAAATGATCTTGTATCATATACAAGTTATTTTGCCATAAACCAAATCAGATGATGTTTTGTGCATAAACCATACTGCAACAAAAGAGAGTGGAAAAATCAAAACGATAGACGAAAAAGGCAAATGAAGTGTCTATGGGGATCATTTAAAAAGAGATTCATTACGATGTCAAGGTTTTTCTTTGGCAAGTTATCACTACTTTACGAAATAGTAACAAACTATGTTAGAGTACCTTTTTCTGGTATTTTAATTCTGTAAGGGAGAAAATGTTTCCTTGTTATTTCAAATCTCAATATGCTTTTTTATTTACACATATGAAGTTTAAATTACGTTAAAAGCGTTAAATAAAAGAAACACTGAGGGGAAATTTTAAATGTATATTAATTTTTGAAGGGCTAATTTTAAATTATAACGCGATATGGAATGCTTCAAAACATTTTATTGAGATAAAAAAAGCGAAATAAATATGTTTTGATACACTAAAAATAATAGACGTTTATTTCATATATTGCGTGTCGTCATTTTGCGCAACTATGCTAATTGACTGCTCATGGAAACAAAAGGTATTTAAAACATTCAATTACATGATAAGTTCTGTTATAGACTGCCCGCTTATGAAATTATCATAATATTTAGAATTGGCTCCCCTACCCCAACTAAGCTTTTTTTTTCAGTTTCTTTGATTTAAAAAAACTAGCTCCTTTTGTTTTTTCGTATAATAATTCATTTAAGTCTGTTTTTTATCAAAATTAAAGAAATATAAGTCACTCTAAGTTCAAATAATATTATATAAGTGTAAATTCTTTTCATTTTTTTTGTTATTCTTTTTTAATTTTCAAAATATTTTTTTTTTACAATATTCACGAAATATTCTTTTTTAGATATGCAGTTTAATCATTAATTGAAGTTGATCTATCATTTAAGAAAAGTGTCCCAAAGTAACCCAACTTTACAGTAACTGTTGATTATCAAGATATTCTTGAAATAATTTCACAATGGGAAGTAACTTTTTTCATAATAGTTGAATAATGACTTTAATTTATTTAATTTTTATCACTAAACGTAGTAAAACATTTAAGATGGTAAAATAGATATTCTTAGACAGAATGTAAGATCTTTTTTCATCCTTTCAAGTAAATGATGATTGATGACTTCCTATGTGTGATCGCTTTTTGGTGATTATTGAAAAACAACATTACAAAAGGAATTATTCTCTTATTTACATCATTGGTGCTCCCCTATCACGGTTTAGTGATTTTCACTTGTAGCCAGCCACCTGTGAACAAAACCAGGAATAATTTCAGAGCAGAAATCTCCGGAAATTTTTTTTTTTAACAATACTTCCTTTTATATATTTCCATATTGTTGAAAATAGAAAAAAAGTGCGTACTTTTTTTCTATTTTCTTAAAAATTAACTTCATGCAAATTACTCGAATTCAAAGTAGTTTTAAAAATTATTAATAGAATTTAAAAATAATTTGTTGATTGAGGTTCTTGAAGTTGGCAATGGTGCCTTAAGAGGACTCGGGAGAAACCTTCACCTCAATAACTAATTTCAAAGTCAAAGTGACAAACTTGAAGTAAGCCATGAAGTTTTAAATACTGAAAAGAAAATTTTAAAATATCAAAAGGAAAACAAATCATGAGAAGATAACTTCGGAATGTCTTCCAATAATTTGTTTTCATTTTGATATTTTTAATTTTTTTTCAGTAATTGAAACTTCGTTCTAGGCTTGCCTGAACTCACTTTTTTCCTTTTAAATTAGTCATGGAGGGGAAAGAGAATTTGCAATGAAAAGTCTCTCCTGTGGTATGGCATCCCTTCAAAGATAGATAAGGACAACAAATTGTTTTTGTACTTATCAATGAACTTTTTTGTACATTTCGTGGTTTCTCATATATTCACCATGCTCTCGTATATGAGGAAGTAAATGGTGGTTTGCACCTTTAAGTGTACTGTTTTTAGAGTGCATTTATGATTTTAGTTCCGTAAAACATAATTATGTTCTCATAAAAAGATTTATATAAATCTACCAATTGAATAAATTATTTTTATAATACTGGTTCGGTTTTGTTAAGCCTATTTCTAATTCATATTAATTTTCCCTTTGGGCTGTGAGTACAGTCCCTTGCCGAATTATTAGACGCACTTTCTATGTAAAATCTTAATTATCAGGTGATACTATAAAGCTTTATTGTTTTTACGCCACTTAAACCAGTTTGCACTTGTTTACGTCCGTGTATCAATTGGTTAAATTAGACGATATATAACATAAATTCGACGTTTGGATAAATTAGACGATATATTATATAAATATAGAATATTTATTATATCAGGTATTATATTAGTATTTTATAATATTTAGACCAAATTATTAGATGCACTGTAGTGTTTTAACAATTACATATTTTGCACGAGTTTATATGCAATATTTTTAAATTTAAATATACATGTTTTTATTCATGTTTTTATTCAGGTTTTATTCAGGAGATTTTTTATATATTTCCTATTTGCATATATTTTTAACGTATTGCATTGCAATGTTAACCAACTGATACACGAACGTAAATAAGTGCAAACCGGTTTCAGCCGCGTAAAAACAATACAGCTTTATAGTATCACCAGATAATTAAGATTTTACATAGAATCTTAAAGTGCGTCTAATAATTTGACCAGGGACTGTATATTAGATTAGTAACTTATTTTATTTTAAGAATTAGTGTATATATGCATTCTAATTAATGATTCTTACTTTCGTAAAAATAACTTTTCTGACACTTCTGTGTATCATATCATACTGTAATTATAAATTTGCTCTAATAGACAATTACTATGATTTACATTATAATAAGATACACAAATTTTTTTCAGTGAAGGATTTAAATGAGGCATTGAAGGACTTCCATTTGTTAAAATTTTTACTTTATTTTTAAAATAAAAGCTTCGAATCGGTAAGATTAACAAATATTTAGGTCTAAGTTAATTATATTAGTAACATATAGTATCGGGAAGTGAATTTTACAAATATAATGTACATAGGAAAATTAATGTTTTGTGTTGCACATAAAATTAGTATAATTGGTGAAATCATTGAACATTCTATTCTGAAGTCATAAAAAGTGCAGCAAAAATCAATCAAATTAATCATTTAGCTAAACACGATTACCTCAAAACATCCGGTGATGTTATTTAAATTAGATTGAAAGAGACGTTTCTAACTTTATTTTTTCATAACAATACATTCTTAATAATGTGAATATTTTCTGTGTGTAATGCAATTTTTGTGACCGCCATTGTAGCCTTGTTCAAAAACAATTTCTAGTTATCAATTTTTTTATTTACTTTTAGAAAGCAGTTAAACTTAAAACTAGAAATAAAGTTCTTTTTGAGTGGGATATTAAGTATATTTGAATAGCGATTTATCGAAATAAGGTTGAGTAGAGGGAAAAGAGTTTCCAGAATATGCTTTGTTTAAATTGACTGGTGGCTTTTTTATCGTAATGAATTAGTGAAAACAACTATTTCTTACAAAGTCTCTATATTTATAAAAATTATTAATTATTTAATTGGTATTATAAAGCATTATAATTCAAATCCATAATTTATAACGGAAATAATGCGTTGGCAATTAAGTCCCCCCTTTTATTATTAATATTATTTCTCAAATTTTAACATTTGATATGTCATTAAACGTTTATGGCGTAATATTTTCGATAATTCAAAAGAAAACATTCTACAAAAATCTGCGTTTTTTTTTTTTTTTTTTTTTTTTTTTTAAGTTTATGCGATTGTTTTCAAAACTTTTAGATTTTAACCAAAGTTTTAAAGGCAGTTATGAATAGCTAAACGAATCACTCCTGATTTCCATCCAAGTTTAAAAAAGGAGTCCAGGTAGAGTTCAATGAAGAAAAATAGAGGCATGAACTTAGGTGATTTTTTATAGCATTTGTAAACAAAAAAAATAAATAATAATATTTAAATGTTCGCAGTAAAATTCTGTTGTAGATTAGAAAAGTGTCATTAACTATCAACGCATCTGTTTCACTTTTGAACAATTCTTTCCCAAATTTAACTGCACTGTTATTTTTCATTTTTAATTAGTAAAGTTTCTCAAGATTTCACACCACAGGTTTCAAATCATGGACGCCTTGTTGAGAATTATACGATTATTCACTAATATTTAGTATTGTTCAAAAGTCTGAAAAATTAATAAAATGTGTCCAAAAAAGTGACCAAAAATTAACCAATAAAAGTGAGGAATAAATGGGAGACATTATGCAATCAGTTTAGAAAAATAGAAAGAAGTGTGTGAAAATAAAAAGGATATCATTCTGAATATCTTTTGTTCTAATGATCTGATTTTCACGTATCATTTTTATGTTCAATCTTTATGGTTCAAGGATGGGATATCAAATATGCTAATTAATCAGTACTAAATATTAATTAAGAAGGGATCGATCATGGTTACGAAATAATAGGGCTAAAAGTTTAAGTGCTAAGAAGCTTTATGTATTTGGCGCAGTCCCCCCAAAAAATCCAAATAAAAACGTCATAGCAGAAGGTACAACATTAAATTAACTAAATTATCGAGAAGAGAGAAATACTGTTGTTAAGTAACGAAGTTGACACTATAAAAATAATGAAAGCTTATATTTTAATTGTTAATAAAAAATATATCTCTATGTTTCTAGGCAACAGCCATTACTTGGGGTAATTTCTGAGCAAAACGTAAAAAATGTTTTCTTTTTTATTTCCTTTGAAAATAGAATTTGAATGGATTAATAAAATGCTTATGATTTTCCAAGATTTAAGAATTTAAACGCAAGAGCTTTTTATATGGCATTATTTATGTTTTTATGTTGTTTTTAACTTTTTTGTATGAAGGTTTTATACTAAAAACAAATTCATTTTAATCGTTTTAAATATATACAGAATTATAGGGCAAATCATCTTTTGATCGAGTCTTATAGGCCCAAAAGTTTTGAGACAAAAAAAAAGTAAAATGCGGAGTATCTGGAAGAGATTATAAATATTATTCACATTCACAAAGTTTTATATAATTTACGATATTTCTTTTTTCCAAAATTAAAAAAAATAGTGAATGTAATTGGCTTTTTTAAAACATTGATATATGGGTGATTCTCACGAAACATGACAATTCACTGTCCCTTGCTCCAAGATCTAATACTATAATACTAAAAGAACTTTTTTTAAACAAATTAATAAATAGCATTGCTGTTAGCATTTTAAAATAACTTTGCACTAGCATTGACTGTTTTGTATAGTTAAAAAATTTAATTGAACTTCAAAATGTCATTTTCCTGGCATGTCCCAAACAATGTTTCCTATAATAATTAGCTTCAAAACTTCCTATAAATTTTTTAATATCTAAATTTTTTTATCTCAACCGGTGTAAGCATTTATAAAATATACGCAGAGGGTATTATTTACAAAAACTTCGTTTAAATTAATTTTTTTCTGTCAATAATTTGTTTGTCCCAAGAAAATCTGTCATTTTCCTGGCTACTTTTATTTAGTGGTTTAACACCAAAATAGATAGAGTCAGCAATCAATATCTTATGTTAATAGATTGATTAGATACCCTCCTATATGAACATGTCTTGTTGCATGAATAAAGAACCAATTTTCTGGTTCAAAATCTATTTCAAAAAATTTTTCAAGGTAAGTAGGTTTTTGTGTTGTCATTTTCCTGGCTTCTTGAAACCTTTAATAACATAAACTACTTAGATTTATCTGAGTTATTTTAAGAAATCCTGTTGTTTTCTGCAGAATATAAACGTCTTAGGTCAAAATATTTAATTAAATTAAAGTAATAAAAAAAAAGCTATAAAAGGGCGAATTTGTCATTATACTGGCTGTCATTTTCCTGGCTTATGAATGCCTTAACTGCTAATACTGTAAGGAGGGAAAGCAAATATTAACCCAATACCAAGTTTATGTATGATTGTAATATGCTTGGATGTAATCAAAGTTATTTATTTATTTAATGATTGATTATTATCCACAATTTTATTCTGTTCAATATCAGCAACAAAAATTTTTTTGATTCTTTCTACAGTGGATAAAAAAAAAATTAATTTAAGCAATTTATGGTCCATCTAACATAAAGGCTTAAGTTGAGTTACTTACTATTAACTTAAAATGACTGTTTTTTAAACTTCTAAGCTAATATGCCATTTTCCTGGCATTCAAGATTTGGTAAATTTCTATTTTATTTTTTTCCCCAGCAAATGTCAATAAACTACACTGCTGTCTATAAGATATTAATAAGTGTAACTAAAGAAATATACAAGAAAAATTTTAGATTATTTTGACGACTTTAAATTTTGAAGAAATGTTTTGGTCCGAATTGTTATATTTCATGAGAATCACCCATATGTATGTTTAAGAATATTGTATGATTCTTGATTTAAAAAATTGCTTCATTTTTCAAAATATGTGAGTTACAGGGTAATGAATAACATGATAATTTGCTAATAGCATCCTGATGTTTCGATACATTCAGAACGGATTTTCGCAAATTCGTAGAATGTAAAATTCATACAATCTCGCTCAACTTGTTCTTTAATTACGATCAACTGCATGTATCATCAAATATCGCTACTATGATTTCGGTACTCCTTTTATTACAAACTTACTTTACGATTCTCACAATCGATATATATCTGATACTATACCGATATATCTGATACTATATCGATATATATCTGATACTGTTTCTTTTTAAACTGAGCTTTATAGGTACCCGACTACCTTCGACAACTGTTTTTAAATTTTTTTTATTTTTATATATTTTCTATTATTTTTAATTAATTTTGGTTGAATAATAGGCAAAATTGTAAAAGAATAAATGAATTTTTTTTTATTATTTAAAAAAAGAGAAAAAATTGGTGAAATTTGACCAAAAATAATCCAAGCGGGGGACATTCGAAAAAAAGTTTATGACTGAAATCTAATTTTTTAAAGATATTTACATTATTTTGATATTTATCTTTGAAATGACCCAAAATATATGATCTAGCAACATTTTTTCATATTATAGAGCATTAAATCTTTGTTTCACTATAAATTTTCGTCAAAAACATAAGTCATATTTTATTAAAATGGCTATAAAAATTTTAATATTTGAAATATTCTTATTATTTTGAGTCATTTCAACACCAGTAGTGCTCAAAACAAATGCAAAAAATTTCAAGGCAATACTAATAAAACTTTTTGAGTTATCACGTCCCCCGTTTTAAAATTTTTGTAAAAACAACTTTTAAGAAAACTGCTTTTAAGTTAAAGTTATGATATCAATTTGTTCATTTATCTATTTGTACAAATGAATTAAAAACCCCCAGCTTTGTACATTGCACCCTCATTTTCCCCGTTAGAATAAATTTTCTTTTTTTCATTCCTTTCTAGCTTTTCCGCTTGCTTTTTCTAATGAGAGATGAATGTCTCTTGGCATCAATCAATCGTATTTCCTCCACTTTTGAAAATCCTTTAATAGTATAAGTGCCTTTGGGTATTCGTAAAGTGTCTAGTACAGAAAGAATTCCTTTTGCACCATCATTAAACTGTAAAATAGATATATAAGTACCCAATCTAAGCGTGAAAAGCTCAACAAATGTTTCTTTCGGAATTACATTCCATAAGACTCCGTTGAAACTTTCATTAGCATTTTGGGTTTTCCCATGCAAACATTTTTGCAAGAGTTTCTTATCGCACAAATCCCAGTAAGTGGATCTAATTTTGTTTAAGGTTGCAGTGGGTAAGTCTTTTGTACGGTGGAAATATTGTTTTCCCTCATGTTTGGCTTTCTGATACTTGCACCAAGAATTGGCACCAGTTGGGCATTGTGCATGCATAGGCTTTTCGTCGGTAGAGCAGCAGTGGTAAAACGTTGCAATAACTGCAGCTTGCATGCCAGGTAGATTGCCAACATTGCTACGAATAGCAATACCATAGTAATTTTGGAGCATATCAATAAACTTTTCGGTCAATCTACCTTTACCACCTAATCCTTTGATAGTTTTTTTTTCAACCTTCTCAAGCGGGAACCAACTCTTTTCTGTACATGTCCTATGCATTCTAATTTCGAAACACTATTAGGGCCATAGACATTATTGAAAGCTTTGGAATCCCCATCTCCATAGTACGAAGTATATTTTAAACTACGTTCAGATTGAGAACGTTCAAAAATCCGTCGAACACCTGTTTCCATACTTCCCGCTGAACCTTTGTGGCTTTGGCACACATGTTTGAAAAGAGTACTACTTGATGTGCTAGATTCTTTTGCATGCTTGTTGCAAATCCTACAGAATTGACTAAGCACTTCTATGTCCAAAACTTTTCCCGTGTCCACAGAAAGAACAGCTGCATATCCATTTGTAGATGAATAACCTCTTTTCTGCCATGTTCCATCAACTGTTACACCACATTCATTTTTATGAGTAGAAATTAACTTTGAAGCTTGTAGCATGGAAGATTGTGCTTCTTTATATACAGCCTCTGACAGTTTTATCTCTTGCACCCTGTATGAAGTTTTGGTCATGAATGGAACATCAAGTGAGCTGAATAGTTTGTGTGCTGCTGAAAATCCTTTGCCAATAATTCTCATTCCAAATACGACAAGAAGATTGAGAGTGTTTCCCTTGTCAATATTTAAAGTGGAAGTGAATCCCTTCACAGAAGAACAGTCCTTGCATTTCAGAGAGAAGTTTGATTGGAGGCCATACCTGGAGTCTTCATTCAACAACAGTCCTTGCTTCAAACAAGATGGGCAAGAAAGTAGCATGAATATTGACATCAAGACTTGAATATCAAAAATTCTATTACCCGAAAGGGTTTCAAAATCATCTTTTAAGGAAATATTGGTGAACCCTTTTTCAATTTTAGATGAACTTGCATTTTGTGTGGGATCAGTAGCATTCCCTTCAACGTCACCTATAACAGGCGCAGTGAACTGATTTCCAGTAAACTTTCGCTTTTTCTGACGAAACTTTCGTCCGTGTCCCATTTTAATAAAACAATTTATTAAGAAATAACAATAAAACAAAAATTTAATTAAAAACAAAACAACTTATGTAACAAATATTGAGTAATAAAAGCGAATAGAATAGCGTGCGTCAATTTGAAAAAGATGTAAACAAACATAAATTTAACAGCGTTGCCAGGTTTAGATATATGAATTTTTCATGAAATATCATTTAAAAAAAGAACGGGAACTGCGAAATCTGAGTAAATAGTTAGAGAAATAATAATAAGATGATGATAAACTTTTAGTTTCGGTTTCGAAACGCTGCTTGCAGACGAAAACTGTCTGATTAGCTCCCGCTAAAACAGCTGTAACTTCGTTTCCAGTGATCAGAAAATAAAAAAACTAAATATTTTCTTGAAGCTAATGAAATGATAAAAATTGTAAAACATAAAACTCAATTTGTCAATTTTTGATGAAAATCGCTTTTTTTTGGTAGTCGGATACCTTGGTCCTTAAAAAACTGAAACTGGTAGCGAAACTAAGAAGGTAAATCACATGATTCAGCACATGATTCAATGATCAAGTCCAATAACGCCAAATATCTGGTAGCAAAATCTTAACTTTATATAAAATCTTTTGAAACTTTAATGTTACTGTTAAAGACGACTTTGTAATTACAATATTGATTCCACAGTTTCCTTATTGTTTTAAGGACCGCATGAACCCTGCTAAAATAATAAAATACAGTTGTTTGTTTTGACGAGATTCTGATTAAAATAATGATCGAGGCTCAAATGTATTCTTGATGAGAAAAGATTCATTGGCTTCAAAAAATACGAAGATGGTAAGAAAAGTCGACATATTTTGAGGCTCACCTATTCTCAAGGCTCACCAGACGTGAAGTCTTTCTATTATCTTTTCTAGAGGCAACTTTCTTAAAGTTAGTGGAAGAGATGAAGTTTGAACGTTAAAATAAAATAGTAATTCCAGAAGTCCATTTAAGAAATAACAGAACATGTTGCGTTGCTTAGGTTGCACATATATGCAATTTTTTTTATCACACTAATAAATAAGAAACAATTAAAAAATTATTCAATAATTTATCTTCATTTTTCAAAAAAATAGTATGTTAAGTAAGTGATCAGCTGTTTTGCATCGAGTGATTTTAAAGTAGCAGAATTTTTTTAATTATTTTACAAGTTTAATCATCAGCTATTCAACCTTTTTTTAAGAACTTGGCAATAATTGAAAGCGGAAGTTTAATTTAAAAGAAAACCTAAATTAAAGTACTAAAAAATATATTATATTATGAAAAAGTAATCTAATTGGTAGAGTAAATAATATAATTTTGAAAAATGTAAAAAATATGATTACATAGTTGGTAAAATAGTTCTGCGAAACACTTGTGGCCAGGTAATTAAGAAATTTATTTTAAGATTAAAACGTTTAAGAGGATATATAACACGTTGAGAAATTTGAAGATGTTAAAAAATGTTCACTACGTATACAGCAACTCTATTCCCTTTGTAGTGACATGAAATATCAAAATACGATTTCACATAATCATCGTTGATATTACAATTTTATACAACGAGATATAACGATACTTTTTATAAAATATTTACCTTTATTTAAGTTGTAATTGCTTGATAATTATAAAATATATATTGAAGAAATTTATAAATATATTATTCCAAAACAATTCATACGTATGCATACAATTGAAACTGTATTAATTATTCAATGAGCCCACTAAAAATAAAATTTAAAAAAAAGCAGATGTATAACCACATTTAATCAGAAACACGTTTTAATAAAACTTGACAATCATTAAATATAATATTTTATTCAAATCTCTTTACAATCTTAAATATAAATTAGCAGATGACTTAGAAAGAAACATCGCATTTTATAATATTAAAAAAAAAATTATAACGAATCAAAATAAGGAAAAATCATGAGTCAAATTTACGCTTCACTTGCGTAACTCAAGTTCCTTGTAAGTTTATCTCATTTAGGAATTCAGTACTCCATTAAAAATATTTTTAACTGTCACCGAATTCTTTTTTTTTTTTTTTTAATTATCATGAATTTTAATTTTCTCTGCTTCTACTAAATAAAGACACTCTAAACTTGAAATTTTGCAATAGAAAAATACGTAGATTAATATTGAACAATAAAATTTATGTCTCATAATTTAAAATTTTTTGTCCATTATTAAATTAAATAATAAATAATTATAAAAAATTATTATTCTCTTTTTCTTTTCTTTTGCATTAAACCTTCGCTGGAGAAACGATTTTCATCAGTGGGTGCAAATTTTCGTTTAAATTGCGCAATTAGTTTTAAATATATGACCGAAAAAGCAAAAAGTGTAAATGTATACTTAAACAGTTGGTAAAATGGTTCTACGAAATACACGCGGCCAGGTACTCAAAAATTTATTTTAAGATAAAGTCGTTTAAGACGATCTATAACATGTTGAGAAATTTTAAGACTTTTCGAAACGTTGGCTACGTATTCTGCAACTCCCTTTGTAGTGTCATGAAATATCAAAATACGATTTCAGATAATCATCGTTCATATTACAATTTTATCCAAGAAGATTCACTACCCTACAATAATAGAAGTGAAATACTTAGAAGATTATTTTGTAACTTTAGAAATTCCCAGATAGCAGGAGAATCCTTTTTAATCCAAAAGCACAGGTGATCATCACTCACGAATACGTTGGCTACGTATTCTGCAACTCCCTTTGTAGTGTCATGAAATATCAAAATACGATTTCAGATAATCATCGTTCATATTACAATTTTATCCAAGAAGATTCACTACCCTACAATAATAGAAGTGAAATACTTAGAAGATTATTTTGTAACTTTAGAAATTCCCAGATAGCAGGAGAATCCTTTTTAATCCAAAAGCACAGGTGATCATCACTCGAAGTTACACCCCTTTCCTCTACAGTCACAGGTTTGGGAGTCAACGCTAATCCATCATACTTGATATAATCTTTCTTTCCATAGGTATTGATAGTCATGATGCGTTTATCTCTCATTGGCGTCATTTCATCATATTCTGGAGTAATTTCTAACTATTTTTTACACACCATTTCGTGAAAAATAAAATAAGTCCTAACTTTTTTGATAGAATTTTAGTTTGACTATTAAAAACAATATTTATTATTTATAAAATGTCATTATTTTACAAAACAAGAATTTCTAAAGACGGTTTTTTTTTCGTGCGATTATTTTTAAAAATTTATTTATTGTAATTAAAAAATCAGTATTCTAGAGTTATTTCGTAATATTTTTAATCACCTTTGATCACAGCATTTTATAAAACATATAGTAAATTAAATATGGTATTTCTTTAGACATTTTTTTAGTGTGTTTATTATTAAAATTTATTTATTGATTAATTACAGCAAAATAAGTAAATTATTGTGATTTTATGCAGTCACATGCTAGGAACTAAACAGGACGAGGAACAGCATCCTTTTCGTCACTCATTTTTTAATATTAATTTATTACTCAATTTAATTGTACGTAGGTTGTTCCATAATTGCGAGATCCACAAAAATAATTTTTTTTAAAAATTCTTTACAATGTAGAAAAAAGACACATAGGTGGTCTTAAAGTAACATTTTAAAAAAGAAAATTACGAAAGATTGACGACAAAACATCAATTACAGTAAATGTAGCATAAAAATATTTAAAAACAATTCCTTTCTAACACATTTTAAAAGTGTTCGTTTTTCGTTCGATACCATTTTTCACTTGCATTAATAAAATTGTATTTTAATTATTTAATTATGCTGTGATGAATCAGGATAATCTTTTATGAATTTTAATCACCTTCTCAAATATTTAAATTTTGACAAAAATTTTAAAACTAGCGAAGAGTGGTGTTTACGAAAAAAAATTTTTTTGAATGTTTCTAAAATATAGATGGAAAAGTTGTGTTCATCGAAGCGCTTAACATTTCACAACAAGTAGAACAGCTATGAAATAAAACTAAGGGAATTTAAATATCCACTACCCTGCAATAATAGATAAGACACTGACTTTCAGGTTTTTTGAATTTCTCAAAAAAGACCTAAAAGAACTTTCAAGAGTGTGATAAATTTTAAAAAAACCTCAGAGGTGATCTAAGGGCCCAACAATAAATTATGAAGGAAAAGAAGTATTATAACATCTTGTTCCAGAAAATGCAACAATCAACTTATTTTCTTAAAGGACACTTTGTTATTATTTTATTTTATAACCGTCGTTGAACAGCCGACCCAACGTAATGGGTTTACGGCTACTAATGTTCAACTCCGTAGCCTTGTAATTTTGAACCCAATCCAGAAGACAAGGGAACTCCTGGATCGAGTATTGGGAGAAATTTGCCGGGACTCTAACCCATGATCCGTCTACCACTGAGGATATTTCACGTCAGCACTGTGGTCAGTGCAAGCCGGATGCGGAATTCGTATCGACTGGGATTCGAACCCGGTTCGCCTCATTGGAAGGCGAACGCTCTATCCCCTGAGCCATCGCGGCTCTTTGTTATTATTTGTAAGAATCGCATAAAATTTCGTAAGTTTAGCTTACATATTATGAAAATATGGACATTTTTATAAAAATAAAAACATTTTTTTATGGCCTTACTATTTTTTTTTTCCTAAAACATCAAAAATATTCAATAAAATAAAAGTTTTAGGAGCAATCTTTAATTAACAACAAGCATTTTAAAACTTAAAGAAAAAAAAAATCGTTTAAAATTGAGGAATACATACCTCTTTAAAGTAGTTCTTTCCCCACCTGTGCAGAAAAACAAAATATTTTTTTCCTAATTTTGCAGTATAATTTTTTGAACATATTCAAATCGGTTTTTCTCTCACGAGTTGCTAACTACAATTCCCGACAAAATTCTAAAAAAAAAAGTTTCCTTTTAGTTTTTTTTCCGCGCATATGCAATAGGAAAAAATACTTAAAACGCTCATATCTTGCGAGATTTTTAACGATTTTATTTTTCAATTTTAAAATCATTATCTTGTAATTAATTAAAAAAATGCTTCAAAAATTTTGTTGAATTTCATTGCATATTTTTTAGCTATAGCAAAAAGCAGTTACAAAATAATCCTCAAATATGGGCAGTGTATGTTCTACATTAACATAACTGTAAGAGGACCAATTGCACTCGATCTTGAAATAGTGAAAAATTCTTTTGATTGAGGTATTACCTAACTATACGATAAGAAAACTTAAGTTTATATTTAATTCAATGCTATTAACCTAGATTTCCGATAGACAATTCTTCATGTAGGGGAATTTATTTATTATACTGGATATGACCTATATACTGATATACTATTCAATAAATTTATACTTTATACGCTCATATCTTGCGAAATTTTTAACGATTTTTTTTTCAATTTTAAAATCATTATCTTGTAATTAATTAAAAAAATGCTTCAAAAATTTTGTTGAATTTCATTGCATATTTTTTAGCTATAGCAAAAAGCAGTTACAAAATAATCCTTAAATTTGGGCAGTGTATGTTCTACATTAACATAACTGTAAGAGGACCAATTGCACTCGATCTTGAAATAGTGAAAAATTCTTTTGATTGAGGTATTACCTAACTATACGATAAGAAAACTTAAGTTTATATTTAATTCAATGCTATTAACCTAGATTTCCGATAGACAATTCTTCATGTAGGGGAATTTATTTATTATACTGGATATGAGCTATATACTGATATACTATTCAATAAATTTATACTATATACATTAAACCGTCTAGAAAAAAAAATACTGAAATTCGATAAAAAAAATTTTTTTTTGTACATTGAAAATTCGATATTTGTCCTAAATTTCATTCACACACATAGGCATTTTAATTTAAGAGTTAAAATACTACTTTTTTTCAGGAATTTAAATCCTACTTTTGTTTAATTTTAATTTAAGAATTTATAATTAATATATTAAATAAATTAAATTACGTGAATTTCCAACTGTGAATGCAATTTATAATAAAAAATGTTTGCATGAATGTTACAGTCATTCAAAAAAAAAAAAAGTTATGATATATTTTACAAAAGCAGGAATTAAAACTTTTGTATTTTTAATGATACTGAATCTAATTTTATCGAAAAATCATTGCTTTGATAAAAAAATGTTTATCTTACACAACTCAGCAAAATATTAGTACAGTAACATATTTGCAAGGATCTCTAAAGTATTATATTAAGTTTTAATAAATTCTGCCGAATAGATTTTTCCTTATTATTTCAAATCTTACTTTTTTATAAATTAATTACGAGAAATTAATTTCAATTTTAGAAATAAGATAAAATTCATTAATTAGTCCTAAAATGAATGTTTCAAGCCGAACTATTTTATTTCGTCTCAACTTCAGACTGATTCTAGATCTCGGAGTTCTATTATTATTAAAGTTTATATCATTAAACTATTTAAAATAAATTGAATGGAGACGTACAAAGAAAAACTCGGAAAGAGTTCCAAAAATAGTTTAAAATCCATTACTACTTATTATTCTTATTCAAATTTTTAAAAGTAATCTGTAAAACAAATGATGTTGTAAAAATCAAAGGTAGAATTTGATCTTCTAAAAATACTATAAAACGCTAGTAAATATTTTGTTTTTAATTTTAATAAGAATTACTTAGAAGATTTATTAATAAGAACTCGGATCTTTTATTAAGAATTATTATTTTCTTGAAATATTATTTTTATTGCATTAAAAGAAAGAATATTTGTATGCAAATACGATATTAAAAGCTAAACTAATAAAATTTTTGTTTCATTGCAAAGAAAAAAAGTTAGTATGTAAGAAAGAAAGTAACAGCAACGAAAGAATATATTTTGTTTTTCCTCTTTTTTTTTTTTTTTTTAAGCAATAGTTTTATAGTGCTGTTTATCAAGTAGTTTTGAAAACTGTTTATTAAATTTATTTATTTTAAACAATTTCAGGTCAGTTTCCAAAATAAAATATTTTTTAAATATATTAGGAAAAATACGCACCAAGTAAGTTTAATAATAAAAAAATAATTTAAAAATTATTTTTTAAACTTCCGCAAGAAAATATAGTCTCCTTTTTTAAAAAATTTACAAATAATCCATTCCTTCGAAAAGTAAATTTTAAAAAAATTATTTTATCATATAATGAAGTATTTACTTATTTTTCTTTCGAAATACACTTGAAAATAATTTAAAAAGAAAATTTCTAAATAGTCTACTTAAGAAAACTTTTTTTTTAATCTTCAGTAAGCGCATCGACGTCACAGAAGTCCCATGTGACTCCACAAATGAGACTCCGTGACTGTCGCGTATTTGTTATCTGGGATACAATATTTTGGTGAATTACCTAATATTCGGCTAACAATTAGGGATTCAATTACAATCTTGATTTAGTTTATGTATTCATACAGTTCATATTTAAAAAAAAACCTTAAATAAATTTATAAAGTAAAAATTAAAAACTTATAAAATTTATTTGCACTATACATTATTAGCTGATAATGTGTAGTGCAAATAAATTTTATAAGTTTTTAATTTTTCATGAATTTAATAAAATATCCATCTTTTGAGTATTAAAATATTTATCAGAAGAATCTTTAAATGATTTCTAATAGTTCGTTCTCATTATTTTTTGAGTTTTAGTTATTGGGCTGTTATCTGTTATAAACAGGGCTGGCACTTTGTCCGGAAGAAACCTATTTCTGCCAGAATACTGGAAGAAAGTGAAAAAGAAAAGGAAGAAACTGGAAGAAATTTAAGAGACTGGAAGAAATGGAAGAAAATAAAAATGACCAAATATAACAGTTATATTTAATGGATAGTTAAAGGAAATATTAATTTGGAAATTATTAAAGTAATTATTTAAAGTAAATATTCTAGAATTGTAAATGCATTTTAAAATGCTCATAGGCGGTTTTATGGGCATATTTTCATGATTTTCAGTTCAAATTTTAAAAAATCTTTTTACCACTAGCTTTGTTTTAAAAAAAATTTTATATAATAAATTATCTATTAAAAATTGAAATTTGGTAATTAGTGGTTCTTATGTTTAATTTATAAAGTAAAATAAACTTATAATATTATGATTAGGTATGTAAAAAGGAAATTTCTATTAAAAATATCAATTGATAAATACCTTTAGCATATTACCTAAGAATTGTTTTGAGTACTAACAGACTTTGCATAATTAGTATGCTAATTTATAATCATGAATAATATGTGGGGAAAGTTTTTGTATCGTGATTTGCGGTAAAATAATCGGCAAGTCTTCCAGGCAGCGCGAGAAAAATCACTCGAAGCCGGGCAATGGTTTTCCATGTTTTTTTTTTTTTTTTTCTCCCACTTAAGAAGGAACTTGCCATCTAAGGTTATAATAAACTTCAGTTTTTAAAGATGCTTTTAGTAGGAATAATAATTTGAATCAAATTCATTAATTTATTTCTAAATTAAATCATATTGTACGTAATTTTTATTAAAGAGCATAATTATTATTTTAAATTTCGAATCAAAATCAAAGTGCATATACAGTACTACATGTTAAATTGCTTTTGCCTAATTGATGCTTATTTAGCTATTTTTGAAATGTAGCAGAAAACAAATACTTTTATTGAAAAATATTTCTTTATCTCTTCTAGAGTCTTATTTTCATCAGAACAAATATTCATCTTAAAAAATCAGAACAAATCAGAACAAATATTCATCTCTTTCTGATGCATCATTTTTGATTTACATTTTTTTCAAATTTTAAATAGTCCTGTTTCTTTCATGTATACAGTTTTTCCTGTATACAGTTAGTTTTTCAATAAAATCAAAGGCTTTTTGCATTTACATATCTTTATAAAATTAATATAATTTAACTAAATAAAAAATAGAGTAAATAAAATTTTATTATAAATTTAAAAATTATTTAAATAATCTTATAGCGTTAACTCACATATAATATCATAGCTTTGAATTTTAAAATATATCAATTGAAAGGCTTATAAATACATATATATATGCATATCATTGAAATTATATCAAATTATCCAATGAACAAACTAAAAATAAAATTTAAAAAATGCAGATGTGTAACCGTATTCTATCAGAAACATGCTTTTATAAAACTTAACACTCGTTGAATATAAGGTTTTCGGAGAATATAATAATATAGATGATAATTACTAATTTTTTATGTATACTTTAACATGAATTTTGTTATTGTTAAGTATTGTATTGCTCACGTTTGTTTACCATATTAAATGAAGCATATTAATGAATGTTTACCACTAAATGAATACCTAGGTTGCCCTATTGGACTTTTAAATTTTCATTGCTGGCGTCAACCGTACTTTTAAAGGAAGTTTACAAAACGAATAAAATGCTTTGTTCATTTTCTTCTTTTCGTAAACACGCATTATGTACATTTTTGCAAACATGCTTTTCGAGCTGTATCTAAACTCATCCAGACTCCCCAAAGATTTGTTCTTCATTTCAACTAAAATATGCACTTAATAAACTTTTACGTAAACCTGTCAGGTATTTAAATAGTAACTTTATTTAGAAATGATCACTTTGAGTGTCAACCGATGGAAGAAGTTTAAACGGATCAAACGTTAAACACGGAGATTAAAGAAACTCATGAATCATGAGTTTATTCTGACTTATTTTTACTTTGAGATCATTCTTAAGACTTCTGTTAAATGGGCTTACCATACTCACTCTTACTCAACAGTACTATGAGTTAGGTTTAACAGAACTGGAGAGGATTATACTTTCAAAATTTATTTATTACAGAGACTTAGAAATAAACTCTAAATATCCTTATTACTCAAATAACGAAGGACTTTGTTTCTATAGATGTATAGATGCATTGAAAATAACAACAAAAAAAAAACAAAAAAAAAACTAACGCCAACTCGTATACTCGATAATAAACAGATGATATCAGCCAACATCGGTGTTTTTGGTAGAGAAAATGTTTAACGTATGGCGTGAATGCGTGTAAGCTTGGTGTTATCTTGTTTTTTTTTTATTTTTTTTTTTTATCATTTTAGGGTTTAGAGCTTTAAATTGTATATAAAAGCGTAACGTGGTGTTAACTTGAAAAAAAGTGTCCCTTGACATAAATGTTTGGGTTGTTTAACATCAAATTCAGAGCGGATGTATACACCACAGTTTTTACAGTGTATGAAAGATGCAGAATAATAAAATGAAAATCTATACTCTTCACTCACTGTTTTTTTTAAGAAGAAAATCAAAGAATTACATCATTTGAGATACTGCACGAGATAATACTGTCTATCAGAGCTCATAAAATACACTGCTCTAGACACCCAGGGCATGGAAAAATTTCAATTTGACAAATATTAATATTTTACCCTTACACGACGAGCATGTAAATATTTAAGCAGAAACACTGATTAAGCTTATTTTTTTCTATTATTTTATACCCTATTTGAACAGCAGACCCAATTTTAAGCTTACAACTATTAATGTTTAACTCCGTAGTCTTGTAAATTTGATCCCAACTCAGAAAACAAAGGAACTCCCGAGACTAACACTGAGACTAGCTAGCCTTCGTGGAGGACTTTTTTTATGAAACTAACCAGTATTTGCGTTACGTGGAGAGGAAAACAGCAAAAAACTCAAACTGTTAGTCCGACGGCAAGAGGGTTCTAACTCATGATCCGTCTACCGTTTAGGATTTAAACATCAGCACTGTGATCAGAGCGAGGCAAATTTTCTCTTAAAATTTGTTGAAAATCTATAATACATTAAGTATTGGCTAGATAAACGGTACCATAGGTGAACAGAAAAAGAAATGATTAGTATAGGCCTAAATGTTGATGAACAGAATTATGGAAATAAGAATTTAGAAAACTAAATTTATTTAAATTTCCTAGTCATCTTTATTTTTATTGAAAATAAGTATAGTTCAACCACCATGTAAAACGCATGGATAGCTTGAGATCAGCTTAATATTTTTTATTGAAATTCAATAATGTTGGAGTCTTATGTAAATACATTTCCTTTCTCTTTGTTACGAGGATTATTCAGTTTATTACTTATTGTTTTTTATTAAATTGAAATGAAAACATTTTTTGGTCAAGGGAAGGTACTGCATGAAGAGGTCCTGAGTGGCCACGTTGCAGTTTTAAGAGGGAACACCGCCGTGTACGGCGTATGGCTGTGGAGCACCGTACTGCACCTCCATCAGAAATTCGAGCTGCAGTTGGCACTGCAGTGACACAATGAACTGATACTCGGCTACTTCAAGCACAGCTCTCAGCATTTCTCCACTCCAAATCACTACTGTTTACAACGTGAGTGGTGTCGAGTTAGAGCTCACTGGAGGACGGTGTGGCGATTTAAAAGTTTCTGATGAAAGACGATTCTGCCTTGGTGCCAGTGATAGCCGTATATTGATTAGAAGGCCAGGAGGATACCAACCTGTCTCCGGCATTGATACACTGGACCTACACCTGGAGTTATGGTCTGGGAAGCAATTTCCTATGACAGTTCTTGACTGCAAATTTGTACGTCAACCATGTGTTTCAACCTATTTTGTTGCCATTTATGAGCAGCATTCAAAAGGGTATTTTCCAACAGGGGAAAAGCTTGCCCTCATACTGCTGTTGTAACCCAACATTATCTACAAAATGTCGACATATTGCCTTGACCCGCTAAAGCACCAGATCTTTCACCAATCGAGCATGTATGGAACAACATTGGACTACAAATTCAGCGTCACCCCCAACCCAGCAGCTATATCGACTGGCCAAATGCAACGGACATGGAATTCCATCCCACAAGATGTCATAAGGCATCTGTATGACACAATACATGCCCGTTTGCATGCTTCCATTCAAAATTCTGGTCGTTACACTGGTTATGAATGTACCAGTATTTATCATTTGAAATGCTTTTTCTCTTAATTGCATTAACCTGGGATCTTGAAATCAATTCAATATGTTACTTAGACAAACGCATTCGAGAAATTTTATTACTCTACAATAATTTTTTCTTGGTGTTGGAATTTTTTTTCCATCACTGTAATAAAATTTTCATACTTGAAATAATAAATCTATCATTAAAATAATTATTTTCAGGCACTAGATGTAAACTTTTCATTTTATTTACTCATTGTATTTTTTTTTTAATTTTTAAATTCATACTTGTTAGATGGCCTCATTTTTGTTGCAAGTAGTGTTTTCAACGGGAAAGAAATAGTTCTTGACTAAACTATTTTTAAAAAAAAAATTTTTAAATGCTTTTTATTCTGAGTATTTCACAAAATTTTTTTCAATGATATTGTTCACACTGACGTTTCAATAAAATAAAGCTAAGCAATATATTTTTAATACGGAATTTCAAATTCATTTAATTGTGGAACTAAATTAGAAATACATGTATTTTCTACACTGTAAAAAATCGGGGTAAATGTCTAACCAATACTTGGTGCAAAGTTTCTAATTGCACCATAAATTGGATAAATGAAAAATTATTTTATTTAGGTTGCACCATAAATTGGTAAATATGATCAAGAAATGCGTTTATGGCGCAATCGATTGCACGAAACTTTCGTACTATGACAGGCACGAGCTTAACCGTGACCGATAACTTATTTTGTAGCTGTTGACTAATGGCGGATTTTGTTGTCAAAGCTTGCTATCATGTCACGCCACTCACTTTGAAATCGTATATTTCTTAAGTAAACTTTTCTTATTTATTTGAAATAATTACAGTTCATTTCTTTCATGTCACCTTTAAAAAAATTTGTCGTGTGTTGTGAAAGAGTTAGTTTCAAATTTCATCTAGAAAACTATATTCGTTGTATGAATAATTAGATATAGTAAAAGCTGTATTAGCTCTTTTTCAATAAATAAGGAGATGCATCTATTTTATGCGCACAGAAAGTGCAATACCAGTGATAAATAAACGGTAAATACAGCAATCTTAAGCAGCATAGCTTTCCGCCAAATTTACTGCGGATGAAAATGTTCTAGTTCCGTGTTTTATGTTCTAGTTTCGTGTTTTGATTGCATTCTACAGAACAAAAAAATTTTATGTACTTTCTGTTAGGATTAAAACTTCTTATCAATATCTATACTTCTGTTTTGATTTTCCTGTTCTATAATTGCTCATTTTCGTTTATAATGTTACATAATTACACGAATTTTTGTCCATACATTCTTAAATGCCTTTGTTGTAAAATTTTCAAAGCGAATTATATTTCCGTTCAAATTTCAAATTAGCACTTGAGATTTTCAAAAGGCAACCGTTGTCATGGAAACTGGGTTTCTCTTTGGCGCACGAGGTAGGAAGAAAAAACAAAGAAACATATTAGCATTAAGGAAAACAAAGCGCAAAAATTTTTTTTATTCGATAAGAATCTTACTGAAATTTGAACAAAATACCGGACAGAACAAGATTTGTTTTTGAGCATTTAGAAATAAACTGTAAAAAATAGATTTTCTTATTTATATTTTTTACTAAGCGAAACAAATTTTTAATTGAACAAAATATCGTATTTAAAAAGTTAATATATATTTTTTTCTTTAAATCAAAATATTAAAAAATTCTTAGATGCTCATTACTTTGCTATAGTTACTTATTTTTCCATGAATTATTATTATTATTATTATTTTGTAAATCACCACATTTGCGTTTTGTGAGGGTGGGAAAAGACAACATAAGTATAAAATCGAACGTTATAATTGATCATGAAAAAGGTCATAAGTATTCTTTATAATATTTACAGCTGTTTTTTTTAAATAATATTTTTAAAAAGATTTATTTTAATTATAAAAATAATTTTTCTTCTTCTGAAATAGATTTTCTTCTATGAAACAAAAGAACTTTAGTTAAAAAGACAATCTTCACAAACAATATACAAGTCGAGGTTTAATACTATCCACATGAATACTATCAGCAGCCATATCCCTCCCTCTTAGGCTCAATACGAACTCTTTGAGCCATACAAGTGATGATCATATTGTTCATTTAATATTTTAACAGTTGACAGTACCGTCTGCAATTTTTTTGCGGGGTCGCCCTGTATGAAATTCAATTCAAAATTTATCATGAAGAGAAATTCTACTAGGGTGCTTTGGCGCATTTTAACAACAACAAAAAAAATAATAACATTATTATTTTAAAATATAAAAACTTTCCTTCTCAGGATATTTATGGGTGAAAGGAGTCTTAAGTTAAAAATGTGTAAACATTTTTCTACATAAGAACAACAATTTCTCAATTTTGTTTTTAATATTGTATTTTAAAAATAGTATTTAAAATATGACTTGCTTTGATTCATCTTTCTATGTTTTAAAAATGTAAGGGCTCAAATTTTGTTTCTTCTGTGAAATTATTTCAATTCCTATACATTTAATAGCCATAAATTACATTATTTTTAATCTTCTTTCATTAGCACAAAGGCACTAGCAACTTCAATGCTTTTCATCAAGAAAGAAGTTTAGGAAATAATATTGTTATAACCAGTGCAAAGCCAAGTTATTTCATTATTTTTACATTTCATAATTTACTTCAAATTTATTATTTCCATAAGCTAATGTAATTAATATTGGAATGTTTCCTTAGTTAGAGATTGGGGGTTGACTAATCCAATATTTGTCTACTTTTTTATATAAATTTTTATTTGTGAAAGTAATATTTTCATTTTTAAATAATAAAATAATATCAAAATACATAGTAATAAGAATTTGCTTCAGCCTAAAATTAAAATTCTTTTTTTCTTCTGTTTAAAACATTAGCGGTACTAACTCTATAGCATCTGCTGCTGCTTTAACGAATGAAATGTAAGAAAGAATTTTAATTTTTCATATATCAACTTGAAAAAAGAAAAAAAAAATTATATGAAAGAAACAATTTTTAAAGCGCCAAAAAGCAGAGAAAGTTAGCATCATTATTAAATATTTATAAAAAAAAAAGGCAAGATAATTTAAATCAAATTCATATAAATCAAATTATAATTTAGCTATTTAAATCTATAAAAATTAAAAAAAAACTATTCTTAATTTAGATGTGTATGTAATATAGATTTATATTTATATTACATAACACATCTAAAATAAAAATAGTTTTTTTAATTTTTATAGATTTAAATAATTAAATTATAATTTGATTTATATAAATTTGATTTAAATTATCTTCTCTTTTTTTTAATAAATATATAATAATGATGCTAACTTTTTCTGCTTTTTGGCGCTTTAAAAAAACTTAATAATGGTGCAACCTTCCTCCGCTTTTAGTTCTTTTCAAAACACTGATTTTTCGTGCAACCTTTCGCTGCTTTAAGGTTCTTTCAAAATCCCATTTTTTGGTGCAATCTTCTCTCGTTGTTTGGAGCTAGTGAAAGCACCAATATATAGTAAAACTGAACACCAAATTTTGTAGCCAGCAAATGAATACGAATGCTTGGCGCAACGTAGATCGAAATTTTTTACAGTGTAGTTTGACCATATTTTACACTTTTGTTAAAATTCTGCAAGTTAGATAATAAAAATACAAAAATAATATTTATTGTTAACAATCTTTTTGCTATTTGAATTGAAAATTATTGGTTTGAAAAATTAATTTAAATTTCTTTATGTTGAACATTATTTTTGGCACAGATTGGAATTTTGTGTTTTGTGAACTTTATCAAGAATTGCAGTCATATTAAAATATATATAAAATAATTAGTTTAATGTTGCTTGCCATAAGTTGATCTATTATACAGGGTGTCTCATAATTATTGCTCACCTAAGTATCTCTTAATCTTATAGAAACGTGGTTTCAGTTGAAGATATTTCTCAAAAAGATATTTTTCACCGTATAGTAGAGGTTTGGTCCCGTTACTCGTTTTGATAAGTTTTTAGAAAAGTTAAGTTTGTTTTAATGCATAAACCATAAATTAGAAAAATTTTCTCCCAGAATTGACTTGACTATAAAAAAATTTTTAAAAAAAGAAAAAAACTTTTAAAATCCTCCCCCCCCCCCAAAAAAAAGAACTCTTTTTGACTTACTCTACTTTCGCTCAAAGAAGTACGAGAAAGCAACTTATTTTGATTGCACACTTATTTTGAATAAATTTATAGAAATATTTAATATGTTAGGCTGAATATTTACCTTCATCGTTAGGTAAAAAAATATTTGGAACTAATTTCATGAAAAATGTAAAAATGAAACTGAATTATCTAAGAATGAAAGGTTTTTTAAATACAAGCGACTTTTAAATCGGTAACATTGTATAATTTATTCTTATTTAGTTCATATTATCTAAAGCAACAATGAAATTTACATTCATTAATAAATAAGTGAAATAGATTGATAGATAAAAAGTAATTAAAATTAATATTTAATTATTTTTACAAAGTTTATCAAGAAATTAATGGTTTATAGTTTGCAATTTCTCATAAATAATAAAAATAGTTTACAATCTCTCATAATGGCAAGAAATAACATCAATTATTCTTCAAAACTCATTCTTTTTCGTTGGAATATTTAAGTAAAATTTTCTCTTAATAATATGAAGCAAAGTTCTGAAAGTTGCTCTACTAAAACTAAAATTTCTGTTATAAATTAAATGTGTTGGAGATCTCTTATAAAAGGAAAATAAGAGCAAATAAAAGCACTAAAATCTTAATTAAGTCAAAATAATATTTATTATCTTTAAAAAATTTTGTTTTGCTGTTAATTGAGAAGTGAAAATTTACAATTTACTTTACGATAACTCAGAATTAAGCTTAATAGGGAGAAAAATTTTGAAGAAACTAAAAATTTCAGTTTGAAAAAATAAACAACACTTAGCAACATTTTTAATCTCATATTTTAAGTTTTAAAACAAAGGAGTTTTAATAATAAAAGTAAATATTTCCTCATTTTGACGAAGATGTTTTTACAATTAAAACCTAATTATTCGTAATTTATAAAGTATTTATCACACAAACTTTCCTTTTTCTGAATTTATAAAATATTACTTATGAAGTAAAGTTACGAAAGCTATTTTATTAAGAAATTACACACTTTACGACATATTCGAAATATAAATGAATAAATACAATGGAATACTACATATATATCAGTTTAAAGTAAATTTAATGTTTAGCTATTTTTATAATTTGATTAGAAATTATTTTTATACATCGCATATTTAAATGAAACTTAGAAAACATACATAATTCCCTTAATTAATTAATTTTTCTTTATTTACTTTCGATTTTTATTAAAAAAATAGCACGCTCCCTTTTCACAAAATTTGTCTAATGAGCTCACCGTTTACTCCAGTACATAAGTGAAGTCTTTTAGTTATTGAGTGGTGCGCTCAGGAGATTTGCTATTGTATGCATTCTGTTCTCCCACATTGTTAAATTGATGTCCTCATAAATAGAAATCTAAAGGATCTCACAAAGCCTTATCACCGAAACTTTTGGGAGGACTAATTGGATTTGCATTTAGAGCAATAAATTCATCTCTATAAGTAAGAATTTCACTCAAGGCATTACTTATTCACGTATGCGTTACTTTCAAGTAACGCATAATGTGTCTGGGTACAATAATGGTCCCATGAATTCCACACCAGAAAACTTTTGAGACATGAGAAGGATTTGAATCACTCCAGTAATGTTCACCATATTTGGCTGTCTTGAGAATTTGTCAGTCCAGACAATTGATTGGAGACATCAAATTGGATTTAACACCAGTTACAATAATTCGCTGGTAATCATTTGGTTAAAGTGCCTCATATTCATAAACAGTAAACCCTTCACACTTTCTGAGTATTTTCCAGACACTTGCGCTATTTAATTAACACTTCTTATGCTTTCTTAGGGATATAAAGTAAAAACATCAATTTCTTCATCATCTCTCTGATTTATCCGTCTTTTGAGCTGTACTCTTTGCACAATTATCTCTTTCTTTTTTTCTTGGTTGAAAATTAAGTTCATTATAAAAAGCGAATAGTAAGAAAAAGATTAAAATAACAGATTGATATTGAGTATAAAAAGTATTTCTATGCCGTGCTCATTCGTTTTTAAACGCATATTGATAAATCTTTAATCAGTTTATGTCGTCGAAATTTCTACAAAAAAATTTTTACTTACGAAAAATTATACTTTTAATAAGTCTTGTACAGCGAATCTAATAATAAATATTTTAAAAACCTTATCATTTTTCAATGTTTATGATTTACCCTGTTATTACGATATCTTTATTTTTTTTTAACTCTGAAGCAATCTGATTTCTATGAATATAATCACCCACCAAACTTTGAGACCAAATTGACGCCTATGCTTACAAACATTAATAGTTAACCATTCAATTTATTTTGTAAAAAGATGTAAATAGGATAACAAAGAATATTTAAAGAAATAATACTTACTCAAAAACATAATAAGAAATAACATGTTAGTAAAATGTAAGGTTATTCCAAAAAGATTGTTAATCAGAACTTATAGAAGTGTAACATGATTTATCCCAGACTTTTATTTCAGAGGAAAAAATACACAATTTTGTTATCGTATGAAACTACGCTAATGTGAAATGCCAGGACTTTGGAATGAGTGTTTTTGGTTGGAATGAGTGTTTGCAAATTTCAGGGTTGGAACAGCTGCTCAAACTTATTCAAAAGAAAATTTCTGCTCTAAAAGATCATTTCCCTCCCCTCGCACAAAAACTCTAATAATTTTCAATGAACAAAAATATTAAACAAAAAGCACGATTCATTTTGCTACCAAATTTGGCGCAAAAATCAGTTTCGTTGCTCCTAAACCGCATTTTTTCCCTCACTTGCTTATCAATTAAAGTGTTTCTTTAGGTGTGAATAGAGCACGTCAAGAAATTATACACATTCGACCCAGCAGAATATTAGATCAACCACCTTTACGCTCAGATGTTTACTACCAGGGACTAATATAGGGTCCACTGCAAAAGAAGTACTCCGTGAATTTCCCCAACGCCGTAAGCATAATGAAATGTATTCATGCTTCACCACCAGTCATTGATCCGTGGATTTGGGGACGTGTCTTCGTTCTGTTTGAAAAAATGTATGATTAAATTACAGTTATGATGTAATAAAAGCATTTTTTTCTCATCCTCTCTGAGTTGCATTATTTTCTAATTATGAGTAGTTTTTTTCTATATCTAAGGTCTCATCCAACGTTTATGTTACCAAACTGTATTTTGACAGTTTCATTTTGATTTACGAGTTTATGTCCAACCGTTTGAGAACCAACCAAAGAACAATTTTATCTAAAATTGAGAAATTGTGAAAAAATGTATTTACCTAAATTTTACACCATTGTATAAGTTTAACCCCTTCTCTTAAAAATTTTAATGGTATATTATATAAAGTAACTTCTTTCAAGATTTTTAAAAATCATGAATTAAGGGGCTTTTTCTGTTTTAACATTCTGCAAATACAATAAGAAATTTATATTTTTTTCTTTTGATTTGAAAATATTTGAATTTAAAAATTCACCTTATTAACATGTTGCTTTTGATGAAAATGATTAGCTTCAATAGTCATTGTATTTCATTTCAAAATTAATAATTTTTTTTTTCACTTAATGAACCAAATTACAAATTTTAATAAAAACTTATCAGGGGCCATTAACTAATTGTAATATGAATTCATTAAGGTTTTGTTAGTTTGTTTAATACTTTACTCATCTTTATCAGTTCAATATGATCAATAATATTAATCTTGCAAATATTTTTTCGTGCTGAGCTTCTGATTTCACTCAGTGACGTCACGGCGGAGCAGCATCAACTTCTCGCTTTAAAAATAAATTGTTTCGCATGTAATTAGCATTTTTTTTAAAACTTATTTTAATGCATTCATTGTTTTCTATAGTTTTTTTAATTTATTTTGAGGTGATTTTCTTCTCATCTGATTGCAAATATTTGACTGTAGTAGTCAAATATTAGCTTGCGTGATAGCTACCGACAAGAATTATTATAAAACACAAACTGAGAAAACGCAATTTTCGATGTTTTATTTCAGAAAATATATATATGAGATCAAATGAATTAAAAATGTACCGGAAGAATTTATTCTGATGTGAATAAAAGTTGTTTGTTAAATAAAAGTTGTGAAAAAATGTTTCATGTTTTTCGTTCAGACGCTTATGAACTTTTAATTTCGCCATTGAAATCGAGATCGTCTCTGAACTTTAGGCAGATAAAGAAGAAAAAAATGTACAAGGTCAAAGAAAATAAAATCCTGAACTTCAAAAATAAAAGTTATTAATGCTTTAAAATTCTTCAAATTTAATAAGATATTTTTAATGTCATTATTCAAAATATTTATGTGTTTTAATTATAACGCCTTAATTTTAAATATTTATGAGCAAGTGTAATATTTCCATTATTATGTGCTCAAAGATTATTTTTATTTAATAATTAGCATTTAAGATTTTTGTTTCCTAGTGAAAATAAAAAAAAATGCTATTACAATTATAAATAAGGAAATATATTAAAATTAAGCATCCCATTTACTAAAATATAAGGACACTTTTATAGTTGCATATTATTATCGGACAATAAGCTACTATAAAAGTGTTCTTATATGCTTTCATTTATTTAACAGTAAAAGTCAAAAAATAAAATTAGAAAATGATAAGAAAACGATGAGAATAACCATTGAGATATTTTTCTGACTTTAAAATGTTTCTTTTTTTTAATACTATAAGGAATACCAAGAAAATGTATGAATACTATATTTTTGAACAGAAATAATTTGTTAGCAGTGTAAAGTTTAACAGTTATTATCAGAAAAGTGTCAAACATTCAACTCATTCCTTTCTGAAAACAGCAAAGTTTTCATATCCTCTAGTTCTGATTTTTGCCTTATTGCCTGGAGTGCCTTATTGGCTCTTGGCATTTCCAGCAAAATTAAATTCCTAGTGCACTTTAGCATCCAAATAGAGTCTCGGTGCTGCCCTCTAGTGTGGCAGAAACTAAACGTCCAAATTAACATGGCCAACGGTATCTCACCCATTGTGGTAGTCCTGAAAGAGTGGATACCACTTCTGGAGAACGCGCTAGGTTTGCTCATCGGGAAAGACTGATTGTCCAGCTCATAGGAAATAAAAAAAGTTCTGATTTTTGAGATCAGTGTCATAAGGTGAGGACGTCATAAGGTGAGGAATCGTAGCTTCAGCTTTGAGAATGGAATGAACCAGCCCTTCTATATCTTCTCTTTAGCCCTGATAAAATGGTGGTTACTGAAATCAAGAATAGAGTTCTTCACTAGAAGAATTATTCACATTTTAAATAAAGACTCTCTTTCTTTAAATATGGAAATTTTGGTTTTAAAACCCGTAGTTTCGGAAGTATCACTGTTATCATAATATAAATTGTATTAGGAAGTGGAAATGGTTAACAAAAAAGCTATAAATGATTAGGATTTACTTTAGAATCGGTGCAAAGAGGGCCAATCATTCGAGTGTTGTAATAATATCGTGTTTAAAATATAGAAATCAGAAAAAAAAATATTATAAAAGTAAGACTTAAAATTTGTATGGAATCAAAATGGCGTGTCAAAAAAAGGTTTTTCGAATAAATCGTTTACTTAGTCACAAATAATTGAGTATCTTAATAACATAGTATATCATATGTAATCTCTAATTATTATGCATCAACTAAAATGAGAAACCATGTAGAAATATATATTTTTTCTACCAAATATATTTTTAAAACTATTTTGTTCGATTTAAGATATTAGCACAATTTTTTATCCTTTTATTCTTCACGAAATTTTGTAAACTGTTAAATTAGTATATCTATTTTTAAAACATTTTCTGCTTTTGCTCCACGTAAGTGAGTATGTTTTCAGCTTTCTTTTATTTCAAACTCATTTTTATTTTTTTTTTCGATATAGACACGTTATAAAGAGTAATTTTTATCTTAGGATAATTATTCTTTATTCAGAAATATCGCATTTATCGTAAAAGATGTGCCCTGATGAAGACCTTTACGTTCTCCCATTAAAAGTTTTTCTATTTTAGTGTATTTTATTCTTCGTCTTTGTGTTTATATATATATATATATATATATATATGCGTGTGTAACATCTAAAATACTAACTTAATAAAATTAAAAGGATCTTTTGAGACTAAACTTAAAAATAATTATATCTTACCTGCAGATAAGCTTATCTGGTTTATGAGAACATTAAATAATCTCTTTCACATACTTAACTTAGCTCTTCGTGTGTATCTTAAGTTTCATTGAATAGCGATGAAATCTTTATTTATAAAATCAGTCCATACCGCACAATAAAATATCTTAAAGAAGCCGAATTCCCATTAAAATCAAGAACAATATTGAGATATTAATTCGTCTCCATCTGGTCTTAAGATCTTACGGCGCCGCTTCTAGAAAAAAGAATGGATTTTATAGATCACATGACATGAACGAATATATTATATGTTACACGTAAAAAGTGTGAGCTTATCTTTTGGAAATGGAAGTATAAAGTTGTATCCCGGAGCTCTGTCCATTTGCATATAATTTGTAAATAGATTTCTTTATCCTTTTCCTCAATAAAATTCTAGAAAATTTAATATGTTGTCATCCTTATAAAAAAGGATATTAGAAAATGACTGCAAATATTCTAGACTACAATATTATGATTAAATAACAGGTCACGGCTCGAAAGTTAGCAGAAAACACGAGAAGGAGCACGACATCAAAGCCGGCAGGATTCTCTGCTCGGAACCCATTATGCACTAGAATTGATGGATTTTCTGCCGGGATACCTATGATGAACTGGAATTAAGAAATACAATTTTAAGAGACAGATGAATTCCCGTTATCGGCCCCTTCTCTGGTTGGAACGGAAAGTCTGATGGATGGAAATTTGTTTCCTTATCCTTGCGCCCCTGAAGTGAAGTCCGATGGAGATCCGATGATGAACTTCGCCGCGCCTATGGAGATCCTATGGTAAACTTCACCGCCTCTCTAAAGCGAATGGAAGGTGAGATGACCTTACTTCCACCCTGTGTGCTCGCCCGAATTGATGTCGTGCTCCTTCTCGTGTTTTCTGCTAGCTTTCGAGCCGTGACCTTTTATTTAATCATAATATTGTAGCCTAGAATATTTGCAGTCATTTTTTCATATCCTTTTTTCATAAGGATGACAGCATACTAAATTTTCTAAAGTTTTATTGAGGAAAGGGATAAAGAAATCTTTTTACATATTATATACAAATGGAGCAGAGCTCCGGGATACAACTTTATACTTCGATTTCCAAAAGATAAGTGCACACTTTTTACGTGTAACATATAATATATAATGTATTCGTTCATGTCATGTGATCTATAAAATCCATTCTTTTTTCTAGAAGCGGCGCCGTAAGATCTTAAGACCAGATGGAGATGAATTAATATCACAATATAGTTCTTGAATTTTATGGGAATTCGGCTTCTTTAAGATATTTTATTGCGCGGTATGGACTGATTTTATAAATAAAGATTTCATCGCTATTCAATGAAACTTAAAATACACGCGAAGAGCTAAGTTAAGTATGTGAAAGAGATTATTTAATGTTCTCATAAACCAGATAAGCTTATCTGCAGATAAGATATAATTCTTTTCAAGTTTAGTCTCAAAAGATCCCTTTAATTTTATTAAGCTAGTATTTTAGATGTTACATATAGGGGAGAGTCGGGTAGCCCCACCCACTTAAGGAGTATTGCTTATATTTCTGTATAATATTGAGTAATAATCAATATTTTCGTATGTTTCTATTGTTTTATCATCTAATTAAATAATGCAAAAAGAATAAACCAAAAAAAGAATAGTTTAACTTTAAAAAAAAAGAAATTTAAAAAATTTGACTACTGTATTCAACATATTTTCAAAACAATTCTTTACCATGTTACCTGCTGCATAAATACTTGAAACTTCGAAAATAATCTTTTTTTAATATAACAATTAATGTCCGATGGCCCATTGACTTGAAAAAATATTCTATACATATGAAATTGACAGTGGGCGGGGGTACCTGACACTCCCCTATGAATATATGCTACTGCGAATGACCGAAATCGGTGGTTGTTGACTTTCACTGGTGAATGTCGACAAACACCAAATACGTCGGTGAAAGATCGAATATTTCATTATATTCTTGTACATTCGGACCCTCACCGGTGTATGTCGACAATCACAGATATGCTCTGGTGGAGGTCGAAAAGACAGGAGCCGACAAAGAGGCGACTGGCTGTTTCTCGCCAAATCTGGCTGTTTCTCGCCAACGCTGTCATTGCAAAAGGAAGTGTTTCACAAATAAATGCAGTTGTAAAAGCAAGGGCCTCTGGTGCAATTCAAAGTGTCATAATAGTTTGAGTTGTTGCAATAATTAAGATTTGATTCACATAACTTAGTAAGTTTTTTTTTACTATTATTTTCCTTTCTCATTTTGAAAGTACTGTGTGTTTTAAGTTCTTAGTTATTCCTCTCAGAAAGAGAGGCGAAAAATTTATCGCTGTTACGGTGAATGACCGAAATACCGATATACATTTGCTCGGTATACCCTACACTGATGTTTTTTTTAAGGTTAAGTGCCACTGCCCAGTATACATTTGCCCGGTATACCCTACACTGATGTTTTTTTTAAGGTTAAGTGCCACTGCCCGGTATACATTTGCCCGTTATACCCTACACTGATGTTTTTTAAGGTCAAGTGCCATTGCCCGGTATACATTTTCCCAGTATAACCTACACTGGTGTTTTTTTAAGGTTAAGTGCCACTGCCCGGTATACATTTGCCCAGTATACCCTACACTGATGTTTTTTTTAAGGTCAAGTGCCATTGCCCGGTATATATTTGCCCGAGACTCCAAACACTGATGTTTCTTCTAATCTATCGTCAGTAAGTATTAAAATATAGAATGAATATAAATATATCAAATAAATATAATAATATCAACTAATAGATTAATATAAAATTGGATATAACAAATATTTCGGACATTCACCAAAGCGACTATGTGATTATTGACATTCACCGGTGAGAGTCGACATTCTCTAGATTTCGGTCATTCGCCGTAACGTATATATATATATATATATATATATATATATATATATATATATATATATATATATATATATATATATATATATATATATATATATATATATATATATATGTTACGGCCTAAGCCCGAAGTCCGGCCAAAGTCCGAAATTTTCTTGATTTCGGGAATTGGCCGGCCAGATCGCGAAGTATCCGAGGATGGCTGGCCAAAGTCCGAAATGATTGAAACGATCAGTGAATATTTTACTTTGGCGGCCTTCTATAATTATAAAGATAATTCTTATAAATCTTCTAATTTAAAAATATAAAAAATATAAGTTTTTAAATTGTCGATTAAATAATCATTAATTTAATAATCATTATTAAATTGTCTATTTAATTGTCTAGTCATACTAGTCATACATACACCAAAGGTCTAGTCATACTAGGTCTAGTTAAGTGCCACTGCCCGGTATACATTTGTCCGGTATACCCTACACTGATGTTTTTTTAAGGTTAATTGCCATTGCCCGATATACATTTGCCCGGTATATCCTGCACTGATGTTTTTTTAAGGTTCAATGCCAATGTCCGGTATACATTTGCCCGGTATATCCTACACTGATGTTTTTTAGGGTCCAGTGCTACTGCCCGGTATATATTTGCCCGGTTTACCCCGTATAATGATTTTTTCTTCCAACTTTGGCTGATCTTACCATGTCAATTCGCGATTTGAGCAGCCCTTTCCCGAAATCAAGAACAATTTCGGACATTGGTCAGCCATCCTCGGCCAATTCCCGAAATCAAGAAAAATTTCGGACTTTGGCCAGCTAATTTACAGCGTTCTTGGCCGCGGATTGACCGACTTCGGACTTCGGCCGTACTATATATATATATATATATATATATATCACCAGCACAAAAATTGCTGGCTTGGTGGTTTTCACCGGTGAATGTTAAATATCATTGTAACTATAAGATAAGGAACATTTGGAAAGCGTATACTTTCACTTTCCTAATGATCCTGTCTTTCCTAATCTATCTTGATTATGTATTAAAATATTGAATAAATTTTAAAATAACAACGAATGCATTAATAATTAATCAGGCATAACAAATATTTCGGACATTCACCAAAGCGACTATGTGATTGTTGAAATACACCGTTGAAAGGCGACAATCTGTAGTTCAGTCATTCACGGTGATATATATAAATATTAACTATAGAGAATGAAAAAAATTTACTCAGGATGAATAAGTTTTATTAACTTCATATAAATGTATGATTATGGAAACATTTTTAAATCATTTTTGACCATTGATCATAAGAACATAACGTTTTTCTCTCTTCATAAGTTCTTTTCTTTTTGTGTTTTATTCTGAAATTTTGTGTTTTTTTACTTGTTCTAATTATGTTAATAAATCAATCAAATTATTTTGTTGCTTCTCAAATTATTGCATTGATATTTTGCTTTGGCTATTTTAATACAATAACAGAAAGCGCTGATTTTTACGGATATAATCATGTGGGTCGATAAACAGGTTATATCTTCCCGTTGATAAATAATTTTTCCGTCAATACAATTATTTAAAAACATTTTAAATAAAAGAAGAATAGAAAAGATTGAAAACTACAAAAGAATAGTAATTATCAAAAATTTAAAAAAATCCGATTTTCAATATATATATATACAATATATATATACAATATATATATATTATATATATATGTATATGTATATAAATATATATATATATATATATATATATATATATATATATATATATATATATATATATATATATATATATACAGCGATTATTTTACAACAGATTGCAGTAGTGTAGTATCTGAAATACTTAAAGCCTCTGCAAAAATATACGTCATTGATAGCTGACAGTTAAAGCTTAATTGTATAGAACAGATTGAGATATTTTGTTGAGTTTTGGAGATGTGACAGCACGTTGAACATGGAAGATCAAGTACTCATTTTCGCATGGTACTATTTTATTTCCTTAAAGGGAAAAATTCTCGTTAATTTTGGGAAAAACTGCGTAGAGTCTATGGTGATGATGTTCTAAAAGCATGTCAATGCCAGTGGTTCAAGAAATTTCGAGCTGATGATTTTGATTTGAACGATACTCCCCGCCCAAAAATGTATACCCGTATTGATGATGACAAAGTAAACGCATTGATTCTGTCAAACCCATATTACACGACACAAGAGATTGGAGAGACATTGAAAATCAGTCACGAAGAGTGTTCACGTGCATTTAAAGAAACTGGGATGAATCCAAAAAATTAGAAATTTGGGTACCCCATGAATCGAAAGAAGTTTACGTCAAAGTGACGGCACAAATAAATATCTAAGATATGCGCATTGGACGCGAAGAAAACGATCCTTTTTTAAAATGAATGATTGCTGGTGAGGATTGTTTATAACAATGTGGTGCGAAAACGGTTTTAGTCATGAGGTGAAGATTCTTCATCAACGTCTTCAAAACCAGAACTTCATCAGATGAAGGTTATACTCTCAGTGTGTTGAGATTGGAAGGGCGTGCTGCTTTTTGAGCCAAGGAATGGAACAATCAATTCAGATTCAGATGTGTACATATATCTGTATATATATATATATATATATATATATATATATATATATATATATATATATATATATATATATATATATATATATATATATATATATATATATATATATATATATATATACATACGTATATATATATATATATATAATATATATATGTGTGTGTGTTTGTTGAACTACGATAGAGAGCCCACGATGGCTCAGGGGATAGACGCGTTCGCCTTCCAATGAGGTGAACCGGGGCTTGATCCTGGCGATGGCTGGTCGATACGAATTCCGCATCCGGCTTGCACCGACCACAGTGCTGACGTAAAATATCCTCAGTTGTAGACAGATCATGGGTTAGAGTCCCCTTGCTTTCAGGCTAACCGTGGCAGATTCTCGTGGTGTTCCTCTCCATATAACGCAAATGCGGGTTAGTACCTTCAAAAAGTCCTCCACGAAGGAAAATTTCTCCCAATACTTGGTCCAGGAGTTCCCTTGTCGTCTGGATTGGGTTCAAAATTACAAGGCTACGGAGTTGAACATTAGTAGTCGTAAGCCAAAAAATTGGGTCGGCTGTTCAGCGACTGTTATAAAACTTTGATATAATTTTTGCTTTTTCTTTTTCCTCTAATAGATATTGATTTGCGGCGCCCTGTGTGCATAATATTTTGGAATGGAATCTTGGAATTCGAAAAGATTCTAAAATTATACATTAAGGGAGGTCTTTGCAGAACATTCCTGTTTAAATTTTTATCTACTATATAATTCATATTAGAAAAAAAAATTGGCCATTTTTCCAGTTGTATGAAAAAAATGCAATAGTCAGTTTGAGAGAGACAAACTAGTTCTAACAGTAATAATATTTATTATTTTCATTTTTGAGTTACAGAAAAATGCCTAACTAAATAAATAAATAATGAGCAAAATAAATATTTAATCAGAAAATGCAGGTTTCAAACCATTTTTTTCCCAAAATTTTCCGCAATACCTACCGAAAAAAAAAAAAATAATATTATAATATAATAATTTATATATTTAAAATATTGTGCATAATACGTGGAATAAAATTAATTAACTATAATATTTTCTATATTATAGTTAATAAACTATATATAATATATGATATTTCAAAAGTATCTAAATTTTTTTTTTTGAAAAAAAAATGAAAAAATCAACATATTTTTTTAATTTCATTTATGAATACAAGGAACTAAAGCAAAACATAATACTCAAGTTATAAGTTGAAATTTTAATTTTTTTTGTGTGTAAAAAATATTTAATTTACCATCAATTTACTATCCCAAATTATCTCGGGCAAATAAATAAAAGGTAAATATTAGTCTTTGTGTATGTTCACATCTTCATAAACTGAAAATTCATCTGCATTACTTTCACTTTCGCTCGCAAACGTCAGTTTTTTTTACTCTTTTTTTCTATGTAAAATTCATCAATCATCGTATATACAACTGTACAAAACACGTCTGTAGTCCCACAAATATGAAAACTCCTTAACAAAAGTTGGCAAACTTCCAATCACAGCAGATAATTATTATTTTTTGTTTTGCTTCCGGCCGAATAAAAACGTGATAAAACAAAACATATTGTCGAATTCTGCTATGCCCAAGTTTACTCGGGATAATAAATGTTTGCAATGTATACATACCCGAGATAACTCGAGATAATCATGGAGGAGGAGCCATTTGACTGATCTCAAGCGTTTTTTTATTTAATTATAACTGATACACAATAAGGCCAAAAAACACCCAAGGGTATGGACTGTCCTGAGGCACATATTATTAAGAAGTTGGACCCCCTTTTGCATCGATGACAATCTCAAGACTTTCCACCAGCTTTTGACTTGACCACCATAGAAATTGACTTGAGTGAGTGCTTGCAGTCGATTTGGCTGGCTACGTAATCTGCACTCGTCTTGGGGCTTGAGTGGCTACCAGGCGCGACGGCAGGTCGTGGATAGCCGAATGTCCTGTAGCACTGACAGGATAGCCTCTGAATAAAAAATAGGAGGTCGTGAACCAACTCCCGTAACCCAGGTGTTATGCGACCCGTGCCTTGGGTGAATGGTACTGCGGTTATAGTGCCTTAACGGAGCCTCTAGTGCAACTGGCGAACCTCTAGAGTAATAGCCTTACCCAGCATCTCAGGCAATACTGGGCTGACCTTCTTTACCTGAGCTTTTTATTTGAGGTAATTTATGGCTGAAAATGACAAAAATACAACTCAAATTACTGCTTCTGCTGGTAAAAATCCCAAAGTAGACCTTTCTGCAAAAGAAAAGGAAACTGAGGAAAAACCAACTGAAGGAGAAGAAATGAACCCTTCATCTAAAGAGGTAGAAATGACCTCTACCCAGTCAACATCTCAAGTAAAGCAGGAAGTTATCAATAGCATGACTACCTCCATGGGTGGGATCAAACTTGAAAAAAAAGATTGTGTGGTGTACAGAAAAAGAAACTTACCAGAGAAAAGAAAATCGCTGAAGGTACCTGGGTAGAAAAACCCAAACCAAAACAGAGAGGCGAGAAAAGACAAAGTCAACGGATGGAACAAGATGTGGCCTCAAAAGCTGCCAGGAAAGAAGGACCTGAAGGTATAACCTTTAAGGAGGCTCTAACGGCAGTTAAAATGGCTGTGATTCTTGAGGGGCATCCTCTTAAACGTATATCGGAAGAACAAGCCTTAGACCTCGAGTTCCTGATAACAAGAAAAATTTCAAGAAATGAAGAGGTTTTCGTCCCCAGTTTTCTTTCTTGCAGACTAGAAAATGGGGCACTTATTATCAACTGTGCAGATCTGGGGAGCTAGAGCTCCCCAGATTGGCTGGAACAGACTGTAGTTGAATTAAGTTCCTGGCAGGTGCAAACTATCTTGTTGGGAAAGGCAAGGAAACTTGTCAGAACCACTAAAATTATTGCTAAACTGCCGAAAGTATGTTAGAAACTGGAGTCCAAAGAGGTCCTGAGAAAGATCGAGGCACAAAATGGTGGGCTTACTCCAACCAAATGGAACATACTTCATCGGAAGAATGAACCATCAGGACAGACCATTGTCCTTAGCGTGCCTGAGCTGGATACGGTTACACTTGGTAGAAGGGGATATAAATTTTATATCGGACTTCACCAAGTACAAGCCAAAGTCCTAAACAAACCTTTCAAAACTGATGGGGGTGAAGGTTCTTCAAGCCAACATCCACCACAGTAGAAGTGGCACCACGAACCTCACCAAGAAATTTCTTGATGAGGATTTTCACCTGGCCCTGATCCAAGAACCTTGGCTTGTCAGGGGAAAAATCAGTGGCCTCAAAGGAACAAAAGGTAAGCTCATTTATGATTTTAATAGTGAAGCTAGAACATGTATCCTAATAGATAAAGATATTGAGGTTCTACCTCTAACAGATTTTATTCATAAGGATTTAGCAGCAGTGAAAGTCCGACTCAACATAGAGGGAAGATACCGAGAAATTGTTTTTTGCTCAGTCTACCTACCCTATGAAGAGAAGGCTCCACCTGATCAAACACTGCACAAACTCTTGCAGTTTTGTGCAGAAAACAGCTTGCAGGTAGTCTTAGGGCTAGACTGTAATGCTCACCATACTGTCTGGGGCAGCACAGACACAAATAAAAGAGGTGAGTGTCTTTTAGAATTTATTCTTAATTACAATTTAGATCTTTTGAATAAAGGCAATGATCCTACTTTTATAACTTCTAATCGTTCTGAAGTAATTGATATTACTATAGCAACACCGGCTATTAGTAAAATTATCACAAAATGGAAAGTAGATGGGAGACCATCAGGTTCCGACCATCAAAACATCCATTTTTGAAATAAACTCCAATATAAATCTTGACCGCTGCTTCAGTGACCCCATGAGAACAAACTGGAAGAAATTCCAAGACGATATCATGGGGCTGACTGAACTGGGTGAAAACCATATTAGAGATAATTATCATCTAGAAATTACAGCAGAGACTCTGCAGAACAAAATTCTAGGTTCATATAATAAAAACTGCCCAATACGTACCAGAAGAGCAAAGCCCCAATGTCCTTGGTGGAATAACTCTTTGGAAACTGAAAGGGCAAACGTCAGAAAACTTTTCAATAAAGCAAAGAAACATGGTGAGGGGGACAACTATAAAAGAGCCCTCACCAACTACAACAAAAATGTTAGAAAAAACAAGCAAGAATCCTGGAGAAAATTCTGTGCAGAGGTAAATTCTATCTCTGAAGGAGCTAGACTCCAAAGAATTCTTAGAAGGGATAAACCCATAATGGTTGGCACCTTAAAGGATGAGGATGGCAATTTTGCTTCTACTGGAAAAGAGATAATGGAAGTTATGGCCAAAACTCACTTTCCAGGAGCAATTGATATGGATAGCAATGAAGGACAGCATTTCATTGGCTCTGTAAAAAGAATACAAAGAAATCAATGGACCTATGCTAAGAATATTATCAATCAAAACAATGTCAGGTGGGCTATCTCCACCTTCAAACCACTTAAGAGCCCTGGACCTGATGGAATCATGCCTGTAATGATCCAAAAGGCAGGAGATCCTATCATCCCTGGGTTAACCAGAATTTACAGAGCAAGTCTGGCCCTGGGACATATTCCAAAGCTATGGCAGAATACCAGAATTGTTTACATTCCCAAACCTGGCAAAAGTAACTTTGACCAGGCTAAGTGTTTCAGACCAATCAGCTTATCTTCATTCTTTCTCAAAATTATGGAGAGAATTATTGATAGGCATATTAGGGATTACCTGGGTAGCAATAACCCCTTGCATAATCTACAGTTTGCCTACCAACCTGGAAAATCCACAGAGACAGCCTTACACAAGCTGGTATCTAAGATTGAAGACACCCTGGAGAGAAAGGAAATTGCATTGGCCACTTTCCTAGATATTCAGGATGCTTTTTATTATACCTCTCACCTACCCATCCTTAACACCTTAAGGGATTCAGGGATAGACCAAACTTTATGTTTATGGATTAGGGCCCTACTTTTGGATAGAGTCATTCAAATAAATATCTTCAACGAGACATTAGAAAAGAAAACAACCAGAGGCAGTCCACAAGGAGGTGTTCTATCACCATTACTTTGGAATCTGGTTGTAAATAGCCTAATAAAACATCTAAATAATATAGGCTACTATACCCAGGGATATGCGGATGACATTGTCATACTCATCCTTGGTAAAGATTTTTACATAACTTGCCAACTAATGCAAAACGCTCTAAGTTATGTAAGCAAATGGTGCAGGGAGAGGAATCTGGACATAAATCAACAGAAGACCAATCTAGTACCATTCAATCGTAAAATAAAAAGGGATGGCTTTTTTATCCCAAAACTTTTTGACATTGAAATCAATATTGCTTCCGAGGTGAAATTTTTAGGCTTAATCCTTGGCCAAAAACTCACCTGGAACAAACATGTTGACTACAAAATCAATTAAGCAAAAAAATGCATAATGATGTGCAGACGCATGCTTGACAAAAACTGGGGTCTACAACCAAAAATGATGTTTTGGATGTACACAGCAATTGTCAGGCCCGCTTTCACTTATGCTTCAGTGATATGGTGGTGCAAAGTGGAACAGAAAACTGTGAAGGACAAGCTGGGGAGTCTGCAAAGACTGGCCTGCTTGTGTATCACAGGCGCAATGTTCACAGCCCCTACCAGATCACTTGAGGCAATTATGGCAATGACTCCTTTAGATATCTTCATGTGCAGCGCTGCCAGAATGACTGCATATAGAATTAAACTGCAATATCTGTGGTATGACAAGCCCTCTTCTGGAGGTCATACCAGTATTACTAAGAAAATCCACCATCCAACTCTCCTTATGCCTTCTGACTGCATGGAGAAAAGGTATGTGTTTGAAAGACCATTTGAGGTAGTTTTTCCTACCAGAGAAGAATGGAATAACAACACGATTGATACAAAAAATGATGATCTAATCTGGTTCACCGATGGATCAAAGAAAGGTAACCTCTCAGGACTGGGGGTCTGTGGCGTGTCACCAAGATTCAATCTTTTTGAAGGTCTTGGGGAATATGCTACTGTCTTTCAGGCGGAGGTACTTGCTATCGTCAATTGTCTGCAGATAAATATTAAGAAAGGCTACCATAGTAAGCGGAATCATATTTTCAGCGACAGTCAAGCAGCCTTGATGGCTCTTTACTCATTCCAAGTTAAATCAAAAATTGTTCTGGAATGCGAGAATCTCCTAATGGAACTGGCAAAAAGAAATAAAAGTATTTTTATTTGGGTACCAGGACACATAGGAATTGAAGGAAATGAAAGAGCTGATGAACTCGCAAAACAGGGATCCTCTTTCAATCCAATAGGAATGGAACCTTTCTGTGGAATCAACATGAAGACTACAAAGAAGGCCATTCTAGAATGAGAAAAACAGGAGATGAACAAAGTTTGGCGCAATTCTCCTGGACAAAAACATGCTAAAAGCATGATCAGCAGTTTATCTGCAAAAATTGCTTCTGAAATCCTTAGGTTCCCAAGATTGAAGATTCAAACAATTGTAGGCTTTATCACTGGGCACTATCATTTTAGGAAACATCTACATGGAATGGGACTTTTCGAACAAGAACCAATATGTCGGAAATGCCGTGAAGCGGTAGAATCAGCACATCACATCCTATACGAGTGTGATGCCCTCGTCCATACGCGCCTCACTACTTTAGGCAATCCATATCCTAAAGAGCTTCACCTTAACTTCATTAAGGGACTGTCAGACTATATAAACAAAGTAGGCGACCCAAGACAATGGAACTACGAAAAAATTGGGCTTGGAGCATGGTACAAAATGCAACAAAATGCAGAGGTGCTACATATCTGACAAGCTCAAGCAGAAGAAGAAGAAGAGGAATCTGCACTCGTCCCAAAGGTTTTCTATGGGATTTAGAACGGGGCTCTGAGAAGACAGTTCTTCAACATCCATTTCATCAAACCACGTTTTATATACATTATTTCAATGCTCATTTACCCCGGCTCTAAAATTTTTTCTTCAGAACATATAGAGAACTACAATTCCCTTTCAACCATATATGACCATTCATTCTTAGAAAATACATAATGCTTGTTACTGGAATAGTCAATCTCTCAACAATTGTTGCTGCAGTCATGTGTTCAAAAGAGCCACCCTCTCCCTTTCAGAAAATAGCAATCATCAAAAATAGAGCAGTGTTGGCTTAGGGGATAGAGCGCTCGCCTCTCACTGATGGTAAACGGATCACGGGTTAAAGTCCCTTTGCTGTCAGGCTAACCACTGGAGGTCTTCGTGGTTTTCCTCTCTATGTAACGCAAATTCGGGTTAGTTTCATCAAAAAGTCCTCCACGAAGGCAAATTTCTCCCTTTACTCGATCCAGGAGTTCCCTTGTCTTCTGGATTGGGTTCCGAAGATATTAGTAGTCGTAAACCCCCCAAAAATTGGGTCAGCTGTTCAAAGACGGCTATAAAAAAAATGAAAAAACCACGTCTGAGAGTTCATGTTTCCAACCACAGGAACTAAAGGGCCAATCCACGAGAAATACCCGCACACCATTATGCTTCCTTCACTATTATGCTTCCTCCACTATTATGCTTCCTCCACTATTATGCTTACACCACCATAACAACCGATACTTTTGACCAGATAGTTTCGGCAGTAACTTTCGATAAATAGGCATTTGAGATATGTTATTTTTATTGAATTATTTCTAATATATTCTGCACTTTTTAGATAAATAGCTTTGTTTGTGTCAATTAACATCAGTTTAATCTAAAAAAAGTTTTAATTTACAGACCACCAATTGCTTTTTTGAAATACCTTTCCAAAAAATAATTTTTAAAGAACATCATTTTTATAGGGTCGATTGGGTGGAGTCACTGTAGATAAACATTAGGGGGTCCAAACTTTGGATCGCCCTCTTGATCAAACTATATGGACCCTATTTCCCAAATTGCGACTACCGTATCTTGGGGGTCAGAAATTTGAATCTGTTAAAAAAAATGTATGTTTATTCAGAGAAAATATGTTTTTGTGTTTGATTTCGTAACTTAAAATATCGTCTACTCCAATTAGTTAGCATATTTGTGGTTGAGATTGAGTTTTAGAACATCCGCTCATTAGATCAAAAGTTATTCAGGCTGGTCCACTTTTTTTGCGCACTGTACATGCATTTTAAACTATACAAAGCATTAGAGAAGGGTTGCCTGAATTATACCACTTTTCACATTTTAATTTTTATTAGTCATAAATCATTGACAACTACATTCGAAATATTTTAATCATAAAATAAAATTATTCAACCACTTATATTAGTTTTTGGTAATAATATTTGTGCAGTAAGTACTGAAAATTAATTATTTTTACCAAGTTCAGAAAGTAGTACGATTTAGGAAACCAATTACCTAAAATCGTACCATCAGCTCCCTTAATTGTATCGACATAAATAATTTATGAAGAAATAATTAAACATAAGTAATCCAAAACAAGTGTTTAGTACTGAATTGTTACGAGTTTAGTACTGGGTTACTGAACTGTTACTAGTTCATTAAATGGCATTATAAGTCAAAACAGTTGCTAGAAAACTTGACAGTTTCTTACTAGAAAGTATTACTAGTATTACATACTAGTTATTAATATTACATACTAGTTACTAATATTACATAATTATAAAAACAATCATTACTTATGAAATAAATAATTCGATTCAATATTTAATTTAGTTATATGGTTTAGTTATGTTTTAGGTACAACATAAATTTTTTTAAACTTTTGGCCGGCTTATTTTTCATGAACCCATGTCCCACACAGCAAACATTACACCATATCTTCAACTGAATGAGCCTCACACACCAAGCTGGATTAACTTCAATGATCACGTCATCCTGTAAAGAAATAGATATTTGGTTTAATATACACCTAAATTGTTTCTATTCCTTGTTTCTGTTTATGATTTTTTGAATTAATTTTATATTACTCTCCATTTTTCTTTTACGAGTTAATTCTTCTTAAGTTCAAAAAAATTACAGTTGATTTAGCAGCAACTTTTTTCCTCTCAAGTTTTATAATCATAGAAATTCATTCTACTAAATATTGAAGCAGGTTGTTCTATCATATGATTACTTGTAGTTTCATTGAAAACTGGTAAATCAATGGGTCACACGCCAGAACACTTTTAAACAAATTTTCAATTGTGTCGTCTGAGCCGTGGTGGTTCATGGAACTCGCCTCCCAGAGTTCGAATCCCTGCTTTGGCTGGTTGGTACGGACTCTGCATTCGGATCACACTGATCACAGTGCTGACATAAAATATCCTCAGTGGTAGAAAAAAATTTGGCTAGAGTCCCCCAGCTATTGAGCTAACCGTGGGAGATTTTTCGTGATTTTCCTCTACGTGTAACGCAAATGCGGTTAATTCCATTTAAAGTTCCATAGCTAACTAACGTAAGTTAGTTCTATTAAAAAGTGCTCCACGAAGGCTAGTTTCTCCCAATATTTGATTCAGGAGTTCCCTTGTCTTCTGGGTTGGATTCAAAATTACAAGGCTGCGAAATTGAACATTGATAGTCGTAAACTCAAAATTGGGTCGGCTGTTCAAGGAAAGTTATAAAATATGAAATTAATGCTGCTTTATAGCAAGCTTCAGTCATTAGATTCGAATCAGCCCAGAATATTTTTGCAACCACTTTTTAGCAGTTTGAATAGATTAAACGGCCCGAATTCGTCAAAGTTTATGTATCGTGGGTAGCTGAAATATAATTAATCCAGCATTTCTGGCCAACTCAAAAGAATCTAAAATGCGGACTCTGTTATAGGCTCCTGAATCATATGATTTAGGAGCTCACAAGAGGTACAATTTAGAAGTTACATTTTAAAAAAGCCTAGCCTTCAACAATAGTTAGAAATCAAAGAAACAAGTAGAATATAACAGAATAAGTTGTTTAACACATGTATTTTTATTTTACACGCAGCATTAGATATCCTAATACAGGATGTTGAAAAATTACGATGAAAACTTGTAAAAGCAATAAACTTAACTAAAAACGTAATCCATGATTTTTCTGCCTGGATCTTCACGTGATAAAAGCTTCCTAATTTATCCGCATTCTGCCCTCTACACCTTTTTAGAAGTCAAAGGTGGTACGATTTAGACTTTCCTCTATCATATACATTTGTATATATATATATCAAAATCAATTTTTGATGTCCCCCTAATCAGCATTAGCGTCAATGATTATTCTCATTTTTCAAAATTCAGCAATTCTTAAGAAATCACAGAATAACTCTGAAATGTTTTCAAAACTGCTCATATTTCAAGATGAATTACACTTATAAATATGCATTTCGGTTGAAAAGATATAAATTAAGGATAATGATGGACAAAAAAAAAAAAAATAATAATAAGGAAGAATTCGCCAATAGCGTGAGAAATAATTGAGTTAGAAAAATCACGATACTTGTCAGTGCATTTTGGGATTGAGTTTAGAGCGTTTTTCTGTGTATTTTTTAAACATTTGCATTACTTGAATTAACTTTTCCTGAAATTCTAAACAAGTGACGATAGTATTTTTTTTTCAAATGGATGGAATGTTTGCTTTTGCAACAAGCTGATTTGTCAAAAAAAGCGGAGAATCCCTTTTTTAACAGTGATTCAAAAAAAAAAAAAAAAAGAAACAAAAAAAATAATAATAATATTAGCTTAATTAATTCATTAACTAATAACTAAGCTCAACTAAGCTTAAATTAATTCATTAACTAATTTCAAATAACAAACAAAAAAATCCTACATTTATTATAGCACACCAGTTTAATAAATTTGCCTAAATAATATTTCGTTTATACTATATATAATATGTTATAAATCTGCTAGCATTAATAAAATTAGAGTAAAAATTTATATAAGAAAAAATTAAAAAATGAGTGAAACTTTTTTGGGAAAAAATCTCTTAGAAAAATATAGGAATGTCATTGAAAATAAATTATTAGAATTAATTTGAGTAGAATTAAAAGAATTACTCACATCATTCATAAATCCATCTTACTTAAATGAATAAGGAAAGGTAACATCAAATCCTAGGAGATGTCGCGTCACTTCATGGTAACAATTTTAATATTCAGTTTGGTTGAAGTAAAGGATGCATAACATTAGTGCAAAATAATTCCACTACCGTAAAATTCTGTTATAAAAACAATAGCACGTGGATTTGTCGTTATAAGCAAGTACACGCATATCATGCTGAAAAAGCAATAAAAAAAAGCTAAGAGATAAAATAAATATACACCTTTATTCATATTTTTTTTTTTTTTTTTTTTTTTTTTTTGAACAATTTCTTTAAAATACACATCCAGACTAGACTGTTTTTTTCTGTGGATGAACTGGAAGTTTTTGCCAGATGCCAGAAAAAAAAGTGATTTTGACGTCATCGATAACACTGAATACTGATTTCAATAGTAATCTGTCAAGAGGGGAAATAAGAGAGCATGGTAGATGTGGCAAGAAAACGCATTTTTTAACAGTGCGTCGGAATTCGTAAAAATAGAAAAAGAATTTTTTAATCTAATTTAGCCGGTGGTCGCTCACGCATGTTTGCTTTATAAACAAAAAGGGGTTATTTTTCCTAAGAATTATAAAAATATTCTGCAAGCAGAAGAACTGTTTAATTTTGATTGCGGAACACCTTTTTTTTCAACAAAATACCCTTTTTGCGGTACACCCTTTTTATATCATATAATAAAATTGTAGAAGAAAAAATGAGTAAGGATATTTTATAAACCATTAAGAGACTATTGTTTTATTAAACTTAATGTTATAATACAAAATTTGAAACAAATCGACTGCAATAGATCCTGATATAAAAAAAGCTGTTAGAAAGAGCCATATGTATAAAGAATACCGTAGACGATTAAGATAAATAGATAAATAAAAAATAAATAAAACTCGTAGAATCTTTTTGCACTGTTTATATGGTAGAATTTTCTTTTGTTTGATTTACTGACATGTAGCCCTAGTTTTAGGGCTTGCATCAATTTATTAAACACTCTGTATAAGGAAGGAGAACACAATAATATGAATAATGATAATTAATATCCATTTGAATTTGTTAAAAAAATTTAACAATACGTTTTCCTAGTCTTGAACTGCAATTTTGGTTCCTTAAACCATGATATTGTGCAAAACTGCTGAATAAGATTTTGAACAATGACATATAATATAAGAAATACTGTTATATGGGTCAATTCAGCATTACGTTAAAGTAAATTTAAACGATATTATTGTTTCCAAAATTTATAACAGTGTAATCAATATTTTCAGGAATTTGCATTTTTTATGAAATTGTATTAAACAGTTAATATTAATGTAAAATACTAAAATAATAAAATATTAATGAACTGTAAAAAATTAGACTTCATCACAAAAACAGATGGAAATATTTTTTTTTCTTTCTGAAATTTATTTAACTTCTTTTTGAAATTTTTCAAATTATTTTAATATCTAATCTCAAATTATTTTAATATCTCCTTTTTACAGACATGCAGAAGATTCATTCCGAATTGTTCAGAAGTTGTTAGATCACGTAGTAATCTGACTAGACAGTCATTGACTAACCTAACTAACCTGAATTCTTGGTGCTTGGAAGAAAAGAAGAAAGTTTCTTTCAACATATTGAAGACCTTGCTGACTTCACCACCTGTTCTTAAGTTATGCAATCTAAGCCAACCGTACATCTTACGCACCTGGATGCTATCCATCTTCAAAAGCAGACACCTGCAAAGCAACACCTAGTTGAGTATGCAAGTAAAGAACTAACTAGTGCCAAACGACTTTACTCAACTATTGAGCGTGAGGCTCTGGTGATTGTTTGTGCAAGATGTCTCATGTCCTTAAAATTTCCTTCATGACGTCTTGCTAGTGAGGCCTTGCAACTCCAAAAGTTTAACCTACACAGGAAATACATTTCCGGGAAGAGCAAGTTTGTTGTTGCTATAGACTTTTCTAGAAAGAGTTCTAAAAATACCAGAGAAACAAAACTTCAAGATGACAACCTCAGAAAGATAATTGAAGGATTAAAAGCAGTCTCCCAAACGGAAAAATGCAGAGATCGGACTGAAAGAGGATTTCTGATAAATAGAAGTGTTCACTACAAATATCATCAAGTCTGAAAAGTCCCAGCTAGTGATCCCAGAACAACAGTGAGAGCAAATTTTCAAACTCTATTATGATGCTCCCACTTCAGGACAATTACACCGTGTGGAAGGTACAACTGATCAAATTTTAAGGAGATATTATTGGACGAGTATGAGGAAATACATCACCGATTACGTCAAAGATTGTACAGAATATATACTATACAAAAATCTCTAACCAGAAACCTGCTGGTTAATTTAAAACTCCAGTCTCCTCACTAAGATTCGAAACAATATCAATTTATTTATTTGGCCCTATTCCATCTAGTCATGGTAAGAAATAGACCTACATTATGTTACCATCAAGTGGGTTGAACTGTTTGCGCTTGAAAATTCAACAACTAAGGAATGCGCCACCGCCTCAGTGGAAGAAGTATTAATGAGATGTGGAAGAATTATAAGCGATAACGGTCCGCAGTTTGTGTCCACTGTTAGGCAGCAATTTTGCTAACTTTCAGACATTTATAAATCTCTGATCCCGGTTTACCACATACATGAAAATCTGCAAAAAACAGGGATTTAAAAACTCGCCTGAAAATCTCGGTAAAAAATCGACATGGTTCTTGGCCTGAGAAAGCATTCTGCTTCGCACTAAAGACCTTGATGGGCAGCTCAACGGGAAATACTTTTGCTTTTCTGAGTTTTGGTAGTCGAGAAATGAGCGCAATTGATGATATAACCAATATTCCGAAGTATAATTAACAATAAAAACTTTGTCGTGGAGATGACTTCCTATTAGAAGAATTAGGAATGTAAGTACTAATATCATATTCCTTACCATTTAAAAAACCTATAAGCACTTTAAAATAAAAAATATGTTTCTTAAGGGAGTAATATATTATTTTTTACATCTTTACAAAGTATCTTAAGGTACAACACTATATTGTACCTTGCAATACACGGTGTTGTGTTTTTGCATGCAGTGTATTACAGAATGTATTCATCATCGTTGAGCAAAGGTCCCCAGTATCATATTCCGTTTCAAACATAGGCACTCCAAGTTTACTCCGAGTTTACATCAGTGTTGACTCCTTTCAAAGGAAAAAAAACTCCTCCACGAGGAGTTTTTTTTAGAATAGGCAGACTTGCAAAGAAAAGTTCTTCTCCATCTGTCATTGGTCAAAAACAAGGAAAGAGCCAAAGGAAACCTCTTCTCCAATAATTGCCATTGCTCAAATATCGAAAGAGCCAAAGAAAACTTCTGCTGATCTCTAGTCTTGTCGTCTTTGGGATTCAAAGGGGAAGGTCATAACTTAACAAGCGCATAACTTTTAATTTTAACCGAAATATTTAACCACCCTGGGAACGCAGGATGACGCCAACAGAATCAGACATTTGTTCTCCCTCCCCCTCACAAATTTTTTGCGTGAGTGTTTTAATTGGCTAATTTTGGTTTAAATTTTAATTTAAAAAATTATTCTCTATGTTGTAAACTGTCATTAGCAGAATTATTTCTGTTTATTTTTTCTCACCCCGAAAAAAAATTTATTCACCAGAGCGAGCACACAATATTAACTCTGTATTGCCACATTTTTAAAATAAAGTTGCCTATAGTAATATTGTCATAAAATAAACTAGGAAGAAAACCTTGTTTTTCTTAAAATATTCGTAAAGCGACCAAAAAAATATAAAAACCTATTGGGTTGCTCTGAAAGCAGTTTACTTTTTTTTTGCTTAAAAAAAGATGATTTTCTTCTAGTGAATTAATATTCTATTGAACTATAGATCGTGCATTCTGGTTCCAATACTTTTTACCATCTTTCTCACAGTAACATGATTTCACCAACTATGATTTTTGTTTTTTGTTGGTAAAAAATCTTTGACCTTCGCTATGAGCCTGTCCATCTTTTTCACTCCATGATCTGTTGCATTTAACATTGTTGTGGATATCCCATTTCTGGTCCTCAAGGATTAAAAAAATAAATAATTATCTTGAAGAAGCAAATCAGAAACATCAACGTAACGACATACATTTCTTTCCATAAGAACATAGGAAACCAATTTGTTAAGCCTTGAGAGTAAACGGTTCAAATGATCTGTCGAATTTGATAAATGTAAACTTTCAACGATCTCATTTAATCGCCGGTTAGTATCAATTAATGCCTTTATTTTGTTTTCACCAGTTTCCTTCCAGAACATGGTGTATGATCAAAATTGCCGAATCGAAATTTTTCAAACCAGTTTTGACACTGCCGTACTGTCATTACATCACCTCCATACACATCGAATAATCTTTTTTTTTGTTGCTTGAATTACATTTTTACCTTTTTGACAGTGAAAAACTGCCAAAAATGTTGCCTTTAATTTTTGAAAGGACACCAATGAAAAATTATTGAATCTAACGAACTTTTTACAAGCAAGCCTTGTTATATCAGCTGTCCAAATATATAATAATTGTGTAGCTTAAATGTGAAAAATACAATTAAATCCTCTTTTGGGAAACGTGTGGACACCTACGATACGACTCATTTGATAGCCATTTAACCCCTTAAAGGACGAGTTTTTTTTTCTTCGGAAAAACTGGTAAAAAATGATCGAGTTTTTTTTAATTTAAAGAAAATGAATATATAGGTATAGTATTAGCTATTTTTTGCAATTTCAGTTATGTGGGGGGGGGGTGACTAGGGAGAGGACGTTGTTGTAAAAGTTATAAAAAAAATTACTGCACAAACAAAGTGTAAACAATTTAATTGCAGGTTTATTTTGAATTTCGAAATATTGAAATCAAATTAAATTAATAATGAATAATTTAAATTTATATATTAAATAGCTAATCATCAGAATGGATCACGTGGTTTACACAACATAAATGCTGCATAGTGGTGTCATCTATGCTAAATAAATTTAATTATAATCTTGCCCATTCATTTTTATTACAACGAATCTCAGACAAGCATTAGAAATAAAATAACGCGAGATACAAGATTGCCCTTGTGAGACACGGGCATTTGCAAATTTGAAGGTATTTTTCGACCGTGTAAGACACGGGTAAATGCCTTAAGGGGTTAATTAAGTGCTGAAATTATTGCGGTCAGTAAGCAGTTCAATTCATTTTTTATGACTGTTAGGTAAAATGTGAATCTCAATACTAAAGTTTACTGGTTCCCAACACAACATCAACTGAAGGGATTTCTCGGTTTGATTTTAAGAAACTTGTCATGGTTTACATTCGCTTAATCATCTACAGACTTTCCTATCTACTAAAAGGGAATTTTTGTATTCAAAGTAGTCTTTTTTTACAATTATAGACATAATAAATATAAAAAAATATATAAAATTATAAAAATAAATTGCATTGAATATCTGCGCAATTCTTTCTTACTTAATTATTTCATTTATTTATTTTATGAGCATGAAATTACTACTATCTTTAATGCAGGAACGTTTTTTTTTTTCCAGAAAGAGCTAAAATTCATTGCACTGTTAGCAAAAAAAAAAAAAAAAAATAATAATAATAATAATAATAATATATATATATATATATATATATATATATATATATATATATATATATATATATATATATATATATATATATATATATATATATATATATATATATAGCAAAATAAATAAATACAAAAAAACCAGAAAAGAAAAGAAAAATAATAAGTATCATTTATTGCGCATAAGCTGTAAGTAAATAGAACTCATAAAATAAGTTCAAAATGAAGATAAAACAAAGGTAAATTACAGACAAATGAAAAAAGGGGGCGAATAATAATAATAATAAACAACTGGGGAAAGAAAAAAAAAAAGAAAAAAGGGAAAAGGAAAAACTTTTTTAAAAAACCTGAAATAATCGTGTGGGCTGATGAAAAGATTATATCTTTTATTTTCCGGTTTTTTAAAAAAACTTTTCCTTTTTTTTTTTTTTTTTTTTTTTTAAATTCTTTTTTTTCTTTTCCCAGTTGTTTATTATTATTATTATTCGCCCCCTTTTTTCATTTGTCTGTAATTTACCTTTGTTTTATCTTCATTTTGAACTTATATATATATATATATATATATATATATATATATATATATATATATATATATATATCCCCCAAAATAATTTTTAAATAAAAACCAACCTTAATGGTTCGAAGAGTCTTAATGGTTCGTCATACAATGGTGCAAATATGTTATTGTATGTTTTTGAATTAAGCTATTAATTATTGAGCTACGACCAAAAACGCAAAACGTGAATTTAACATTAAAGAGCCCTAACTTTCGACAATTCGGTCCGATTGAATTGGGACTATATTTTCTAGCTTGTGGCTACCATGCTTATCCTACGATGTGATAGTTACCTAATTATAAGCTTTCGGGAGTCAAGTAGAGAGTTTAGATTTCTATTACCTTTCAGTAAGCAAACATCTGCTATCTTTTTCTTTTCGTGATGTTTTAAGTTACAATAAAAATGTTTTTTTTTTTCTTTTTGTTAAGATGCTGACATTTTAACGTCTTCGTAATTAACAGGAAAGTTATTTGCTACGTTTCTGCAACTACGAGAACATTTGAGTGTTACGTTTTCGTTACGTAACTGTACCATTTGGCGGTATATGGGAAAGTTCCTTAACTAAATACGTTAACATCACTTAAAAAAGATTTTTGTCAAATTTATGCTAAAATAATACCTCTATGCGGGAGATACATTTTAAAACTGTCCCTAAAAAAGGCAAAGCATTAATGAGTTCATCAAGATGTTTAAAAGTCTTGATGCAATATGCAATTCATATCATTTAAACTGTTTAAAAAAAAAAAAAAAAAAAAAAACAGTAGCTTTTACGAGCCTTTATTTTTGGAGGATTTAATGAAGACATGTTTGGTTAGTATATAGGCTCACTTTTAATGAGCAAACCCTGGTTATAGCGAGTAATATTTCGTGAGAAAGATAAGTAGTTATGCTTTTGTTTTGAGGATATTGTAATGGATTACTTTGTATTGAACAAAACTTTTTTTTGTATTGAACAAAATTAAATAAATAAGTGTTATTTTTATAATTTAGTTAATCTAAATGAATGGCCATTTTTGGTTATAACGATCAAGTATTGCTGGTTATGAGTAAGTTCGACTGTATATATTTTATTTCTGTTTTAAATTTTTTATCGTAAATAATAATGAATTTCTACTTAAATTCTTGCTTTGAAAAACATTTGAATCCTACCTCAATTTAACGTGGACTTCTGAAATGACATGAATGCTAAAAAGAATACCTACCGTCACAACCATTTTAATGAGAAATTTTATGAACCTGCTATCACAATACAGTTCGATTACGTAATCATTTTCGAGAGAAATTGCAGTTCGGGAACAATTAGAATTATTATTACAATGCAAACATAATTATTGTTTCGAAGTAAGTACCAATATATGTTACATTGCTAATCGGAAAGTAAATTCTCTTACTACATTTTTTTGAAGAAATTGATCAACTATAGAATTAGGTAAAAAATAATGTACAACTTTAAAAATTATTATGCAGAGTAACCTGTTAAGTTGACCAATTTTATCAACTTGATTGTCCACTTTAGCAGGCCTTATAAAGGGGGTAATGATATTATTTTGCCACTTATACAACAAGTAACTATACATTTTATCAAGTTTATTTTAATTAAATAACTATGCCCATCTTGTCCCAAATCCCCATTTTATAGAACAATATGAGGAATTTTTAAAACCTTCTTCACAAATAGTAACAACGCTACGCCAATGCATCTATCGGGAATATTGGTTTGGCCAAAACACTCTATTCTATCTTGGATGTACCCTAAAACTATTACTTTAAACCTTATAAAAAAAGCAATAACTTGAAACCCTATATGAAAAAATAAAAAACAAATAAATTAAAAATAAGAAGCACTATTACCTGAAACCTTATGAAAAATGCTATTACTTGAAACCTTATATCTGTAATCAAAATAATCGATGTCTAGAAATCACATAATTAAACAATCGATGTCTAAAAATCACATAATTAAATAATCGATGTCAGGAAATCACATAATTTAAACTGGAGTTTTGAGGTGTAATGTATGCAATGAGGTAGAAAGTTGTTAGTGAAAAATTGTATTTTAGTAAATGTGAACAGAAAGGTATCAGGGGGGAGGAGGACAGAATAATAAGTTCGGGCTTACAAGACAAGTAACGGTCAAGTTATTATATTTTTTTGGGAGGAGGTAGTTTCATGTATTTATTTACTTTTTATATTTTTTGATCTTGATATGTAGCTTAATTATATTTATTAAGTCATTTAAGTTTTTATTATTATTACGGTGAAAAGAGTTCTTGATATTCTTGCAGGAATCTTATTGTCTTTATTTTTTATAAAGGTCCACTTTATCATGCTGTCGCCTTTTAGATTACACTTTGTGGTGTAACAGCACATTTGTTTGATTTTAAATCTCTTCTTTAAAAAAGCCGTAAAAAAGAGTTCTTTTGTGGAACCAGCGAAACTCTTTGAATCAGGGCTCTGATTTTTTGTCCCGATTCTGGTCCGTGATATTTGGCTTAGATAACGATTTTATGTATGATATCGGCAGAAGTGTTGGGAATCCTGTGTCAATGTCGTCTTTTGCAGATTTATCAACTAATTCATTAAATTGATTGCCCATATGAGCCAAGGAAAAATAAATTCGGCCATAAAATAATTTTATAATAAGAATGCAAAAATTATTTTCCCAAAATCTATAGAAAGCTAAACTCACTAAAATATCAATAAATATATGAAAGTATGATGAATTTATGATATATGAATTTATGATATATGAATTTATGATGTATAAATAAATATATAAAATCAATAAATTTATTTCTTATTTCATGAGTGCGTAATTTTTATAATAAAACATCCTTTTGAAGTTGTTTCGTTTTCATTGAAGAAACAAAAGATTTCTGAAATATAGCATATTTTTGAGCACTTGAAAGAGGTTAAGTTGAATTTTTAAAATAACCTTGTAAAGTTTTCTTTATACTATTTTTTCTTTCAAAAAACTATATAAACTCAAATCAAACACTCACTAAAAGACATAACAATTTACATGTCGTAACAGACTTAAAACTAGAAATAATACATAGCGTTTGATTAGATCTTTCATGTCTTTTGTCTTATATTTTATAACCGTCTGTGAACAGTCGACCTAATTTTGAGTTTACGACTATCAGTGTTCAATTCCGTAACCTTGAAACTTTTAATCCAATCCAGAAGACAAGGGAATTCCTGGATCTAGTATTGGGACATAGAGAGGAAACCTGCGAGACATGGAGAAGAATACCACGAAAAATTCCCCGGTTAGCCTAACGGCAAGGGAACCATCCGTCTACCACTGAGGATATTTTACGTCAGCACTGCGGTTGGTGCGAGCCGGGTTCGGAATTCTTATTGACCAGCCATCTTAGGGACTCGAACCCAGATCACCTCATTTTGAGGTAAGCACTCTATACCCTGAGCCACCACGGCTCTTAAATCTTTCCTTTAAGTAATCCAAATGTAAACATTCATTAAAGCAACAAACGCTGTCTACTTTACCACTTAAATATGAACATAATTTTAAACAAATAGCCTGTACGAAACTAGGCTATTTAAACAAAGATTTTCTAATTAACCTAAAGGTGTACTGTAATAAGACTAAAACATGCACGCATGAATGTATAAATAAAGGCGACATTAGCCGGGATTTTTCAATTAGCTTTTTCGCTTTTCCAAAAGAAATACTAGACTGATTATTCTGCAAAATATATGTAAATTAGCTTCATTTAATTGCAGTTTTTTGCTGAACATTCAGTTATAAAAAGCGATGAATGAAAAATGTTAAAAGCAAAATACATTATATCATACACCCTGAAAAAATTATTTTATTACTGCTCAGCATGTGAAGGTTTGGTTTTGTAAATTTAACAAACATATTCATGGATATATTTATTCACTTTAAGTGATTTATGAAGAAACTATTAAAATTTAAACACTAACAAAAGAAAACCCCAATTTAGGTGTACAGTGCGCTAAAAATAGTAAAAACAGACTCTAATCCCTAAAATATCCACAAATCCATTGGGACCATATTTCCACAATCTGGGAAATATGGTCCCAATAGTGTGGTCAGGAGAGAGCTCCACCCCTTAATGATAATTTTATTTTTTGTATATTTCGCTATATCTGGAGAACTTTTAAAGTGAATTGAAAAATTTTTGCACACAGTTATAAAACACTTTTTTCCAAAGACAATTTCGTGGAAAAAATAACTTTTAGTAAATATTTATTATTTTCTTTAAGATTGGTAAAAAAAAAGTTTGAACTGTAACGTATACCACGTTTAGCATCATTTTAAAGAATATAATTTTACATAGGAAAATACAAAATTTGAGCAAAATCGGTTAAATAGTTTATGAGAAACTGAATTTCAAAAAAGTCAGATATTATACATTCGATTTCTGAAGAAACTTTTAACCAATTCCGCTCAAATTATGTATTTTGCCATGCATAATTACGTACTTAAAATGATGTAAAAAATTGTCTACCATACAATAAAAATTATTTTTTTGATTAATATTTAACAAAATAATAAAAAATAATAAAAAATAATTCATAAAATTTATTTTTTGCCAAGAATTATCTTTGGATAAACAAATCTTATAATTGTGTACAAAATTTTTTCAATTTGCTTAAAAAGTTTTTGTATCGCAAAAACTTTTTAAGCAAATGGAGAAATACGCAAGAAGTAAAATTAACATTAATGGGTCTAAACTTTGAATCGCTCTCCCGACCTAACTATGGGGACCATATTTTTCAGATTGCCGCTACCCTCTATATTATAGGGATCCAAAATCCCGAATCCGTTCTAAAAAAGATATGTTTATTCAGAAAAAGTACGTTTTTGTAACTTCAAATATCGTCTGCACTAATTAATTAGCATATTTGAGGTCACCCCCTAAAACCATTTAGTTTGAGTCCTAGAATGTGAAGATCCGATTATTAGATCAAAAGTTATTCAAGGTGATCCGTGTTTACATTTCAAACAATTGGATGGCAGTTGTAGATTGTTTATTCTTTTTTACACAAACAACATCCACAAAAACGAAAAAAAAAATATTTGCTATGAAAATGCCTAGCAATAAATTTAAAAGTTCTAACAGCTTCAGAGGCTAAATTCAATTTCCTTTACTGATTCTTATCATATCTTTTACTGCAGTTTTAATGAATAACAAACAGGGTGGCTTTACTCCAAGTAGTGTAAAAGAAGGTGTTTTACTACACCAGGAACTTTTAGTGTAACGTGATTGTCAAGATTTTTGGTGTTAAAATACGTGCAACTTTTTACAATATAGGCAAAGAAATATTAATTTAATTATAACAGGAAAAGATATAATTAAAAATAGTTAGATGCCGTAATAATAAATTAAGTCTCTTAAAAATATAATGACGTTATATTTAACACTAGAAAGACTGAAATTTAGTATATACCTATATTGCCTAAAAGCAGTCAAAATGGCTGGATTGTAGAAGAATAAATAATGTGTAAAGAAATTTGTTTAAAATTAATTTTTGGTATTTTTTATATAATTTACGGTTATAAAACAAGTTATTAGTAAATATTAACAATAAAAAATTATATGTTGTACAAAATTTTAAGAAACTGTGTAATTATATGCATCATTGTTTCTTTAATTGAAATTAAAAGCTTTCAAAATGACTTCCTTAGGCAATCTAGTGTTAAATAAACTGTACTAGAAAACATGATAAACAAGCATAGTTAATCTAATAAGCATGATCATCCTATTTCGTAAAATTTTCTTTAAAACTACCAGATAAAAGGCTAATTTCTGAAGGAGGGTAATGTTATCGTAATTCTTCTGTTAAATTTACTTTTCAATGTTGCATTTTTACTAAATGTAAGGAGAACTTCTAACATACCATTACCATGACGAACAGAAAAATGATCAAGCACATAATTTAATTACCGTAAATGCCTGTACTACAAGTATAATTTTTAATGCCAATATTTTTTTTAGTCGTGTCCTTGTCGTATGGTCAAATGTATAGGACGTTAACAATACTAAACATTCGCGACCTATTTATGCTAAATTAAAAAATATAACATAAAAATTACTTAACTGTGTACTTGAAATACACAGTTTTTACTCAATTTTTACTTATTCCTTTGTAATTTTCGTTTGTGATTTTCCTTCGTTCTAAAACTACAAAAATAAAACGTAAAAGAAAAAAAAAATTTGGTACAAAATTATTGAAACCAAAATGGTAGCACTTTTTAAATAAATAGGATATTAACAAAATTATTTATTGGTTTCTCAACGTGAAAAAAAAACTGAATCTTATTTTTATTTTAAAATAATACCAATTCTAATGTGTATTAAATGTGCAAAGTATTTTCTAAATAATAAAATTATAATTCGTAGTTAAATTTTATATGGACTTTAATTAATAAAACTTAATTTCATCTATATTTCAAACTTCTTCGAACTTAATTTGCTATTTTAATATATTAATGCAGTTAAACAAATATAAAAGCTTTCCCAACAAAGTAAGTATAATTTTCTACTTTTTATGTACTGTTAGATTAATAACAATAGAATAGAATAAATAATAAGTTTCCGTTTAAAAAGAAATTAAAATTTTGCATAAAAAAAATAACGTCAGTATATCACACGCGCTTGTATATAAGCGTCTTATAACAAAATGTACATATGAACGTCTTTTAGCAAAAGAGCTGTCTAGTAAATATTCATGAAGTATTATGAATGATCATTTTTCACAATGTTGCGGAAATGTAACAATTAATATTTTGTCATTTTGAATAAAGCTGCGAAAATAATATTTTTAATTTTGTAATGTAAATTTGTTATTATGTGCTTAATTTGATGTTATTCTGATATATAAGGGGAGAGCAACAATAATGTTTTCGAAAATAATTCTGAAAGAATTATTCCTCATAAATGGTGAAAAGAAGTGGAAAGACGACAACATTTTAACAGAATAAAATAATTTTTTTAATTTTCATATGAAATATTTTATAATATTTTTAAAACATGATTCTTTTTTATCCTTCTAAGGCACTTCTGAAGTACTTACTGTCTTAAAGGTATCCAAATAATTGGGTTATTCGATTACTTACGTTTTTACCAAATTCTACTTTGAAATGTTATGTAATAAGGCTTTGAGGGAATAAAATCAGTTTAATGATAACTAAGTAACTAGAGGATCAATTTTATAAATTTAATGAACTAATTGTTATGAATAGTGCATTTCTTTTCCAAGAACTCAATTTCGTTCTATTCTAAATGGTGCTCAAGCTAACTCTTGTTCAATAGAAAGTCCCTATTGAAGTGTATTCTCTTCTTAACCGAAATCCATTTTAGCAATTTCTAAAATAATATAATTTTTTTCTTTTCATTATGCAATTAAGCGAGAACCATAAATAATCGGGTGGAATTTCAAATAAATTGTTTAATTTAACTAAATTTTATTTTTAAAAGCGGGCTATTCGAGAATCCGAAGCGCAGTTAAACGGGGACGACTATATTTGAATTGATTTGATTTTATAGCACGTGATATATCTAAAATATTCTGATATATTTGGAGAACTAATTCAATATATGTCACTCATTACTTATACTTTTCTATTTAAGTAAAATATAATAACCTTTTGCATTGTTATAAATTTATGAGATAAATTAGTACGTTACGTGTGCAAGGTTTCATAATAGGTTACTTTATACGATTTCACATGAAAGAACATATTCTTTCATGTGAAATCATATAAAGTAACCTATTATTTATATGATAGTACAAAAATATTTTAGAAAGTTTTAGAAAATATTTGAAAAATTATTTTTAGGATGAATAAATTATTTAAAAGTACTTACTTTTCTTTAATTAAAGTTATTACGCTAAAATTTTTAGACACTAAATTGCTTTTAATAAAAAACTTTCACGCAGTATCGTTACTTATTCACTGCTACCATTTGTGAAATAACCGTTTTATTTAAATTTTATTTAACATCTATTTGAAAAAAGCCTATTTTGGTTATAAGAAATATTTTTTTCAAGGAATTTTTTACTGAATAAATTACGAATTATCTATGTAATACTAATAGTATTTTTGAAAAATATCGAATATTATTGACATAAATATAGCTTTTTAACTAAAAAATTTGTTATTCATTAAAGTAATTAATGAAATGTTTTACAAATTACGGAAGTATGAATGAGTGAATGCCATGCTGGATGATAATTGAATGAAAGTAAATCTTACCTAAATTTCTATGATCATCAGCCTCAAGTCCTTCAAAAGCTTTATTAGTCATTTCAAAAAGTGCATCTAATGGAGATTCACTAGTAGAACGTCCCAAATCCCATGGTCGAACAATATTTCTTTCATTGGATTTGGGATTTAAAATATCTCGAATGAGAAAGGAAGTGATAGGTTTAGGTGGGGGAGCTATTTCTTGAATCATTCGAAGTTTCTTTATTGGTTTAAAATATTCATCTGTACCATTTTCTTCATGTTCTGAACTGTCATAAAGATTTTCGGAAAAATCAGATGGGGCTTTGTTTGGTGAATTTTCGGAAGACATTGTCACTCTCACATTTTCACCTTAGATTCTGGCATAAAATTCACGAATACCAAAAACAATCTTTATCAAAAATCATCGCGAACATTTTTGTTACGAGCGTTGATTTGATCCTCCATCGAAAGAAAAGACTCTGCGATACGTCGTCAGTCGAAAACGCTGAGATTGACTTCAGTAATGGTTGGTGAGTGGGCGGAGCTTGGAGGATTGGATTTCATTGGCTGCTACTATTATCAATGCGTTTCTACGCCCACGTCTGTTAAATAGCTATTTCATAGCACATCAAAAAAGAGATAATAATGGTCATAAGCTATTACGGCAAGTTTTTCTATAAAGTGCGATAATTTATTTGCACACTACCTCAATTCTATTTCCTTGGCCTATAATACATTTTAATCAGCTATTTTCTTTTTATGGCAGCGATTCCCAAAGAATGTTTCGCGGAACCCTGGGTTTTGGTTGAAAGGTAAAAGAGGTGCCCATAGATAAAACCTGTAATTATAGTTAGAAACAACTTGTAATTATAATTATGATTAATCAATTTCATTTTTCATTTCTTAAAACATTTTTAGAAATGATATTTCAAATCAAAATGAAATAACTAAATTCGACAGCGAAGAAATATGTCTCCCAGATATCCATTTTCTTAAAAACAATATATATTTTTTAATTTTTTCATTCTTATTTCAATAAAAACCATGATACGGCTTTATTTATCCCCTTTCAGCTTATGCCCTTTTAGCTTACCAAAATCAAATTCAAAACTAGACTAGAAGCAATCGCGAGTTCAACTACCAGTTATATATTATTAACTTTAAACGGGGAACGTTTTTCATTAGTCTCATTATAATTTTTGAAAATAATTAGAAACCTTTAATTACGTAATTTTTTTATTCATAGCCGAAAAAATTTGGAGTCTTGAAAGAGAGACCGATCGATTAAAATTTAGTGTTCCTCTGAGTCATTTTATTCGGTTTTAGGGCTTTGATCAAAGTCTTAAAAGAGGAGCTCATCGATAATATTTGAGTGTTCCTCTAAGTCATCTTAGCTAGAGCTGCATCTAGGGTTTGAAGCAGAGAACACTAAAATATCATCGAGGATATCTTAGTGTTCCTCTGAGACATAGTTTTCAGTTTTTAACAATGACTTTAGGGCTGAAAGTCTTGAAAGAGAGGACCGTAGAGCATAATTTAGTGTTCCTGTGAGTCATCTTATTCAGTTTGAAGTAATAGTTTAAGGACTACTTCAAAGTATTGAAAGAGGGGCCCATTGATGATATTTTAGTGTTACTCTTAGTCATCTTTTTCAGTTTTAAACAATAGTTTACGGACTGCATCAAAATATTGAAAGAGGGGCCCGTTAATGATATTTCAGTGTTCCTCTGAGTCATCTTTTTCAATTTTAAATAATAGTTTACGGACTGCATCAAAATATTGAAGGAGGGGCCCGTTGATGATATTTTAGTGTTCCTCTGAGTCATCTTTTTCAGTATTGAGCACCTGAAATTACCTGAAATATCCATTCCTAAAAGGTCGATATTTGAGATGTGTGTATAGATAAGCGCATAAAATAGAGTACTTATTAATTTATTAAATCGATAAGAGACTGATACTTATTAGGAATTACGTAAATAGTACAGATTGTTTAAGTGACGCCATACAAAAGTCAAAAATGGTGACAGCAGTCACAGATGTGTCCGTTTTAAATTGTGTCACAGCTGTCATAATGTGACTTTGATGCTACCTTATCTTGTGATATCACAGGAAGTTTCACTGACTATTTATTATGACTGTTGTCAGTTGATAGTCACACTTTTACTTTACTGGAAAAGTCACTGAAAAACCTTTTTACTTAGTAGCAACTTCATTGAGAAAAAAAGTTTAGTCAAAACCACCAGGATACTGTCAAATTTGGCTCTATAGGACCACCAAAAAACAAGGTAATTTTTGCCAAAGCGCTTTGGTAATGACTTTTTGGTAAAATAAACAATAAAACAACGTTTTTATTACCATAATGTTTATTAGTAAATGCGGTAAAATTAGGTAATTTTAAACTAAATTCGGTACTTTTAACAGTGCTAGTACAGTGCTAGTTTTGTAATGAACACACAAATTTTCATATGAATGTGTAACTATAAATAGATTCTTGGATTAGTAAATTTTTGTTTTTCTTTTTCAAAATTATTTTTACACCAGTCTCGTCATTCCGCCAAAAGCTATTTAAAATGAAGGTAGCGAGTTTGTATCAAAGCGTAACAATGGATGCGCAGTAGTAAATAAATAAATTTAATTTAGATACATATACAGGATCGTACGCTTAATCCAAATAATTGTTTATCAAACTGCAACACAGATAGCAAAAATATGATTCACAAAGAGATACGCTTCTGAGTGTTTGACGGAAGGACAACACCAGTGTTGCCAGATTTCAGTGGGTATTTTAGGGGAATTTGTTTTTAGAGGTTTGTTTTAGGGTTATTTGTGTGTTTTACTAGTTTCATTTTGGTTACGTTCTAATATCAAATTCTATAACTGAATGTGTGAGATGGTAAAATGAAAATCAATATGTTAAACCAAAGCAAAAGCATTAAGATTTAATTTTAGAACCCCTTTTACTAAAGAAAAAAAGAAGTACGTACAAAAGTACAAGAAAGATTGGGAACACGAAAAGCATCAATCCTTTATCTTTAAAGGTTTAAGGATAAAGAATTTTGTATCTACTTTTTCTATGTTAAAAATGTTTAACAGCGAAAACATATACAAATCAGAAAGTATTGACGAAAATATGTTGGATATTTTATCAAAAATTTAAGCATAATGTTAGAATTAAAAAGACTATATCGTTGATAATAAAATATTTATGATAAAATATGAAAGTCAATAAGTATTGAAAAAAATATCTTAAATATTTTAGTAGAAATTCAAGATAATGTAACGATTGAAATGTAAAAAAGATTAATTTGTTGATAATAAAATATTAAAAGTGTTAAAGCAACGTTTTCTATACATTATTTAACTTTTGTAGTATTTTTTAATACTTATACATTAAATTTAAAATTTGGGGGTTTTCTTAAAATTTTGAAGGGATTTTTCAACGCCATCTGGGGGTGAACGGTTATCAGCACGTGGCAACACTGGACAACACCCACGGCAATGAAAACCCCAATAATATATTGTTGTTTTACTTGAACCTCGCTGTGCTATATTGCTATTCCTCTAATCGCTTTAAAGCGTATATGTAGTGAGTTCGAAGGCTGCTATAACATTCGATGTATAATTCTTGCTCTCTTTCCTTAAATTGTGCTAGTATCTGTTTTTAAGACATTCTTTGTATTTAGAAAGAAACCCGTACGTAAATATATCCCATTACTTCATAAAAGATGGATATAACAGTCATTGGGTAAATATCTGAGTTTAGTATCTTTAAAACACTTTAATGAAACATTTTAAGTCAGCATTCTTGTCCCCTTAACCCCTGTTATAATTGAAAAATCATATATAAAAAAAAAAAAGAAATAATTTACAGTCAGCTAGCTCCTATCAACCATTTAAGTATACTGCCATTTTAAATAAACCGTAGAAGTGTAAAGAGATTATTACCATTATATTTGGAAAAAAGCAAAAACATAAACCAAATGAATGATAAAATAAGTGACAATTCCGAAGATCATTTGGTAATTTTAGTGTGATACTTTAGAACATGGCATATAGATCAATTATTTAGTAACATTTACTTTGGTGATTTGTATTTGTAACTAAATGTATTGCAATAAGAACTATAATTTTGAAAAGCGGAATTTCCTATATACCGTAACAACAGCGAATGGTTAAATTACGATATGAATGGTTTAAATACTGGAATTCATAGAATTGTAGTTTTCTTCACCAGAACTGTCTTTATCATATAAGTATGGTGATTTTGCCACAATTGTTTTCTCCGATCCCTTAAAAGTCACAGGAGAACCATTTCACGTCTTTCTAAAGCCACAGGAATATTTTTTTCTTGTCTCACTAAAGTTAGACCAGTCACTTGGAAGTCTAGTAAGAAGTTTTTTTTTGGGACTAAACTGTAACAAATTTCGAGCTACGTTGCGCCAAACATTGGTATTCATTTGCTGGCTACATAAATTGGTGTTCAGTTTTACTATATATTGGTGCTTTCACTAGCTCCAAACAACGAGAGAAGATTGCACCAAAAAATGGGATTTTGAAAGAACCTTAAAGCAGCGAAGGGTTGCACGAAAAATCAGTGTTTTGAATAGAACTAAAAGCGGAGGAAGGTTGCATCATGATTTGGGTTTTTGAAGGGAACTATGAGCGGGGTAGGTTGCACCATTATTAAGTTTTTTTAAAGCGCCAAAAAGCAGAGAAAGTTAGCATCATTATTAAATATTTATAAAAAAAGAAGATAATTTAAATCAAATTTATATAAAATAAATTATAATTTAATTATTTAAATCTATAAAAATTAAAAAAACTATTTTTATTTTAGATGTGTTATGTAATATAAATGTAAATCTATATTACATAACACATCTAAATTAAAAATAGTTTTTTTGAATTTTTATAGATTTAAATAGCTAAATTATAATTTGATTTATATGAATTTGATTCAAATTGTCTTCTCCCTTTTTTTTAAATAAATATTTAATAATGATGCTAACTTTCTCTGCTTTTCTGCGCTTTAAAAATGTTTTCTTTCATATAAAATTGTTTTCTTTTTTCAAGTTGATACATGTAAAATTAAAATTCTTTTTTACATTTCATTCGTTAAAGCACCAGCAGATGCTATAGAGTTAGTACCACTAATGTTTTAAACAGAAGAAAAAAAAGAATTTTAATTTTAGGCTGAAGCAAGTTCTTATTACTATGTATTTTGATATTATTTTATTATTTAAAAATGGAAATATTATATTTATGTAAAAAAGTAGATAAATATTGGAATAGTCAACCCCCAATCTCTAACTAAGGAAGCATTCCAATACTAATTACATTGGCTTATGGAAATAATTAATTTGAAGTAAATTATGAAACTTAAAAATAATGAAATAACTTGGAAATTTGAACAAAAAATATACAAATGGAGATCGATATTCAAACATATTATTCATTTACAATCACTTTGATGTTTGTATACATAGACAGAACATAATAATTTTTATGCAAAATCTTAAAATTTAAATATATTATACTTTTTATACATATCACAGCATTTATTTAAAAAAATGCAAAATATTCACTCAAAAACATGATAGATAGTATGTTTTTGTTACTATGAGAGTACATTCAATTTCAACTTTTTTTTAATTTACAGTAATTTAAAATAAAAATTATGTTAGCATATGCCTCAATGTTTGCAGTTTTGAAATTTGGGATCATCTAAAAATAAATTTCAATATTTTAATAAGATACTAAATTTCTTGATATACTCTGCCTCATCTGAATTAAAATTTACAATATAATTAAATTATTTTTTTACAAACATAATTTACTACTTGATAAAAAGATTAAAATTTAACTCAGTTTGGAGAAATTACTGTCATTTTTTTACAAATTAGTAAATGGTGGTGAGTATTTGAGAAAAAGCAATATTTTGATTACATGTTGATTATTATATTCATTATTATATTCATTATTATAGATTTTTCTGGTGCTATTACTTTAAGTACATCACAATTTTCAATTGATTGTTAAAAACACAACAAGATTTAAAAAGATTACACACAAATAAAACTTTGGAGCCTTTTCACAAAATAATAATTGTTTTTCCACAAACACAGGCTCTTCATTTTCAAAACTTGAAACTATACACATTCCTTGTTTGTAAGCTGTTCTTGAAACTAGTACTTTTGAAGTTTGAAAAAACTGTTTAAAACCTTCTAGAATTCTGGATTTTTCGGCAGAAATTTTTTTAAAAATAGGCTTTGCACTGGTTATAACATTATTTCCTAAGCTTCTTTCTTGATGAAAAGCAGTGAAGTTGCTGGCGCCTTTGTGCTAATGAAAGAAGATTAAAAATAATGCAATTTATGGCTATTAAATGTATAGGAATTGAAATAATTTTGCAGAAGAAACAAAATTTGAGCCCTTACATTTTTAAAACATAGAGAGATCAATCAAAGCAAGTCATATTTTAATTACTATTTTTAAAATACAATATTAAAAAAACAAATTGAGAAATTGTTATTCTTATGTAGAAAAATGTTTCAAAAATTTTATCTTAAGACTCCTTTTACCCATAAAGATCCTGAAAAGGAAAGTTTTGATATTTTAAAATATTATTATTATTTGTTGTTGTTGTTGAAATGCAGAAAAGCTCCCAAGTAGAATTGCACCTCATGATAAATTTTGAATTGACCCCGCAAAAAATTTGCAAAAGGTACTGTCAACTGTTAAAATATTAAATGAACAATATGATCAAAATGGATGGATCAAAAAGTTGAGCCTAAGAGAGCGGAATATGGCTGCTGATAAACATGCAAGCAGTATTTATGTGAATGCTTCTAAATCTCCACATGTATATTGTTTGTGAAGATTGTCTTTTTACTTAAAGTTCTTTTGTTTCATAGAAGAAAATTTATTTCAGAATAAAAAGAATTACTTTTATTATTAAAATAAATATTTTTAAAAATAATATTTAAAAAAAACAACTCTAAATATTTTAAAGAATACTTATGACCTTTTTCATGATCGAGTAACGTTCGATTTTATGCTGCGTATGTTGTCTTTTCCCTCCCTCACAAAACGCAAATGTGGTAAATTACAAAAAAAAGAAAAGAAAAAATAATAATAATTCATGGAAAAATAAGTATCTATAGCAAAGTATCTATGAGCATCTAAGTATTTTTTTATTATTTAGAATTAATGAAAAATATATTTATTAACTTTTTAAATACGATATTTTGTTCAATTTAAAATTTGTTTCGCACAGTAAAAAATATAGATAAGAAAATCTATTTTTTTTAAAAAAATTATAATAAGAAATTAGCTTATTTCTAAATGCTCTAAAACAAGTCTTGTTCTGGTCAGTATTTTGTTCAAATTTCAGTAAGATTCTTGGCGAATAAAACAAAAATTAGCGCTTTGTTTTCCTTAACGCCAATATGTTTCTTTGTTTTTTTTCCTACCTCGTGCGTCAAAGAGAATCACAGTTTCCATGACAATGGTTGCCTTCTGAAAATCTCAAGTGCTAATTTGAAATTTGAACGGAAATATAATTCGCTTTGAAAATTTAACAACAAAGACATTTTAGAATGTATAGACAAAAATTCGTGTAATTATGTGACATTATAAATGAAAATGAGCAATATAGAACATGAAAATCAAAACAGAAACATAGATATTGATAAAAGTTTTAATCCTAACGGAAAGTACATACAATTTTTTTGTTCGGTAGAATGCAATCAAAACACGGAACTAGAACATTTTCATCAGCAGCAAATTTGGCGGAAAGCAATGCTGCTTAAGATTGCTGTATTTACAGTTTATTTGTCACTGGTATTGCACTTTCTGTGCGCATAAAATGGATGTATCTCCTTATTTATTGAAAAAGAGCTAATATAGATTTTACAAATCTAATTATTCATACAACGAATACAGTTTTCTAGAAGAAATTTGAAACTAATTCTTTCACAACACACAACAAAATTTGTTAAAGATGACATGAAAGAAATGAACTGCAATTATTGCAAATAAATAAGAAAAGTTTACTTACTTGCAAAAGAAATAGACGATTTCAAAGTGAGTGGCGTGAGATGACAGCAAGCTTCGACAACAAAATCCGCCATTACAAAATAAGTTATCGGTCACGGTTAAAGCTCGTGCTTGTCAGTGTTCGAAAGTTTGGTGCAATCGATTGCGCCATAAACGCATTTCTTGATCACATATACCGTCCCGCAGTGGACTGATCGTTAAGACACGGTTCCCAGCAGATCACTGAAGTCAAGCATCACTGGCTGCGGTCAGTGTGCGGGTGGGTGACTACTTGGATCAGTCTGCGTAAGGACCGAGGGTGTGCGGTATTGGTCCTCGTTAAACTGTTCTACCGTAAAGTGCTCGACTTCGCGTGCAGGTCGTTGGGCTACCGAAGCAGGGGTGCCATCTCCTCTGCAGAGGATCAAAATTGTGATGGCATGTCTTCGGATCATCCTCAGGGATGTTTCCCAGACCGTCTCCAATAGCCCATTGTGCAGCTCTAGTGCGACGTAAATTAACTACATCTACATCTGATCATATTTACCAATTTATGGTGCAACCTTAATAAAATAATTTTTCATTTATCCAATTTATGGTGCAATTAGAAACTTTGCACCAAGTATTGGTTAGACATTTACCCCGATTTTTTACAGTGTAGAAAATACATGTATTTCTAATTTAGTTCCACAATTAAATGAATTCGAAATTCAATATTAAAAATTTATTGCTTAGCTTTATTTTATTGAAACGTCAGTGTGAACAATATCATTAAAAAAAATTTTGTGGAATACTCAGAATAAAAGGCATATAAATTTTTTTTTAAAAAAAATAATTTAATCAAGAACTATTCCTTTCCCGTTGAGAACACTACTTGCAACAAAAATGAGGCCGTCTAACAAGTATGTATTTAAAAATTAAAAAAAAAAAAAAATACAATGAGTAAATAAAATGAAAAGTTTACATCTATTGCCTGAAAATAATTATTTTAATGATAGATTTATTATTTCAAGTATGAAAATTTTATTACAGTGATGGAAAAAAAATTCCAACACCAAGAAAAAATTATTGTAGAGTAATAAAATTTCTCCAATGCGATTGTCTAAGTAACATATTGAATTGATTTCGAGATCCCAGGTTAATGCAATTAAGAGAAAAAGCATTTCAAATGATAAATACTGGTACTTTCATAACCAGTGTAACGACAAGAATTTTGAATGGAAGCATGCAAACGGGCATGTATTGTGTCATACAGATGCCTTATGGCATCTTGTGGGATGGAATTCCATGTCTGTTGTAGAAAATACATGTATTTCTAATTTAGTTCCACAATTAAATGAATTCGAAATTCAGTATTAAAAATTTATTGCTTAGCTTTATTTTATTGAAACGTCAGTGTGAACAATATCATTAAAAAAATTTTTGTGGAATACTCAGAATAAAAGGCATATAAATTTTTTTAAAAAAAAAATAATTTAATCAAGAACTATTCCTTTCCCGTTGAGAACACTACTTGCAACAAAAATGAGGCCGTCTAACAAGTATGTATAGTCTATAGTATGTATAGTATGTATAGTATAGTAAAGTATAGTAAAGTATGTATAGTATATGTCTAACAAGTCGATATAGCTGCTGGGTTAGGGTTGACGCTGAATTTGTAGTCCAATGTTGTTCCATACATGCTCGATTGGTTAAAGATCTGGTGCTTTAGCGGGTCAAGGCAATATGTCGACATTTTGTAGATAATGTTGGGTTACAACTGCAGTATGAGGGCAAGCTTTTCCCCTGTTGGAAAATACCCCCTTGAATGCTGCTCATAAATGGCAACAAAATAGGTTGAAACACATGGTTGGCGTACAAATTTGCAGTCAAGAACTGCCATAGGAAATTGCTTCCCAGATCATAACTCCAGGTGTAGGTCCAGTGTATCAATGCCGGAGACAGGTTGGTAGCCTCCTGGCCTTCTAATCAATATACGGCTATCACTGGCACCAAGGCAGAATCGTCTTTCATCAGAAACTTTTAAATCTCCACACCGTCCTCCAGTGAGCTCTAACTCGACACCACTCACGTTGTAAACAGTAGTGATTTGGAGTGGGGAAATGCTGAGAACTGTACTTGAAGTAGCCGATTTGTATCAGTTCATTGTGTCACTGCAGTGCCAACTGCAGCTCGAATTTCTGATGGAGGTGCAGTACGGTGCTCCACAGCCATACGCCGTACACGGCGGTGTTCCCTCTTAAAACTGCCACGTGGCCACTCAGGACCTCTTCATGCAGTACCTTCCCTTGACCAAAAAATGTTTTTATTTCAATTTAATAAAAAACAATAAGTAATAAACTGAATAATCCTCGTAACAAAGAGAAAGGAAATGTATTTACATAAGACTCCAATATTATTGAATTTCAATAAAAAATATTAAGCTGATCTCAAGCTATTCATGCGTTTTACATAGTGGTTGAACTATACTTATTTTCAATAAAAATAAAGATGACTAGGAAATTTAAATAAATTTAGTTTTCTAAATTCTTATTTCCATAATTCTGTTCATCAACATTTAGGCCTATACTAATCATTTCTTTTTATCTTCACCTATGGTACCGTTTATCTAGTCAATACTTAATGTATTATAGATTTTCAACAAATTTTAAGAGAAAATTTGCGTGTTGAGCCTAAAAAAGTTCGTGTTGAGCCTAAGAGAGCGTAATATGGCTGCTGATAAACATGCAAGCAGTATTTATGTGAATGGTATGAAATCTCCACATGTATATTGTTTGTGAAGATTGTCTTTTTACCAAAAGTTCTTTTGTTTCATAGAAGAAAATTTATTTCAGAATGAAAAAAATTACTTTTATTATTAAAATAAATATTTTTAAAAATAATATTTAAAAAAAACAACTCTAAATATTTTAAAGAATACTTATGACCTTTTTCATGATCGAGTAACGTTCGATTTTATGCTGCGTATGTTGTCTTTTCCCTCCCTCACAAAACGCAAATGTGGTAAATTACAAAAAAAAGAAAAGAAAAAATAATAATAATTCATGGAAAAATAAGTATCTATAGCAAAGTATCTATGAGCATCTAAGTATTTTTTTATTATTTAGAATTTATGAAAAATATATTTATTAACTTTTTAAATACGATATTTTGTTAAATTTAAAATTTGTTTCGCACAGTAAAAAATATAAATAAGAAAATCTATTTTTTTTAAAAAATTATAATAAGAAAATTAGCTTATTTCTAAATGCTCTAAAACAAGTCTTGTTCTGGTCAGTATTTTGTTCAAATTTCAGTAAGATTCTTGGCGAATAAAACAAAAATTAGCGCTTTGTTTTCCTTAACGCCAATATGTTTCTTTTTGTTTTTTCCTACCTCGTGCGTCAAAGAGAATCACAGTTTCCATGACAATGGTTGCCTTCTCAAAATCTCAAGTGCTAATTTGAAATTTGAACGGAAATATAATTCGCTTTGAAAATTTAACAACAAAGGCATTTTAGAATGTATAGACTAAAATTCGTGTAATTATGTGACATTATAAATGAAAATGAGCAATATAGAACATGAAAATCAAAACAGAAACATAGATATTGATAAAAGTTTTAATCCTAACGGAAAGTACATACAATTTTTTTGTTCGGTAGAATGCAATCAAAACACGGAACTAGAACATTTTCATCAGCAGCAAATTTGGCGGAAAGCTATGCTGCTTAAGATTGCTGTATTTACCGTTTATTTGTCACTGGTATTGCACTTTCTGTGCGCATAAAATGGATGTATCTCCTTATTTATTGAAAAAGAGCTAATATAGATTTTACAAATCTAATTATTCATACAACGAATACAGTTTTCTAGAAGAAATTTGAAACTGATTCTTTCACAACACACAACAAAATTTTTTAAAGATGACATGAAGGAAATGAACTGTAATTATTGCAAATAAATAAGAAAAGTTTACTTACTTGCAAAAGAAATAGACGATTTCAAAGTGAGTGGCGTGAGATGATAGCAAGCTTCGACAACAAAATCCGCCGTTACAAAATAAGTTATCGGTCACGGTTAAAGCTCGTGCCTGTCATTGTACGAAAGTTTGGTGCAATCGATTGCGCCATAAACGCATTTCTTGATCATATTTACCAATTTATGGTGCAGCTTAAATAAAATAATATTTCATTAATCTAATTTATGGTGCAATTAGAAACTTTACACCAAGTATTGGTTAAACATTTACCCACATTTTTTACAGTGTATAATCTCTTAAAGTAAAATATATGAAACACGATAGAGTCACAAATCGTCACAACAATTACATTCACACGTGTGATATTTTTAAATGGTTCTAAAGGACCTTGCAACATTATTTTTTTAAAAAATGTTTCTATAAATATGCTTGTTGAAAAAAAATTCCGTACAATATTATTCTACTCTCTCGCGCTCTTATAGTCAGAAAAAATATTTAAAATATTATCCTTTGTTTAAAACACTGAGCAATATTTAAATAAACGTATTTTAATATTATTTATTTAAATAAAGAATTCGTTTGTTTCCTATTTTTAAACAAATATATGATTACATCTTCTTTAAGAATTTTGCTGAAAATTTCAAATTTTGCGCAACTTTTATAGCTACAAACTGTTTTGATAAAATTTATTTTACTCAAAATTATTATTGCAAGGGTAGAAAAAAAAAAAAAAAAAACTGAGCATTTTTGTTTTTAAGTAAAATGTTTTATTTTACAGGGATTAATGGAAACACTTCCGATACTAATTCATTTTTTCAAGAAATACCAAGAGAATTATTTTAAAACTTTAGAAGTGTCTCATACGTATCAACAATGTTGAAAGCTTTTTGAAGTTTGAGGGACCGTCAATAAATTACGAACGAATAAAATGCTTTTAAGCACCCTATATGCCAAAAATAAAGCGATAAGCGTGTAACTCATGTTGATTATCATATGAAATAACTGCACAAAATTTTATAAGCCCAGCTTACATATTAATAGAGATATGGACATTTTTATATAAAATATATATATATTTTTTTGATTTACGTTTTCTTACTAATGGTTCTAAATGAGATATTCAAACCGGAATTTTTTCATATGTTACTTAACAAAATTATAAATAAAAAAAAATTTTTGTGCATGCTCAGTATAAAAGGATTACTTTAAATACTCATATCTTGCGTAATTTCTAACGAATATTTTTCAAATTTTGAAATTATATTTTTATTATTAATTAAAAATGATTCTGAAAATTTTGTTTAAATATATTGAATATTTCTGCAGTTATGGTAAGAAAATATAAGTAAAAAAATTAGTTTTTCATAAAAATGTTCATATTTCCATTAATATTTCAGCTAAGTTAGCGAAAATTTGTACATGATATGATAATCAGCGTAACTGAAGTTAGGAGCTTATCATTGCATTTTTTAACATTCAAAAGCATTCACTTTCGTTCGTAATTTATTTCCGGTCCCTCAAATCTCAAAAAGTTACAAACTTTATTGATATGTATAAGAAATCGAATGAATTAAATAATTCTTAAGTTTTAAAATTATTCTCTTAGTATTTCTTGAAAAAAAATAAAAGATGAGTTAATATAAAAGTGTTTACATTATTTTGGACAACCCCTGTATTTTGCGTACAATTTGACTGAAACTGATTATGTTTGTATAGTGAAGATTTTGATTTAGGAAGAAGTATCGAAAATATTTCAACAGAATATGAAGAATTTTGCATTAAAGTATATATTGCGTTGATACACTTTTAGGTTTCTTAAATAATCCTTAGGTTAAAATGTAAATAATGATTTACATAAATAAAATTTGAAATTTAATTACAACTTCTAAAACTGTGCATAGAGAGATGGGTGAATTCATCTATTCATATTTAAAAAAATAAAATATTATACAGTATTTTCGGGCACCAAATTGCAGAAATTGTGCATTAACTGAAAATATTTGAATGCATTTTGGTGTGAGATATCTTCGAGAATGGATCTTGAAAATATGCCTTCATGCTATTATCAGATCAGTCAACTAAGACGATGACCGCTATGTCTTTGCTTAAGTAGAATTTATTTCCTTCTTCTTTATATAAGAAATCAAAAGTAATGATTATTGTGTCTTCAGTTATAATAAAATGGAACATGCTTATTTTCTCGTGCAATGAAATCGTAAATTACGCTCAGTCACCCTGGAATCTACATCAATAATATAATCATAGGCTGAATAAAAATCTATGCTTTAAATTACGCCTTTCGATTACAGATTTTTTGCAATCTCCTGTCGTTTGCTCAAAGTGAAAATTAAGTTTATCTGTAGAACGAAATCACATAGTTGTCAAGGAATTATATGTCTAGTATGAATAAAAAATTTGGTATTTTTCTTTATTTAATTATGTCTTTTCAATAAATGTTTAAATAAAATTCACATATTGAGATATAATTATACATTGTGTAATTACACTGGGGAAATAAATTAAGAGAATTTAAATATTTTATCGAATTTCATGAAAAAAACTGAACTGAATGTAAAACAACCGCTTCTTGACAAATATGCAAATCTTGTGCATCAAATACGTAAGCGTACACATGGTGTAGGCAGAGCCAGAAAAAAAAGGTTTTATAAGTGCGCATAAATTAAGACGCTTTTCGTTCGCTAGCACACCTCGGCGAATTTCTTGGTATTATTTCGCAGAAATGGGTTAGATTCAAATTGTAACTGTAAAAATGAGCAACCACCAACGTTTATATGAGGGAATGAGGTGGCGAATTGTGGGGAGGCTGGAAGCAGGCCAATCTCAGGTCCAGATTTGTAAAGAGTTCAATTTAATGCTCAGCGTCGCGTGTAACTTATGGCAACAGTTACCGGGACTATCGAGGATACCGGGTCCATCGAGAGAAAGCCTGGGCAAGGTCGTCCAAAAGCCATGATGGCCAGAGAAGATCGTCATTTGTCCGTTATAGCGAGGCGTAACAGAAGGACTACAGCTTCTCAGCTCTCTCGTGATTTGTGTGCAACCACAGGAACCTGTGTATCAAGGGTGACTATTTCCAAACGATTTCATGAGAAAGGGTTGTTTGCAAGAAGACATACTGTTTGCGTCCCTCTGACTTCCACAAACAGGAGAGTCCATTCAGCATGGTACAGAGAACATAGATTGGAGTATGAATGAATCATTGGGCGACCGTTCTCTTCATTGATCAGTCCCGGCTCAGCCTAACCACCGATTCACGCCTTACGTTCATATGGAGAGAACCAGGAACCCGCTATCTACCCTCCAATGTTCACGAAATCAATCATTATGGTGGAGCAGGTTTAATGGTCTGAGCAGGCATCATGTTGGATGGCCACACACCTCGTCATATCTTTGAAAAAGGTTCTGTGACTGGTGTGAGGTAAAGAGATGAGGTCTTGGAGAACTATGTTCTCTTTTTTAGAGGTGTAGTTGGCCCTGAGTTCATTTTAATGGACGATAACACGAGGCCACGTAGAGATCTTCTGGTCGACGAATTTCTAGAGAATGAAGATATTCGCCGGATGGATTATAGAGTCAGATCTCCAGACCTCAACCCTATAGTGCATGCTTGGGACGCTCTGGGGAGGGCAGTTGCATTTCGCTACCTTTCAAGAATCATCCAGGGAATGAAAACAGCGTGAACGAGTGCGGAACGAGTGAGACCAATTTCCTCAGGAAATGATATACTGCCTTATTTCAAGTATTAAATCACGCTGCAATTTCTGTATATCTGTAAGAGGGGACAATACCTCCTATTAACCCATTATTTTTTTGTTAATTCTGCAGCCCCTGTTTCGGGTCGCATTCATTTCATCGACAATCACTTCATCGACAGACCATTTCATCGACTAGGTCATTTCGTCGTCAGGCCGTTTCCTCGACAGATCATTTCGTCGACAAGTCATTTCATTGACAGGTTCATTTCGTCGACAGGGTCATTTTGTCGACAATTTGTAGCAAAGGTTATTTCGTAGGCAAAGACATGCGTAATTTTGAAACAAGTTTTATGATTTTTTACATCAGACGTTATGCCTCTTGCACTTCTTTGTAATTTAGTATATTAGTGTTGAAATTTTTTAAACCTAGCCTGATGCAAAATCTTAATACTAGTATGTTGAAGTTGCCATAAAAGAAGCATTTTATTTGAAAATTGCCTACTCCTCCATTCACATCACATTGCAAAAACGAAACATTTTTTACATTTGCCGTTCTAATTGTATTTCACACATTTAAGTTGTATATTACACATTTTTTTCTAGTCATATTTAACACATTTATTTCTAAGATTAATTTTTAATGTACATTATTATAGATTAGCATCGCAAAAGCAATTGCAATAACTATTGTGAATGATTCTTGATGTAGGGAGTGAATGAAGGGTGAAATTAGCAAGGAAAAAAGACTGTATATAATAAAACTGTGAGATAATGAAACCACGTAGTCGATAGGTCATGTCATTGACAAGGTCTTTTCGTTAGCAGGCCATCTCAGCTTCAAAAAATTTCTCTGTCGATAAAAGGAAAATTATACTTTTATAATGTTCCCCTACACATGAGTAATACGCATTAATACAGTTTAAAATCTTGTCAAAAAAAAGATTAAAAAAATAAAGGAACAAACTTTTACAATGATAACAATGGTGGTGATTGCAAAGAATTTAATGAGAAAAACACAAATCTTTTAGATAGTTAGCTAGTAAAATTACTTCTTTTTTTTATCAAAAATTTATATATTCCCTGTGTTTATATATTTATTTTTTCAAGCTCAGTTGATATGCAAGTTTCATATGCAAGTAATCATTAATTTTGTTACTATTGACATATTAACAAAATTCAAACATATTAATAAAATTTCAATATTTATATATTTTCTCTTTAAAAAAATATCGATATAAGAAAAAACAAACTAAGATGTATGAGTGGCTATTTCGAAGGTTGGTGAGCGAAGTGAGCAAGGGGCGGAACTTCCTAGTATTATAAAAATCATTAAAAAAATGTATGTGAGGAAAAATAATATGAAAATCCAGTTTGGAAAACATATTGGGAAATATTGTTGATTAAAAAAATTTGTTCTAACCCTCTTTCTCGTGTCTTTGTCAGCTATGCTGCTGAAGAGGGAAGTTTCTGACAATTCTTACGAAATTTACTTTTGTGAAATTTAAATGAAATATTATTTTAAACAAAAAACTTGTTCTCGCATTTCCAGTTTATTTTATTTCTTATTTAGATAATTATTTATAACTTTTTAATGCTTAATATCTTAATATGTATTTTATCTCATGTGTTTCCCAAGCATTTATAAGTTCTTTTATCTTATAAAATAGACATCGTTATTGTTAAAAAAAAAGAAGAAAAGAACTCAAAATGACTCCACATCCTCGGTATGCGATGCAATCGAAATGATCGTGTAAAAAATGGTGAAACCTGTCTAATTGGTTTTTATCATTTAAAACATTTAGAAAAAAAAACGTAACTAATTACGATATAACAAATAAATTGACTTTTGAGTTTATCATTGAGGAGAGTAGTCCATATGCATCTGATTTTATTTTCCTTAATGTCTGGTTAAAAATGAGTTTAGAAAACTTATTTTATTTACTCAAATATTAAAATGTTTTTCTTTTCGATTTGCCAGAAAATGAAAATTCATTTAAATCAATAAAATTTGCAATGAGATCATACATTTTAAAGGCGAGCACTAAGAAAAGTTCTTTAAAAAGTGTAATCGGAAATGGAAATGTTTTTAAACATCATGTTTGAAAAAGAAAAAGAGATGTTAGTTTTTGTCACCAAAACGAAAAAAGTGGAATTTTAAATGTTGATAGAAGTTTATTGTGAAATTTTGCCCTTGTGGTTTTTATTAAATGTGAAAATTTTAATAAATTTATTTTCTCATTTTTAGTCTACTGAACAAACTTGATATTTTAAATATATAAACATTTTTTATTTTAATATTTTTTTTCTACATTTTAGTTTTGATTCTCCTGGCTTGTTCAGTCTAAAAATAACCGAAATTTTGATTGGCGATAAGTTCTGCTAATAGTGGTCAAAAGGCGTTTGAAAATTGTGTTTTCATCCTGTACAGAAAACCAGTTTAAAATTTAAGCACTTAAACTAGTCAAAAATTAGTCGAAATTTTAATCGCAAGATTTTTTTTTTATTTTTTGTAGAGTAATAGTTATTTATTGTTACGTTCAAATTCAAGATTTGATTTTTTGTTCATTTTCTTTTAAACAAAATGTGTCTAATTTAAATCCTGCAAATAAAAAGGAATTAATTCATTATTTATTTACTACAATTATTACTCTTATTAAATTATACTATTATTATTTAATTAGATTAATAATAGTATAATTTAATAATATTAGATTATAATTTAATAAATAATGCTATTATTATTTTCACTATCCATAGAAAAAGAATATTTTATAAAGAGCAAACACTAACACGCTTGCAGCGTTACACCTGTGTTTCTAAACATTTTTGGTCCGGTGAGTAGCACTTTAAATATTGTAAGAGTCTACAACCGCGCCGATAAATTCTAAAACATCATGTTTGCGTTCCTATAGTTCTTAAAGCACTCTAATAGTGGTAACGAAACTAAGAGTAAGTTCGATTTCAATTATTTAGTTCGAATGTTCGAATAAGCATATTCATTCATCCTGTCCTAATGTTAAAGATGCTGAATAAAAAGTTTAAAATTACAATTAAAGTAAACATTAAGAAGTTACTTTTCCACCATAAAAAACCTAGAATTTTTTTTCTTTACTTATGCAGATATAATTATTTAAGGTCTATGATTATTTTCATTTCTGTAAAAATTAAACTGAAGTCTATGTTTTTGTTAAAATGTATGTAAAAATGTTGAAAATTTCAATGAAATGGTCTGTCGATGAAGTGGTGTCGATGAAATGGCCTATCGATAAAATGGCCTGTCGATGAAGTGATTGTCGATGAAATGAACCAGACCCATTTTCCAGCTGCTCCCTTCATATAATTTTTTAATTTTTTTTTTAATATTTCTTATTTTAAGTAACTCGCAGGCTGCTTCCCGAAATTGCCACGACTTGGCGATTATTCTGCTGCAAATCACGATATGGAAATCTTACGAAGATAAATTTTACATTCTGTTGCATTTAGCTTAAGCTTAAGAAAATATTGAGTATTTGCTGAAAATTACATTGTTGTTAATTAAAAATAACAGTATAATAAAGACTCAAATTTCATGGGTAGTTTCCAATTTCAGATTACACAAATTTGAAACTATCCATTTTAACTACAGTGTTAAAAATAAGGTTCACCCAAATAATTGGTGCCAATGTAGCTGCAACCAATATAATAAAAGAAATTGGTGCCAAGTTCTACCAATGTTTTGGTGCTGTAAGAATCACTACTTTCGTATTTAAACGGAAAAGGTAGAACTATATCCAAGTTTTTTCTTTATACCGATTTTTCAGAGAAACGTCGTACCAAGCTCATAGATTTACTGTTAATGAAAACTTAAGTAAAAGATAGAACCAAGATTTTAGTTTTTGTTCAGACCAATTTTATGGCGAAAGGTTAAACAATATTTCAAATTATAATGCAAACCAGCTGTAAGAAAATATTGGTCTAAAAGAAACTCATTTCAACGTTTAACACTATAGTGTTTTTGGGAGCATCATAACAGCAGTGTAATTTCGCACTCAATTTTTTATTTCAATTAAAAGTTGAATTCACTTAGATTAACACTAAACAATGTTTTCAACTATATATATCCTATTGTCTGTACACATAATCCTGCAGTTAAACGTTGGAATATATTTTTAATACTTAAATTTCACGAATCTATCGATCTTTAAGAAATTAAAGATGCTGAAAATAAATATTTTGGAGTTTTCTTCATCATTAATTCATAATCAATTTTACTTCAATAGTAATATTCATTATGTGGTACATATAACTTCCTACATTAATTGTTCCTTTTATTGTAGACTTAGCTAACTAAATTGTAAAAGCACATACGCTTAGTAGGAAAGAAAAAAAGACACTAACATAAAGGTTATATTTTTTCTACATAGTACTTTTAATTCTAAATAATTAATCGAAGAAAAACACGGTATTCTTAAATCTGCTTCCTTTAGAGGAGTTTTAAAAACAGTATTTCAACACTTTCCATTGCTCTGTAATTTTTCATCCGAAACAAAGCATCCTCAAAAGTATATTCAATTACTATCTACCATAGCTAAATATTTAAAACGCACTTCTCCAGCTTTCTAAAACTAAGTTTTGCATAAAGACAGATTTTACTAAAACATGAAACACATTCAGAAGAAAAAAAATTCAGATAATTTTAGCTAATAGCAGTATTTTATTGCAAGAAACATATACAACATGTACAACGACAAATCATTTACAGTAAAATCAAAAACCCAGTTACAACCATCATATCAATCTAATGTTATAATAAAGAAATTGTAACAGAATTCAATTTGTTTTTTGAATAATAGTTCAATGTAGTTCTCCCTAATCTTTTTATTTCCTCCATGTACCTATAAAAGTTTCATCTGCAAATAAATAAAAAGGTTAACTTTTAAATGTGTTATAATATATTATAATCCAAAGATTCAGCAAAGCTATATTTAATTCATTAACACAAGATTTGACCAATTTTTCTTAAACCTATAAGTCAGTTTCAAATTCAGGTTACTTTACATATATTTGCATCTACTTATAGTGTTCATTACTGTAATGCATATATTCAGTGCGTAAAAAAAAAAGAACCAGCCTGAATAACTTTTGATCTAGTGATTGGATGTTCACGTGCTAGGACTCAATCTTATTGGCTCAAGGAGGTGACCTGAAATATGCTATTTAATTGAAGCAGACGAAAGTTTAAGGTACGAAATCAGACACAAAAAAGCGCTTTCTCAGAATAGACATATCGAAACATTCAGATTTCTGACTCCCGAAATATAAGGGGGGGGGGTAGCAATCTAGGAGATATGGTCCCAATAGTTTAGTCAAGCCCTCCAAAGTTTGGACCTCTTAATGTCAATTTTACTTTTTGCGTATTTCGTTAGATCTCCAAAATATTTTAATGGATTTGAAAAATTTTGCACACAATTATAAAATTCGCTCATCCTAAAAAAGAAACTATACAAAAAATAACTTTTACTAGATATTTATTACTTTTTATTTTTATTTTATCAAATGATGGTCTAAAAATGTTTGAATTGTAAGGAACACAGTTTTTTGCATCATCTTAAAGAATATAATTTTACATGGCAAAATAAAACAAATTGTGCAAAATCGGTTGGATAGATACTGAGAAATTGAAATCAAAAGAAAAAAAAGATATTTAAAATTCGAAAGTCAGGTTTAGCAATTATACAACAATTTGAAAGGCTTAATCAAGAACGTCGTATTAAAAACATCGTCCATACAAAACAGAAAAATTTATGGTAGCAGGCTTACCTTGCGAAGGTTGAATTTAACTTTTCTCTGCTTCGATAGAATACTTGCCGGTTGTCCTCCATTATTTAGTTACGTTACAGTTACGTCAAGTTGAACCACCCAAATATGATGAAATCTCTTTAAACTTACTCTGGGACATTTTTAATTGAACTTAAATCTTCGTGAAATCAGCTGGTGTTTGCTTTTACGAGTTTTTCTGTGAAACGTTTATCTATTTTTTTAAATAGTGTACGTTCTTTAATTAATATTTTTTCTTTAAAATGCATACTTTATCAAACCGTGTTTTCTCATGACTTTAACAAAGTTGATAATTTGCTTTATTATCCATCAAAAGCTCTCTCTCTCTCTCTCTCTCTCTCTATATATATATATATATATATATATATATATATATATATATATATATATATATATATATCACACGACCCTTTGGTCAAATCTCAAAAATTACACAAAATGCCCACCCTCTGAAAAAGCGAATGTGTAAGAGCGAAAAATTAAATCCACTCTTACTTGTGCAAGATGAATTTATACTTACATATTATCTTGAATTTTAATTTATGATTCTAACTTCAGGGTTAGCGTGCAATATACCATGGGAGGTTTTAACCGGTATTTACCATGGTTTTTATTGTTTTGGGAAAAAACTGTTTTTTTCCTTAGAATTTTAGATGTTTTGTAAAAAATAAAAAAAAAATCCTCAAAAAAATTTATTGTTTCTGCTATTTCTGTGAACACCTTAAAGAATACATTTAAGGCTGTACTGAAACAATAGTTTGTAACATTGGAAAAATAGTCTTGTAAGCAATATCTGATCACTTTAAGAACTAATGTTCTACAGATTTTTGCGAGGGTCGAAGTTAAGTTTTGATTTTAAGTTTTTGATTCCCTTCCAAAACCTTAAGCAATATTTAAGCAAAATAATCCAGCAAAATAAGGAAAAATTTTAAAGGTTGAGAGTCCCGCTATTCCCATTAAAAATGTTATGTCCTGATTTATCCTTTTTACTTTATGTATTTCTGTTATAGAGCGCTATTAAATTATGACTCATCTCTAATGCCCAATAAAATGATTATAAAATCCACTTCAAAATAATAATATTATATGTAAAAAATATGTATGTTTAAAAGAAGTCAAAAATTACTAGCATTCTGCTATTGTAGCGATTTTGTTGTCGAGAGAAATACTTTTTTTCGATGTGAGCTCCAAATAAAGATAAATAAAAGACATTGATATTTGCTTTATTTTCCTCACTTTTTATAAACTATGCTATTTTTTATTAGCATTACATTGGCTACATAACAAAATATCAGTGAAATACTAAAAGAAAACTTATTTCCTGGTTAATAATTTTATTTAGATTCCCATAAATTATTTGTCAGTTCATATTCCGAAATATCCACAACAAACATGAGATAGTTTAAAAAAATTAAACTAAACGTTATACCTAATTGTCTGAATAGTAATTTAATGCATGGATGAGTAAATTAATTATCATGTTATTTTTTAAATTAGTTTTAGCCTATATTTAGAAGTTATGAGAGTCATTACTGAATTCCATTTATTGAACTCCAGCATGTAACATTCAGTTTTATTAAAACATATTGCGCAAATGATTTAGCTATTCAATCTATACTATTAAGTGTTTCTTCATTAAAAATCATATATATATTTTCAGAGTTTCTTTCAGATAATGTAGAGCAATAATTTTTATTCTTTCTTTTTAATTTTTGTTTTTTAAAGAATGAAAGTTGGGCACTTTTTATAGCTAAATATGTTTTTTTTTCCTTACGTGAACTGAAATTTACGGACTAGATTTATTTCAGTTTAAATATTTTTATTCCTTAAGTGAACTGAAATTTTCGGACAAGATTTATTTCAGTTTAAATATTTTTAAGGCAAAAGAAAGACTATCGACATGAAACATAACTGAAATTGTAATAGAAAATGACAACTAATAGCAAGTAAAATAAAAATTAAGTTAAATAAACAGCTTTCTTTCTATAACAGACCGTAAGGTATAAATGGGAAAAGCAATATTCTTTGTTTCTGGTTAATTAAAACCTCAAGTTCAACTGCTAAAATGTTTTAATTTCTAAATCAGTAAACATTTTATCAATTAAACGAGTAGTCGATGATAAACCAATGAAAAGATACTCAACCATAAGTTTGCATACTTCATAACTTGCATCTTTATAAAGAATTTATTTATCTTTATAATGACATGCCATATATTGCCATGCTGATACAAATTCATTGATTACAATCATTTCCTAATTCTTTTATTTTCCTAATTTCTTCATAAGTAGTTGAATAGGGCCGTTCAAACGTTACGTAAGCATATTTTTGGCACATTTCTAACTCCTTCATAGTCAGCAAAAATAAACAAATTGAAAGCAGCTCCCGTGCTTTCGTAAGAAAGCTGAGACACGCCAATGATTTTTTGTTTGAATTTATCCTAAAGTATTAAAATATTGTAAGATTAATTTCAAACAAAAGAAGTAATTTTATGAAAAACAAATTTGTTTGTTTGAAATCTTCTTAACTCCATGGCTCCTAATTTTCATTACCCAAATAAACTTTTATTTAAAATGTGAAATTTTTTCGGTGTATTTTTTCCAATTAGTGCCTTGAAACCTTTGCTCCCTCTTATCGTCAAAAATATCATAAACCCGTAATATTTAAAGGGGAAATTGTGTGAATGATTACACAAGTTAATACCGAATCAAGCGTTCTTACACACTTTAAGTGGAGTCTTAACACCAATAACACAGTCATTGGTGCATAAGGTAGTATTTTTTCCAACAATTTGGTGAATGTATATTTAAACTATTTAGCTATATTGGAAAATTTTGTCTGTCCTGTGTGTATGTTTGATAAACGTTTTATTTTAAGAAATATTGTATATCCTGAATTTATGATTCCTGTTTTAGATTGTATCGTAACAGTGACTATACTGATTCTTATATGTATCATATTTTTTACTGTAATTATAAATTTTAGTTTTGGTGAATAAGCACGGCTACTTCACACCAAGTAATCTAAAAGAGTGTAGTGGAACACTTAATGAAACACCACATTGTTGTAAAGTAGTTACCTACATGCTCAGATAATTATGAAAATTTTAAATTAAAAATAATGGATTAGTGCCTTGAAACCTTTGCTCCCTCTTATCGTCAAAAATATCATAAACCCGTAATATTTAAAGGGGAAATTGTGTGAATGATTACACAAGTTAATACCGAATCAAGCGTTCTTACACACTTTAAGTGGAGTCTTAACACCAATAACACAGTCATTGGTGCATAAGGTAGTATTTTTTCCAACAATTTGGTGAATGTATATTTAAACTATTTAGCTATATTGGAAAATTTTGTCTGTCCTGTGTGTATGTTTGATAAACGTTTTATTTTAAGAAATATTGTATATCCTAAATTTATGATTCCTGTTTTAGATTGTATCGTAACAGTGACTATACTGATTCTTATATGTATCATATTTTTTACTGTAATTATAAATTTTAGTTTTGGTGAATAAGCACGGCTACTTCACACCAAGTAATCTAAAAGAGTGTAGTGGAACACTTAATGAAACACCACATTGTTGTAAAGTAGTTACCTACATGCTCAGATAATTATGAAAATTTTAAATTAAAAATAATGGATTAGTGCCTTGAAACCTTTGCTCCCTCTTATCGTCAAAAATATCATAAACCCGTAATATTTAAAGGGGAAATTGTGTGAATGATTACACAAGTTAATACCGAATCAAGCGTTCTTACACACTTTAAGTGGAGTCTTAACACCAATAACACAGTCATTGGTGCATAAGGTAGTATTTTTTCCAACAATTTGGTGAATGTATATTTAAACTATTTAGCTATATTGGAAAATTTTGTCTGTCCTGTGTGTATGTTTGATAAACGTTTTATTTTAAGAAATATTGTATATCCTAAATTTATGATTCCTGTTTTAGATTGTATCGTAACAGTGACTATACTGATTCTTATATGTATCATATTTTTTACTGTAATTATAAATTTTAGTTTTGGTGAATAAGCACGGCTACTTCACACCAAGTAATCTAAAAGAGTGTAGTGGAACACTTAATGAAACACCACATTGTTGTAAAGTAGTTACCTACATGCTCAGATAATTATGAAAATTTTAAATTAAAAATAATGGATTAGTGCCTTGAAACCTTTGCTCCCTCTTATCGTCAAAAATATCATAAACCCGTAATATTTAAAGGGGAAATTGTGTGAATGATTACACAAGTTAATACCGAATCAAGCGTTCTTACACACTTTAAGTGGAGTCTTAACACCAATAACACAGTCATTGGTGCATAAGGTAGTATTTTTTCCAACAATTTGGTGAATGTATATTTAAACTATTTAGCTATATTGGAAAATTTTGTCTGTCCTGTGTGTATGTTTGATAAACGTTTTATTTTAAGAAATATTGTATATCCTAAATTTATGATTCCTGTTTTAGATTGTATCGTAACAGTGACTATACTGATTCTTATATGTATCATATTTTTTACTGTAATTATAAATTTTAGTTTTGGTGAATAAGCACGGCTACTTCACACCAAGTAATCTAAAAGAGTGTAGTGGAACACTTAATGAAACACCACATTGTTGTAAAGTAGTTACCTACATGCTCAGATAATTATGAAAATTTTAAATTAAAAATAATGGATTAGTGCCTTGAAACCTTTGCTCCCTCTTATCGTCAAAAATATCATAAACCCGTAATATTTAAAGGGGAAATTGTGTGAATGATTACACAAGTTAATACCGAATCAAGCGTTCTTACACACTTTAAGTGGAGTCTTAACACCAATAACACAGTCATTGGTGCATAAGGTAGTATTTTTTCCAACAATTTGGTGAATGTATATTTAAACTATTTAGCTATATTGGAAAATTTTGTCTGTCCTGTGTGTATGTTTGATAAACGTTTTATTTTAAGAAATATTGTATATCCTAAATTTATGATTCCTGTTTTAGATTGTATCGTAACAGTGACTATACTGATTCTTATATGTATCATATTTTTTACTGTAATTATAAATTTTAGTTTTGGTGAATAAGCACGGCTACTTCACACCAAGTAATCTAAAAGAGTGTAGTGGAACACTTAATGAAACACCACATTGTTGTAAAGTAGTTACCTACATGCTCAGATAATTATGAAAATTTTAAATTAAAAATAATGGATTAGTGCCTTGAAACCTTTGCTCCCTCTTATCGTCAAAAATATCATAAACCCGTAATATTTAAAGGGGAAATTGTGTGAATGATTACACAAGTTAATACCGAATCAAGCGTTCTTACACACTTTAAGTGGAGTCTTAACACCAATAACACAGTCATTGGTGCATAAGGTAGTATTTTTTGCCAACAATTTGGTGAATGTATATTTAAACTATTTAGCTATATTGGAAAATTTTGTCTGTCCTGTGTGTATGTTTGATAAACGTTTTATTTTAAGAAATATTGTATATCCTAAATTTATGATTCCTGTTTTAGATTGTATCGTAACAGTGACTATACTGATTCTTATATGTATCATATTTTTTACTGTAATTATAAATTTTAGTTTTGGTGAATAAGCACGGCTACTTCACACCAAGTAATCTAAAAGAGTGTAGTGGAACACTTAATGAAACACCACATTGTTGTAAAGTAGTTACCTACATGCTCAGATAATTATGAAAATTTTAAATTAAAAATAATGGATTAGTGCCTTGAAACCTTTGCTCCCTCTTATCGTCAAAAATATCATAAACCCGTAATATTTAAAGGGGAAATTGTGTGAATGATTACACAAGTTAATACCGAATCAAGCGTTCTTACACACTTTAAGTGGAGTCTTAACACCAATAACACAGTCATTGGTGCATAAGGTAGTATTTTTTCCAACAATTTGGTGAATGTATATTTAAACTATTTAGCTATATTGGAAAATTTTGTCTGTCCTGTGTGTATGTTTGATAAACGTTTTATTTTAAGAAATATTGTATATCCTAAATTTATGATTCCTGTTTTAGATTGTATCGTAACAGTGACTATACTGATTCTTATATGTATCATATTTTTTACTGTAATTATAAATTTTAGTTTTGGTGAATAAGCACGGCTACTTCACACCAAGTAATCTAAAAGAGTGTAGTGGAACACTTAATGAAACACCACATTGTTGTAAAGTAGTTACCTACATGCTCAGATAATTATGAAAATTTTAAATTAAAAATAATGGATTAGTGCCTTGAAACCTTTGCTCCCTCTTATCGTCAAAAATATCATAAACCCGTAATATTTAAAGGGGAAATTGTGTGAATGATTACACAAGTTAATACCGAATCAAGCGTTCTTACACACTTTAAGTGGAGTCTTAACACCAATAACACAGTCATTGGTGCATAAGGTAGTATTTTTTGCCAACAATTTGGTGAATGTATATTTAAACTATTTAGCTATATTGGAAAATTTTGTCTGTCCTGTGTGTATGTTTGATAAACGTTTTATTTTAAGAAATATTGTATATCCTAAATTTATGATTCCTGTTTTAGATTGTATCGTAACAGTGACTATACTGATTCTTATATGTATCATATTTTTTACTGTAATTATAAATTTTAGTTTTGGTGAATAAGCACGGCTACTTCACACCAAGTAATCTAAAAGAGTGTAGTGGAACACTTAATGAAACACCACATTGTTGTAAAGTAGTTACCTACATGCTCAGATAATTATGAAAATTTTAAATTAAAAATAATGGATTAGTGCCTTGAAACCTTTGCTCCCTCTTATCGTCAAAAATATCATAAACCCGTAATATTTAAAGGGGAAATTGTGTGAATGATTACACAAGTTAATACCGAATCAAGCGTTCTTACACACTTTAAGTGGAGTCTTAACACCAATAACACAGTCATTGGTGCATAAGGTAGTATTTTTTCCAACAATTTGGTGAATGTATATTTAAACTATTTAGCTATATTGGAAAATTTTGTCTGTCCTGTGTGTATGTTTGATAAACGTTTTATTTTAAGAAATATTGTATATCCTAAATTTATGATTCCTGTTTTAGATTGTATCGTAACAGTGACTATACTGATTCTTATATGTATCATATTTTTTACTGTAATTATAAATTTTAGTTTTGGTGAATAAGCACGGCTACTTCACACCAAGTAATCTAAAAGAGTGTAGTGGAACACTTAATGAAACACCACATTGTTGTAAAGTAGTTACCTACATGCTCAGATAATTATGAAAATTTTAAATTAAAAATAATGGATTAGTGCCTTGAAACCTTTGCTCCCTCTTATCGTCAAAAATATCATAAACCCGTAATATTTAAAGGGGAAATTGTGTGAATGATTACACAAGTTAATACCGAATCAAGCGTTCTTACACACTTTAAGTGGAGTCTTAACACCAATAACACAGTCATTGGTGCATAAGGTAGTATTTTTTCCAACAATTTGGTGAATGTATATTTAAACTATTTAGCTATATTGGAAAATTTTGTCTGTCCTGTGTGTATGTTTGATAAACGTTTTATTTTAAGAAATATTGTATATCCTAAATTTATGATTCCTGTTTTAGATTGTATCGTAACAGTGACTATACTGATTCTTATATGTATCATATTTTTTACTGTAATTATAAATTTTAGTTTTGGTGAATAAGCACGGCTACTTCACACCAAGTAATCTAAAAGAGTGTAGTGGAACACTTAATGAAACACCACATTGTTGTAAAGTAGTTACCTACATGCTCAGATAATTATGAAAATTTTAAATTAAAAATAATGGATTAGTGCCTTGAAACCTTTGCTCCCTCTTATCGTCAAAAATATCATAAACCCGTAATATTTAAAGGGGAAATTGTGCGAATGATTACACAAGTTAATACCGAATCAAGCGTTCTTACACACTTTAAGTGGAGTCTTAACACCAATAACACAGTCATTGGTGCATAAGGTAGTATTTTTTCCAACAATTTGGTGAATGTATATTTAAACTATTTAGCTATATTGGAAAATTTTGTCTGTCCTGTGTGTATGTTTGATAAACGTTTTATTTTAAGAAATATTGTATATCCTAAATTTATGATTCCTGTTTTAGATTGTATCGTAACAGTGACTATACTGATTCTTATATGTATCATATTTTTTACTGTAATTATAAATTTTAGTTTTGGTGAATAAGCACGGCTACTTCACACCAAGTAATCTAAAAGAGTGTAGTGGAACACTTAATGAAACACCACATTGTTGTAAAGTAGTTACCTACATGCTCAGATAATTATGAAAATTTTAAATTAAAAATAATGGATTAGTGCCTTGAAACCTTTGCTCCCTCTTATCGTCAAAAATATCATAAACCCGTAATATTTAAAGGGGAAATTGTGCGAATGATTACACAAGTTAATACCGAATCAAGCGTTCTTACACACTTTAAGTGGAGTCTTAACACCAATAACACAGTCATTGGTGCATAAGGTAGTATTTTTTCCAACAATTTGGTGAATGTATATTTAAACTATTTAGCTATATTGGAAAATTTTGTCTGTCCTGTGTGTATGTTTGATAAACGTTTTATTTTAAGAAATATTGTATATCCTAAATTTATGATTCCTGTTTTAGATTGTATCGTAACAGTGACTATACTGATTCTTATATGTATCATATTTTTTACTGTAATTATAAATTTTAGTTTTGGTGAATAAGCACGGCTACTTCACACCAAGTAATCTAAAAGAGTGTAGTGGAACACTTAATGAAACACCACATTGTTGTAAAGTAGTTACCTACATGCTCAGATAATTATGAAAATTTTAAATTAAAAATAATGGATTAGTGCCTTGAAACCTTTGCTCCCTCTTATCGTCAAAAATATCATAAACCCGTAATATTTAAAGGGGAAATTGTGTGAATGATTACACAAGTTAATACCGAATCAAGCGTTCTTACACACTTTAAGTGGAGTCTTAACACCAATAACACAGTCATTGGTGCATAAGGTAGTATTTTTTCCAACAATTTGGTGAATGTATATTTAAACTATTTAGCTATATTGGAAAATTTTGTCTGTCCTGTGTGTATGTTTGATAAACGTTTTATTTTAAGAAATATTGTATATCCTAAATTTATGATTCCTGTTTTAGATTGTATCGTAACAGTGACTATACTGATTCTTATATGTATCATATTTTTTACTGTAATTATAAATTTTAGTTTTGGTGAATAAGCACGGCTACTTCACACCAAGTAATCTAAAAGAGTGTAGTGGAACACTTAATGAAACACCACATTGTTGTAAAGTAGTTACCTACATGCTCAGATAATTATGAAAATTTTAAATTAAAAATAATGGATTAGTGCCTTGAAACCTTTGCTCCCTCTTATCGTCAAAAATATCATAAACCCGTAATATTTAAAGGGGAAATTGTGTGAATGATTACACAAGTTAATACCGAATCAAGCGTTCTTACACACTTTAAGTGGAGTCTTAACACCAATAACACAGTCATTGGTGCATAAGGTAGTATTTTTTCCAACAATTTGGTGAATGTATATTTAAACTATTTAGCTATATTGGAAAATTTTGTCTGTCCTGTGTGTATGTTTGATAAACGTTTTATTTTAAGAAATATTGTATATCCTAAATTTATGATTCCTGTTTTAGATTGTATCGTAACAGTGACTATACTGATTCTTATATGTATCATATTTTTTACTGTAATTATAAATTTTAGTTTTGGTGAATAAGCACGGCTACTTCACACCAAGTAATCTAAAAGAGTGTAGTGGAACACTTAATGAAACACCACATTGTTGTAAAGTAGTTACCTACATGCTCAGATAATTATGAAAATTTTAAATTAAAAATAATGGATTAGTGCCTTGAAACCTTTGCTCCCTCTTATCGTCAAAAATATCATAAACCCGTAATATTTAAAGGGGAAATTGTGTGAATGATTACACAAGTTAATACCGAATCAAGCGTTCTTACACACTTTAAGTGGAGTCTTAACACCAATAACACAGTCATTGGTGCATAAGGTAGTATTTTTTCCAACAATTTGGTGAATGTATATTTAAACTATTTAGCTATATTGGAAAATTTTGTCTGTCCTGTGTGTATGTTTGATAAACGTTTTATTTTAAGAAATATTGTATATCCTAAATTTATGATTCCTGTTTTAGATTGTATCGTAACAGTGACTATACTGATTCTTATATGTATCATATTTTTTACTGTAATTATAAATTTTAGTTTTGGTGAATAAGCACGGCTACTTCACACCAAGTAATCTAAAAGAGTGTAGTGGAACACTTAATGAAACACCACATTGTTGTAAAGTAGTTACCTACATGCTCAGATAATTATGAAAATTTTAAATTAAAAATAATGGATTAGTGCCTTGAAACCTTTGCTCCCTCTTATCGTCAAAAATATCATAAACCCGTAATATTTAAAGGGGAAATTGTGCGAATGATTACACAAGTTAATACCGAATCAAGCGTTCTTACACACTTTAAGTGGAGTCTTAACACCAATAACACAGTCATTGGTGCATAAGGTAGTATTTTTTCCAACAATTTGGTGAATGTATATTTAAACTATTTAGCTATATTGGAAAATTTTGTCTGTCCTGTGTGTATGTTTGATAAACGTTTTATTTTAAGAAATATTGTATATCCTAAATTTATGATTCCTGTTTTAGATTGTATCGTAACAGTGACTATACTGATTCTTATATGTATCATATTTTTTACTGTAATTATAAATTTTAGTTTTGGTGAATAAGCACGGCTACTTCACACCAAGTAATCTAAAAGAGTGTAGTGGAACACTTAATGAAACACCACATTGTTGTAAAGTAGTTACCTACATGCTCAGATAATTATGAAAATTTTAAATTAAAAATAATGGATTAGTGCCTTGAAACCTTTGCTCCCTCTTATCGTCAAAAATATCATAAACCCGTAATATTTAAAGGGGAAATTGTGTGAATGATTACACAAGTTAATACCGAATCAAGCGTTCTTACACACTTTAAGTGGAGTCTTAACACCAATAACACAGTCATTGGTGCATAAGGTAGTATTTTTTGCCAACAATTTGGTGAATGTATATTTAAACTATTTAGCTATATTGGAAAATTTTGTCTGTCCTGTGTGTATGTTTGATAAACGTTTTATTTTAAGAAATATTGTATATCCTAAATTTATGATTCCTGTTTTAGATTGTATCGTAACAGTGACTATACTGATTCTTATATGTATCATATTTTTTACTGTAATTATAAATTTTAGTTTTGGTGAATAAGCACGGCTACTTCACACCAAGTAATCTAAAAGAGTGTAGTGGAACACTTAATGAAACACCACATTGTTGTAAAGTAGTTACCTACATGCTCAGATAATTATGAAAATTTTAAATTAAAAATAATGGATTAGTGCCTTGAAACCTTTGCTCCCTCTTATCGTCAAAAATATCATAAACCCGTAATATTTAAAGGGGAAATTGTGTGAATGATTACACAAGTTAATACCGAATCAAGCGTTCTTACACACTTTAAGTGGAGTCTTAACACCAATAACACAGTCATTGGTGCATAAGGTAGTATTTTTTCCAACAATTTGGTGAATGTATATTTAAACTATTTAGCTATATTGGAAAATTTTGTCTGTCCTGTGTGTATGTTTGATAAACGTTTTATTTTAAGAAATATTGTATATCCTAAATTTATGATTCCTGTTTTAGATTGTATCGTAACAGTGACTATACTGATTCTTATATGTATCATATTTTTTACTGTAATTATAAATTTTAGTTTTGGTGAATAAGCACGGCTACTTCACACCAAGTAATCTAAAAGAGTGTAGTGGAACACTTAATGAAACACCACATTGTTGTAAAGTAGTTACCTACATGCTCAGATAATTATGAAAATTTTAAATTAAAAATAATGGATTAGTGCCTTGAAACCTTTGCTCCCTCTTATCGTCAAAAATATCATAAACCCGTAATATTTAAAGGGGAAATTGTGTGAATGATTACACAAGTTAATACCGAATCAAGCGTTCTTACACACTTTAAGTGGAGTCTTAACACCAATAACACAGTCATTGGTGCATAAGGTAGTATTTTTTGCCAACAATTTGGTGAATGTATATTTAAACTATTTAGCTATATTGGAAAATTTTGTCTGTCCTGTGTGTATGTTTGATAAACGTTTTATTTTAAGAAATATTGTATATCCTAAATTTATGATTCCTGTTTTAGATTGTATCGTAACAGTGACTATACTGATTCTTATATGTATCATATTTTTTACTGTAATTATAAATTTTAGTTTTGGTGAATAAGCACGGCTACTTCACACCAAGTAATCTAAAAGAGTGTAGTGGAACACTTAATGAAACACCACATTGTTGTAAAGTAGTTACCTACATGCTCAGATAATTATGAAAATTTTAAATTAAAAATAATGGATTAGTGCCTTGAAACCTTTGCTCCCTCTTATCGTCAAAAATATCATAAACCCGTAATATTTAAAGGGGAAATTGTGTGAATGATTACACAAGTTAATACCGAATCAAGCGTTCTTACACACTTTAAGTGGAGTCTTAACACCAATAACACAGTCATTGGTGCATAAGGTAGTATTTTTTCCAACAATTTGGTGAATGTATATTTAAACTATTTAGCTATATTGGAAAATTTTGTCTGTCCTGTGTGTATGTTTGATAAACGTTTTATTTTAAGAAATATTGTATATCCTAAATTTATGATTCCTGTTTTAGATTGTATCGTAACAGTGACTATACTGATTCTTATATGTATCATATTTTTTACTGTAATTATAAATTTTAGTTTTGGTGAATAAGCACGGCTACTTCACACCAAGTAATCTAAAAGAGTGTAGTGGAACACTTAATGAAACACCACATTGTTGTAAAGTAGTTACCTACATGCTCAGATAATTATGAAAATTTTAAATTAAAAATAATGGATTAGTGCCTTGAAACCTTTGCTCCCTCTTATCGTCAAAAATATCATAAACCCGTAATATTTAAAGGGGAAATTGTGTGAATGATTACACAAGTTAATACCGAATCAAGCGTTCTTACACACTTTAAGTGGAGTCTTAACACCAATAACACAGTCATTGGTGCATAAGGTAGTATTTTTTCCAACAATTTGGTGAATGTATATTTAAACTATTTAGCTATATTGGAAAATTTTGTCTGTCCTGTGTGTATGTTTGATAAACGTTTTATTTTAAGAAATATTGTATATCCTAAATTTATGATTCCTGTTTTAGATTGTATCGTAACAGTGACTATACTGATTCTTATATGTATCATATTTTTTACTGTAATTATAAATTTTAGTTTTGGTGAATAAGCACGGCTACTTCACACCAAGTAATCTAAAAGAGTGTAGTGGAACACTTAATGAAACACCACATTGTTGTAAAGTAGTTACCTACATGCTCAGATAATTATGAAAATTTTAAATTAAAAATAATGGATTAGTGCCTTGAAACCTTTGCTCCCTCTTATCGTCAAAAATATCATAAACCCGTAATATTTAAAGGGGAAATTGTGCGAATGATTACACAAGTTAATACCGAATCAAGCGTTCTTACACACTTTAAGTGGAGTCTTAACACCAATAACACAGTCATTGGTGCATAAGGTAGTATTTTTTCCAACAATTTGGTGAATGTATATTTAAACTATTTAGCTATATTGGAAAATTTTGTCTGTCCTGTGTGTATGTTTGATAAACGTTTTATTTTAAGAAATATTGTATATCCTAAATTTATGATTCCTGTTTTAGATTGTATCGTAACAGTGACTATACTGATTCTTATATGTATCATATTTTTTACTGTAATTATAAATTTTAGTTTTGGTGAATAAGCACGGCTACTTCACACCAAGTAATCTAAAAGAGTGTAGTGGAACACTTAATGAAACACCACATTGTTGTAAAGTAGTTACCTACATGCTCAGATAATTATGAAAATTTTAAATTAAAAATAATGGATTAGTGCCTTGAAACCTTTGCTCCCTCTTATCGTCAAAAATATCATAAACCCGTAATATTTAAAGGGGAAATTGTGCGAATGATTACACAAGTTAATACCGAATCAAGCGTTCTTACACACTTTAAGTGGAGTCTTAACACCAATAACACAGTCATTGGTGCATAAGGTAGTATTTTTTCCAACAATTTGGTGAATGTATATTTAAACTATTTAGCTATATTGGAAAATTTTGTCTGTCCTGTGTGTATGTTTGATAAACGTTTTATTTTAAGAAATATTGTATATCCTAAATTTATGATTCCTGTTTTAGATTGTATCGTAACAGTGACTATACTGATTCTTATATGTATCATATTTTTTACTGTAATTATAAATTTTAGTTTTGGTGAATAAGCACGGCTACTTCACACCAAGTAATCTAAAAGAGTGTAGTGGAACACTTAATGAAACACCACATTGTTGTAAAGTAGTTACCTACATGCTCAGATAATTATGAAAATTTTAAATTAAAAATAATGGATTAGTGCCTTGAAACCTTTGCTCCCTCTTATCGTCAAAAATATCATAAACCCGTAATATTTAAAGGGGAAATTGTGTGAATGATTACACAAGTTAATACCGAATCAAGCGTTCTTACACACTTTAAGTGGAGTCTTAACACCAATAACACAGTCATTGGTGCATAAGGTAGTATTTTTTCCAACAATTTGGTGAATGTATATTTAAACTATTTAGCTATATTGGAAAATTTTGTCTGTCCTGTGTGTATGTTTGATAAACGTTTTATTTTAAGAAATATTGTATATCCTAAATTTATGATTCCTGTTTTAGATTGTATCGTAACAGTGACTATACTGATTCTTATATGTATCATATTTTTTACTGTAATTATAAATTTTAGTTTTGGTGAATAAGCACGGCTACTTCACACCAAGTAATCTAAAAGAGTGTAGTGGAACACTTAATGAAACACCACATTGTTGTAAAGTAGTTACCTACATGCTCAGATAATTATGAAAATTTTAAATTAAAAATAATGGATTAGTGCCTTGAAACCTTTGCTCCCTCTTATCGTCAAAAATATCATAAACCCGTAATATTTAAAGGGGAAATTGTGTGAATGATTACACAAGTTAATACCGAATCAAGCGTTCTTACACACTTTAAGTGGAGTCTTAACACCAATAACACAGTCATTGGTGCATAAGGTAGTATTTTTTCCAACAATTTGGTGAATGTATATTTAAACTATTTAGCTATATTGGAAAATTTTGTCTGTCCTGTGTGTATGTTTGATAAACGTTTTATTTTAAGAAATATTGTATATCCTAAATTTATGATTCCTGTTTTAGATTGTATCGTAACAGTGACTATACTGATTCTTATATGTATCATATTTTTTACTGTAATTATAAATTTTAGTTTTGGTGAATAAGCACGGCTACTTCACACCAAGTAATCTAAAAGAGTGTAGTGGAACACTTAATGAAACACCACATTGTTGTAAAGTAGTTACCTACATGCTCAGATAATTATGAAAATTTTAAATTAAAAATAATGGATTAGTGCCTTGAAACCTTTGCTCCCTCTTATCGTCAAAAATATCATAAACCCGTAATATTTAAAGGGGAAATTGTGTGAATGATTACACAAGTTAATACCGAATCAAGCGTTCTTACACACTTTAAGTGGAGTCTTAACACCAATAACACAGTCATTGGTGCATAAGGTAGTATTTTTTCCAACAATTTGGTGAATGTATATTTAAACTATTTAGCTATATTGGAAAATTTTGTCTGTCCTGTGTGTATGTTTGATAAACGTTTTATTTTAAGAAATATTGTATATCCTAAATTTATGATTCCTGTTTTAGATTGTATCGTAACAGTGACTATACTGATTCTTATATGTATCATATTTTTTACTGTAATTATAAATTTTAGTTTTGGTGAATAAGCACGGCTACTTCACACCAAGTAATCTAAAAGAGTGTAGTGGAACACTTAATGAAACACCACATTGTTGTAAAGTAGTTACCTACATGCTCAGATAATTATGAAAATTTTAAATTAAAAATAATGGATTAGTGCCTTGAAACCTTTGCTCCCTCTTATCGTCAAAAATATCATAAACCCGTAATATTTAAAGGGGAAATTGTGCGAATGATTACACAAGTTAATACCGAATCAAGCGTTCTTACACACTTTAAGTGGAGTCTTAACACCAATAACACAGTCATTGGTGCATAAGGTAGTATTTTTTCCAACAATTTGGTGAATGTATATTTAAACTATTTAGCTATATTGGAAAATTTTGTCTGTCCTGTGTGTATGTTTGATAAACGTTTTATTTTAAGAAATATTGTATATCCTAAATTTATGATTCCTGTTTTAGATTGTATCGTAACAGTGACTATACTGATTCTTATATGTATCATATTTTTTACTGTAATTATAAATTTTAGTTTTGGTGAATAAGCACGGCTACTTCACACCAAGTAATCTAAAAGAGTGTAGTGGAACACTTAATGAAACACCACATTGTTGTAAAGTAGTTACCTACATGCTCAGATAATTATGAAAATTTTAAATTAAAAATAATGGATTAGTGCCTTGAAACCTTTGCTCCCTCTTATCGTCAAAAATATCATAAACCCGTAATATTTAAAGGGGAAATTGTGTGAATGATTACACAAGTTAATACCGAATCAAGCGTTCTTACACACTTTAAGTGGAGTCTTAACACCAATAACACAGTCATTGGTGCATAAGGTAGTATTTTTTCCAACAATTTGGTGAATGTATATTTAAACTATTTAGCTATATTGGAAAATTTTGTCTGTCCTGTGTGTATGTTTGATAAACGTTTTATTTTAAGAAATATTGTATATCCTAAATTTATGATTCCTGTTTTAGATTGTATCGTAACAGTGACTATACTGATTCTTATATGTATCATATTTTTTACTGTAATTATAAATTTTAGTTTTGGTGAATAAGCACGGCTACTTCACACCAAGTAATCTAAAAGAGTGTAGTGGAACACTTAATGAAACACCACATTGTTGTAAAGTAGTTACCTACATGCTCAGATAATTATGAAAATTTTAAATTAAAAATAATGGATTAGTGCCTTGAAACCTTTGCTCCCTCTTATCGTCAAAAATATCATAAACCCGTAATATTTAAAGGGGAAATTGTGTGAATGATTACACAAGTTAATACCGAATCAAGCGTTCTTACACACTTTAAGTGGAGTCTTAACACCAATAACACAGTCATTGGTGCATAAGGTAGTATTTTTTCCAACAATTTGGTGAATGTATATTTAAACTATTTAGCTATATTGGAAAATTTTGTCTGTCCTGTGTGTATGTTTGATAAACGTTTTATTTTAAGAAATATTGTATATCCTAAATTTATGATTCCTGTTTTAGATTGTATCGTAACAGTGACTATACTGATTCTTATATGTATCATATTTTTTACTGTAATTATAAATTTTAGTTTTGGTGAATAAGCACGGCTACTTCACACCAAGTAATCTAAAAGAGTGTAGTGGAACACTTAATGAAACACCACATTGTTGTAAAGTAGTTACCTACATGCTCAGATAATTATGAAAATTTTAAATTAAAAATAATGGATTAGTGCCTTGAAACCTTTGCTCCCTCTTATCGTCAAAAATATCATAAACCCGTAATATTTAAAGGGGAAATTGTGTGAATGATTACACAAGTTAATACCGAATCAAGCGTTCTTACACACTTTAAGTGGAGTCTTAACACCAATAACACAGTCATTGGTGCATAAGGTAGTATTTTTTCCAACAATTTGGTGAATGTATATTTAAACTATTTAGCTATATTGGAAAATTTTGTCTGTCCTGTGTGTATGTTTGATAAACGTTTTATTTTAAGAAATATTGTATATCCTAAATTTATGATTCCTGTTTTAGATTGTATCGTAACAGTGACTATACTGATTCTTATATGTATCATATTTTTTACTGTAATTATAAATTTTAGTTTTGGTGAATAAGCACGGCTACTTCACACCAAGTAATCTAAAAGAGTGTAGTGGAACACTTAATGAAACACCACATTGTTGTAAAGTAGTTACCTACATGCTCAGATAATTATGAAAATTTTAAATTAAAAATAATGGATTAGTGCCTTGAAACCTTTGCTCCCTCTTATCGTCAAAAATATCATAAACCCGTAATATTTAAAGGGGAAATTGTGTGAATGATTACACAAGTTAATACCGAATCAAGCGTTCTTACACACTTTAAGTGGAGTCTTAACACCAATAACACAGTCATTGGTGCATAAGGTAGTATTTTTTCCAACAATTTGGTGAATGTATATTTAAACTATTTAGCTATATTGGAAAATTTTGTCTGTCCTGTGTGTATGTTTGATAAACGTTTTATTTTAAGAAATATTGTATATCCTAAATTTATGATTCCTGTTTTAGATTGTATCGTAACAGTGACTATACTGATTCTTATATGTATCATATTTTTTACTGTAATTATAAATTTTAGTTTTGGTGAATAAGCACGGCTACTTCACACCAAGTAATCTAAAAGAGTGTAGTGGAACACTTAATGAAACACCACATTGTTGTAAAGTAGTTACCTACATGCTCAGATAATTACGAAAATTTTTTTACAGTGTGTACTGTAAAGCATTTTAATGTATAGTTGCCTTTTTTTAGTGTTGAGGAAAAAGGAAGGTACATTTTTAAGTATAGAACAACACTTGTGCAAAAATTAAATAAAATAACAATTGCTTGAATGTTTTTGCAATGTATGCATAAATTTATGTGTTGTAAATAAAGAAACAAACGAAAAATGAATAAATAAATAAAGAATAAAAAAGTAAATAAAGTTTGTGAGCCTTTGAAAAAAGTTAGTTTATTTCTTCACTAAAAGTGATGTTTTGCGTAGGAGAGAGAGAGGTAAGACTGGACGAACTATGAACTACACTTTACTACTCAAGGACTTATTATAATGGTTTATTGTTGTTGATTGTTTGTTTTACAATATTAATGTTTTTAAGCTATCCTCATTAATGATAAGTACAGTCCTGCTTATTAACTAAAAACTCATTAAATATTTAGCCCAATAATAGCTCTCATCTCTTTCCTCTGACCGAGACTACACGGTCCAGTACTTTGGATTTGTGTTTATGCTGGGCTCACGAAAGATATTGTGCAGTGGAGAAAGAAGATATCTAAAACCAAGGCTGACCAAAGGTTTTATGGGCCACAGGATAAAATACATTGCGGGTCCTATTCCAAACCGCAAAAAGCCTTGTTTTCATATTTTGTAGAATTTTTGAATACTTTTTATGCAAAATTGCAGTTTTTATATAGATATAAAAAAATTATCTGCCATTTTCTTTTGAAAAACATCAACTATGTTTTTGTAAACATAAGCAATAGCATTATAGTTACACACATAATTTTCTTAAATTGTTACATAAAATAGAAGTAACCGCTACTTTTTAACTGCAATTCCAGTATTTTTAAATTTCCATAGAGCAGATGTGTGTTTTAAAGCACTAGTGGGGTAGTAATTTGACTGTTTCTAGAAATCATTTATAGAATAATCTATGGCTTGGAACAACTAGGCAATGTATATTGCTTAGCTAATTTGACAGAGGCTTTTGAATCTCCGATATTACCCAACTGTTCTTTACATATTTTAATGACAAACTCAGTAGATATAGTGGCATAGTGGCGTAGAAGATACGCACGATAACTCGATCTAATCAAATTACTGTGCCTCTAACAATTGTTTTCTTAAGATTTTCATCTTAAGGTGTTTAGATTTAAGTTGTATATGAAAGTTCTATTTGGTGTTATTTTAAAATGAAGTGCTATATTGCACCACACATTGTAGAATCTATACTATTTTATCTCGGCTTTTTTTTCTTCTTAACCCTAGAAATGGCAGAAAACCAAGAGTCAGAGTCATACAATTTTTCATTCATTTTAATTAGTAAGGAAATAGTCGAATTTTTAATCAGTTTGTTAGCTTATAAATTAATAAATTTATTAGTTTTTTTCTTTTAATTTTGTAAAAAACTGTATCAGCATTTTTTATCATTCTTCTTTTTGACGTTTCTATTTTATTTTTATTAAAATCGCTTATTTATGTCTATTCTTTTCCAACTCCTTACTTGTATGTATTCATTAGAAAACACTTCTTAGTAACATTGAAAGCAAAGAATTTTGTAAATGAAATTTGTTAATAATGCGAGTATTATTTTTTCTCAATTAGTATTATTTTTTAAAAAGAAAATCATGTACGCAAAAGATCTCTAGGTTAAAGAGATATATGAAGAGCAATAAATTGCTCAGAATAAATACTGTTTTTCTAATGTCAACTGGCTTTATTTAATACTAAATCAAAGTGACTGTTGTTGAAATTTTGACTCGCGATCACTTAGCACAGCCCCCCAAATGGTAGAAATTAATCACACTTCCAAAATCCTGGGGGAGCATTTAGGAGGCAAGTGGGGAGATGTGAATAGGTAGCAATAACCATTAGTACCCTGATGAGAAGAATCCCTACGCGTGACCAGTCCAACATCCAAATGATAAACCGTTTGTAATTTCCGCTTTCTCTCTTCGTTTGCTTTCTTTAAAATGGATTTCTCCTTATGTTATCCACATAGAAATGGAATTAATTCTATTAGGTTGCATATTTTGGAAGCCATCTTGGATTTTAGTTTCCCTTTCTGTGAAAGTTTTTCACAAACTTTTAAAGATTATTCTACAATATTTAAAAAAGAGTGAAGGAGATCGCTTTATTTGATTAGGAAAAATAGATAAAATTTGAAACTTCCATCTATTTTATTTTAAAAGAAAAAAATTATGCGGTTTTGAGTTAGTAGATTTTTTTCGAATTTAATTTTTTGCCAGTTGCAATTGATCAAAACTGATTTGGTTGCTGCTCAAAAATTCTTTTAACGTTTATTGCGAGAAATCAAAGATATTTATTCAAAAATCTAAAATCAGAAAACTGTTTAACCCTTAAATGCAGATAGAACACTAGTGTTCTTTTTATCAAATTTTTTATTACGCTCTAATTACTAGCAAAAATATGTTTTGGTATTTTTTAATTATAATTTTTTTTCTAATTGTTTGTAAAAAAAACTGTTAGATTATTTGAACTTATTTGTACTAAAATATAAAGTTCAAAAAAAGTATTTTGAATTTTTCTTTTACATGTTGTCCCAATTGTTTTACATCTGAGCTACTCAGTGGCTAAAGTAAAAATAAATATTCTCTCTGAATTGTATGAGCAAATTTTATATTCATTTCATGAATAATCTGAGAATGATTATATATAATTTTTTTCTTAAACAATTTCTATGAGATGAAATGAGACATAATCTAAATATTAAAAGAATTGTTTCATTAGTTTTAAATTCAATAAAATACGAAACTTATTTTAAAGCATTGCATAGTTAAAAAGAATCATTGACGAAAAAAGAAAAACTACTTAATAAAATAATACCAAAAATAATACATTTTCCAGTATAGAGCTATAGTTATCATGCAAAACAAATCTATAATATTAACAAAATAGTAATTGTTTGAAAGAATTCAAGCAGATGCATCATTAAAAATATGCTTGTTTTTAAACGAGGTGTTTTTGCAATGATGTCATTAAATTAATTATAATGCACAAAAAATATGCGTTTACATTAATCAAGCGAGCAAAGAATTAGTACATGAATAAATAAAACTATAACAATGAAAAAGTAAATATAAAATGTGAAACAAGCTCTGTAAAAATCGTCGTTTATTTCAACACTAAAAATAGTAGCAACTATACACCAAAATTTTTTAGAGTGTACAGAACTGTAGTTATCGTTCAAACAAAATTGACAAAATAACAATTGCTTCTTAGAATTAGTGCAAATATATTACTAAAATTGCTTTGTATAAGAAATGTTTTTGCAATGAATGTTTTTTAAACGAAATGTCTTATCAATGAATGTTTTGACGCGAAAAATTTTTGCAGTGCTCAGGAAAATGTGTGTTAACAAACAATAAAAAGGGAAACTTGAAGAGTGAATAATCAAAACGGTAGAGTGTTACTGAATGTATAAAATAGTGCAAAAGTTTCAGATTTAAACATGACAAGTTATTATTCTTTAAATAATAGTTCAAATATAAAATTAATGTTGCTCCATCATAAATTCAAATAAATATTGACTATAAAAAGATGTTGAATTTAAAATGTGAAAGATTTTATTATTTTGTTAAGTTCCAATAAACAAATAAATGTTTATTCCAGTTGGATCGCTAAAACATATTTTTGCTTTGAGCAGCATTAAAATAAGAAGAATAGTTTTGTAATAAATATTTCTTTTAAATGCTTAAAAAATAAAGAATTGAAAAAAATGACAATAAATCACGTTTGTAACAAAACAATCGTAAAAAATAAGTGACTGCAAAATTATTTTCCAGAATATCCTTATGTTTGTAAAAAGTGAGAAGGAGTAGAAATATTTAACCTTCGTGAGAGTCTAAATGAAGCACGCATTTTTGCTATTAAAAGGTCTAATGACACATTTTTCTGTGAATACTGATTGAATGAAAGAAAAGATGGTTACGGAAGGCAATATGATTTCAACGTAGGTGGGATGCAATTACTTGGAAAAATATACGATTGTTGCTCACTATTGGTTGTCACGTTTCTAATTTATGAAAAGTGCCTTAGCTTAATGTTATTTACGCTTCAATTAATTGATAATTGAAGTTTTGACACACTCCACTATGAATGCTAATTAAAAAAGCTTTTATCCATCGAATTCGACACTTTGGCTGTGTCGGTCATTTAAAAAATTCATACAGATTTCATTACTCATGAAGTAAAATCTGCTTAAAATTGTGTTATTCAAAAACGTCCATTCACTGTAATTATTACACTCATCATATCGAATAATGTACTCCACTCAAGTAAGGCGTTTTTCATTGTTAGAAATTTATTGCAATCGTGAATTGGAGATCTCAACATTTTTACACGCCCTTACAAGATACGTGCCCAAACATCGTTTTCGATAGTTCCTGAGAAATCAAATTTTAAAAAAGTTGAATATTTAAAATCTAATATCTTAGGAACTATTCGGCTGATTTCACCCGAATTTTGCATTTTGCTTCGTTAAACTATGCACTTTAAAATGTTGCAAAAATGTTGTGCCTTACAATTCAAAATTTTTTCGACTATTATTAAATAAAATAATGAAAAATAATAACACTTACTAAGATTTATTTTTTTACTCGGAATTATCTTTGGAAAAACGAACTTTATAATTGTGTACAGAAATTTTTCAATTCGCTTAAAAAAATCTCGAGATATGGCGAAATACACAAAAAATAAAATTAACATTAAGAGGTTCAAACTTGCTCTCCTAACCAAACTATGGAGACCATATTTCCCAGATTGCGGCTGCTCCCTATATTTTGGGGGTCATAAATCCAAATCCGTCGAAAAAGAGAAAAAACATTACTTATTCAGAGAAAGAACGTTTTTGTGTCTGATTTCGTAACTTAAAATATCCCCTGCATTAATTAATAAGCATATTCGAGGTCACCTTCTCGAACCATTAAGTTTGAGTCCTAGAATGAGGCTTCGATAATTAAATCAAAAGTGATTCTGGGTGGTAAGTTTTTTTTTTTTTTTTTTTTTTTTGGTGTACATTGCGCTTCTTATTCTCAAAATTTGGCTATTTGCATGCCGAATTAGAGGTATTCGTTATTGCGTTGAAAAAATGTTCCATTTAAGAAATAGTGCTTTGCAGGAAAAAAAGCATTCAAAACGTTGAATAAAGCGACATGAATCTTTTATGGTGGCATTGCTCAGTTCTTTGATTGAAATTTGCCTGATTCGTCGACTACATTATTTTAAGTAAATTTTACCATTGTTCTATATTCGATAGAAAACAATATTTTTTCTAACGTTGCCCTTATCTAGGATTTTGCTCTCTAGGGCTGCAACTCAACTTTATGATGATATTTGTAGATGATTCGCAGTGATCTTCTTTTTCTAAAATTGGAATCAATTTTTAAACAAGTAATAGATGAAGAATTGTTAGTTGTTTCCCGACTAGCAAGAAAAAAATAGATCGTTCTAATATTTCTTAACGGAATTAGCCGAAACTCATCTTATAATAACAATTTTTAATAAATTTTTGGATGCTGCAATTTTACATTTGAAAGAAAAATTCACGAAGCAATTAATAGTTCCGCAAATAGTCTAACCATACCAGAGAATAACTACTAATGAAATTAAATTAGTAATACTAAAGAAAACATTTTCTTCAGATTCAGCATTTTGACTGGAGAATATCAGCTATGGAAAAATAAATTACTGCAGACTAAACTAACTTTTATAGAAGCATTAGACCTCATGGTCACCTAAACTGTAAAATATTTTAGTGTACCGCAACACTAAAAGTGGTGGCTTTACACCTTGTAATGAAACACTCTCTTAGATCTACACCTCGAATGTTCTTTTACTACTTGGTGTCAACTCACCATTTTGTTATCCAGTAATACTAAAATTTATAATTACAATAAGAGAGTCAGTTATCTTACAATATAGAATTATGCATTTAAACTAAATTGTCACATAAAGCTAGTAGTAAAATTTAAAACTGTCTTCTGAGAGAACAGAAATATTTTTTTAAAAATAAGGATAGGTTCTTTTAGAAATTCATTTGTTCTGCATAATCTCCACAATATTTCTTAAAATAAAATTAGCTTGTTAAACAAAGTGAGAATATATATTTAACAAAACAGATAGAAATCTAATATTATAAAATAATTCGCAACGAAATCATTTATTTATGTATATCTTCTTAGAGAACATCTTCATTATACAACTAAAAACGTACATTCCTTTTTATAACAGTTTACTTCTGAGAAATTTTAGCATAATCGAAATGAAATCAAACTCGATTTTAAACATGACATATCGATAGTTTGATGGTTTTAAAACATGCACGTAGAAAAAAATTCTAGCAAAATCACTCTACTTGGAGGATAAAGGTATTTCTAGTGAAATAAACATCAATTCTAAAAATTAAACCAAAGTATTCGGTATTTAAATTACTCATATGGTAATTTCACCGTTTGCTGTTGCTACCGTATACCAGAAGTTCTGCTTTCCAAAATTTTAGCTCTTGTTACAATGCATTTAATAACAAATACGAATCTCAAAAGTAAATGTAACCAAGTAAATGGTTTTTATGTCATGCTCTAAATTATCACGATAAAATTGCCAAAATTATTTCCAAAACTATCTATGATTTTAACATTCATTTGGTAATTTTAATCTTTTGATGAATTTACCTCTTACCAAATGGAAGGACAATAATCTGTTTACACTTCTACAGTTTATTTAAAATGACAGTTTATTTAAATGCTTGATAGAACTTAGATGACTGTTAATTATTTCTTATTCTAATTTGTCCTCCAGTGGACTGATCGTAAATATACAGTTCCCAGTAGAACACCGAAGTCAAGGATCACTGGTTGTGGTCAGTAAATGGAGGGGTGGCAACTTTGATCTGCCTGCGTGGGAACCGAGGGTGCGCGATATTGATCCTCGTTAAACTGTTCTACCATAAAGTGCTCGACTTAGCGCGCAGGTCGTCGGGCTACCAAAGCAGGGGATCCATTCCCTCTGCAGAGAATCAAAATTGAGGTTTAATGTCTTCGGATCATCCTCAGGGATGTTTCCCAGATCGTCGCCAATAGTCCATTGTGCAGTTCTGGGGCGACGTTAATAAAGTACCTACCTACCTATCTACCTTATTTTAATTTAATTTTTTGGAACAAGGGTAAAAAGGACAAGAATTATGACTTCAAATATGCATAAATAAAATTCAGGTATATTTTGCTATTATGACTGTTTTACGACATTACTTTTATGACATAGTATTATTTATTAATTTATTTACGTTCATATGTGGGTTTCTTTGTTAATACAAAGAACGGCTAACAAACTCTTTTCAGTTTGAAAAACAAAAAAGCACAATTTTAAGAAACACAGCAAGAATATAAATCGTATACACTAAAACCTCTTTTTGTGCGGTCCTTTTTTATGCGATTTTGTTTTTGTGCGATTGGTTTTGTGCGATTTTATTTTTGTGCGATTTTTTTATGCGGTATATGAATCTTAGCGGCGTTAGCACCAGTTTATGTTTACTATCAATGTACATATACATGTTGTGTATATGTACAAAACTATATGTACATATACATATAGTTTTAATTTACAGATGCTTGGAGGACTTAGAGCACATACTATGTGCATGCCCAAATTTTCAAGATCTGCGATCTTTATACTTTCCATCTAATACGACTATAGAAACTATTAAAAATATCTGGACGATCCCAAAAATCAGCATGGGAATCGAACTTATCATAAAAAGACATTTTGAACTAAATTTACCGGACTCCTTTGACTAGAATGTGTTTGATTTCTGGGAATAGTGACACAACTATATCTTTCAAGTGACAGGTATATCCGCAGGTACACTCATTGCTACTAATTGCATCCACTTCAAATGTCTTTGTGAATTGAGTTCTTTTCATCTGTAAATATTCATGATTCACTGTTACTTTATCATACGTTTTTTTTTATAATTGAACTCCTTTTCATCTGTAACATTTCACCTCTTACTATTAATTTATACCAATGATATGACACGTTTTTCTGAAGGTGTCATCACTGTTATTAATTACATCCACCCAAGCATCTTTGTGTATTGAATTTATATTCATCTGTAAATATTCATGACTAACTGTAACCTCTACCTATGACTGTTTATGTGATCGAGCTTCTTTTCATCTGTAAATTACTGTTTGTTAGTTGCTATTGGAAATTTGTTCCTAACGTTGACGATGACGATGTATGATGCCAAATAATTTGTAATAACCATCCTCTGTATATTTCATCTGTAAAAACTTCTCTTCGTTTGTGGTTTCTCGAGATCTGGTGGCTGTCATCATCGGGGAATATTTATGTGATTTGCACATCTTTACATCTGTGTATGCTAGACTTACCACATGCAACCTTCTTGGAATCGGTACTCCCAATTCATATGTTTACTTTTCAACTTCTTAAATGTTTTTTCAAGTTGTAATTCATGCTGTGCTGTGCACAGTTTTCTGTATTATGTTTGTAATCTATCAGTACCCCCTGGACGGGACAGGCCTCAGAAATAAATACATGTTGTGGACGAACTCTGATTACGTGGCCTCCTTGACAACGATGTATCTGGACTTCGCGATGCTCTGTTCATTTATTTTAAACAATCTCCAGACAAGGCGGAGTCAGTCACGTACATATTGTCGCTCGACGCAAGAACAGTATACGCTTTGTATTCAGAGTTTTATACACGATTCACGTGATTAAGGATTCATTTTATAGTGAGATTAAAGATAAATAAATTAGTTACTTTTGTTTCTATTTATATGTAGTTTAATGATTTTTATTTTATTTTTAGACATAAGTACTCCCTTAAAATGAATAATTATAGCCAAAAGAAAGTAAAAAGGCAGACAATTTCACTATTTAATGTATAATTTGAAAACTTCTCCAGGTATATGTACAATGAAGAATTAAATATTTTTACAATTTCTTTAGGTCTAATTTAATTATTTCATTCAATTGAAAGCATTCTCTCATCTATTTCATAAATCATTGATGTATTTTCTAAGTCCGACTTTTTTTATGCGGTCCCTATCAACCGCATAAAAAAAGTTTTAGATAGTATATCGTACAAACTTGTTTATTACATGTAAGAATTTATAGAATTTTCGAAATTTTTTTTGTGCGATTTCTTTTATGCGGTCCCTATCCACCGCACAAAAAAAGGTTTTACTGTATTATAGCTGGATTCGAATACAATACATAAACGATTCAGAGCAGTCAGTGAAATAGCAATACTGTGAGGTTCAAGTAAAATAACTATATATTATTGAAAATGCATAAAGCGCTGATATGCATAAAGTGCATGATCATGCAAATGTATCTAAACTGAATTTATTTTCTGTCACACATCCATGGTAACGCTTTAGTTCGAACAAGCTACCTGTGTTTGATGCAGCATTTGGCGGAAAGACAAGGCTGGTGTAAAAATAATAATGATAAAAAAAATCATTACTATTTTCCTAGAATTTCTTTATTTATTGTTGTATATACATATGCAGGCATGCTTGCTCATTACAAAATATGATTTATTATAAGTCTTTGTCAAGTTGAATATCAGATAGCACAAGTTAGAATTGGCATCCACTTTATTGAGAATATTTTTCTACCTCTACATACAGAGCGTTTGGTGGAAGGGTGCTCGGTCTGGAAAATACCATGAATTTCCCATGCTAGGCATTTTTATTTTTACTCTTTGACGATATCAGTCAACGCTGACTGATATGAAAATATCGAAGACGTATTGTTTTGGGTTAAAGAAAAAGCCATAATTAAAACCAAATTACAATGTTATATTCAGAAAAATGAATAAAAAAAAAAAAAACATTGAATTGGGAAATCTATTTCAAATTCCATTATTAGCCACACAAATCGATCTACTCTAATAACAATATTCCAACATCCAGAATCAATCTTATTCTTAATAAGATTACTTTGCTGAAATTTAATGACGAGAAAATGACTGCTATGCAAGTTTGAATCATACAAAAAGTGCAATATAGTTGCTTTTTGTCTTCTAGAAAAAATGAATAGGTATTAATTTCTTTTTATTTCTGATTAAGAGCAAATTTTGTGCAAATAGATTGTTTAAGAATTTAAAAAAATTTTTTTTAAAAATAATTATCCAAAGACGAAAAATTTTAGAAAAAAAATGTTCTTTGAACACTAGAACATCAGTATAAATACTCGTGTCTGATTTGCAAACATTAGTGACATCATGTTTTTCAAAGAAACTGAGTTCAAAATTGTGATCCCTTAACAGTAGGAAGAACTGTGATGACAATCTTTCGAGTCAGCTTTCGTCTATAAAAAGGTTCTTTTTTCAGAGAATATGTTTACAAATATTTAGTTAACATGCTACCGTTGTGTGCAACTTGGGGGTCACACACAAAAAAAGATTCTGTAAATCATTAAGAATTAATGAATATATATATATATATATATATATATATATATATTGTGTTGATTCGACTTGATTAGATCTGTCAGAATGTACAACTTTTGACCATGTGAGTTTTAAGAGAGGTTATACTTTTCGAGGTTAATTTATTTTAAATTTAAATAACTTAGAAAATATTTCTACAAATAAATTTTAAGCCTAATTTTTTATTTTGAACTATATTTTGTAAATTTTTATAAAAATGAGTAAAATGATATATATATATATATATATATATATATATATATATATATATATATATATATATATATATATATTACTGCTACAGTTGTGCTAGATAACATAAGTTTTGTAAACTTGTTTGCATCACTTACGCCCGGTGGCTGAGTGGTAGCGAACCCAGGACCTGTGGCGCGCTCCCGTGCCGCAGGTCCTGGTTTCGATCCTCGGGCCGGGCAAGGTTGACTCAGCCTTTCATCCCTTCAGTGGGTCGATAAATGAGTACCAAGCATGCTTAGGAACTAAACACTGGGGGTTTCGCGTTCGAATGACCACCTAACTGGAACATCTGCTCCTGCACCCCAGAGCCCAAGGTCAAGAAAACTGAGATGTGTACAGTAAGACTTGGCCCTCTATGGGCTGTCGCGCTACTGAGTTTAGTTTAGTTTGTATAAGTAAAAGATGATGTCGATTCAAATTTAACGCTTGGCGTTAGTAGCGCCACTGTGAACATGGGAACAACATGTGGGTTGCTTTCATTACGTGTTCTACTGCTCGTAAATGTTATTTTTCTTTAAACTTTGACATAGTGATTTGCTGTTAGTCAAGAATGTCTTTAAGAAGACGAAGAAGCCATTATTAACAGCTCACTGACTTCGAAGATGGTCGTGTAATAGGGCTGCACGAAGGCGGATTTTTCCCCCGCGATATTGCAAAAAGACTGCGAAGTAATGTATCCTAAATGCATGATTTTTTAGCCGTTTTTGAACAACCAAACCAATTTTTTGAGTTTACGATTATAGTTCGTTCACCAGAATTTGGCTCTTAGATCCAACTTCTTGGACGGAGAGTTCATTTCAGCGCTGGAAGATACGTCTCCGCGCTTGAAATTGAAGCACCTCTTAATGGACGCCAAACGCAAACAGTAAATTCCTTTCCAGTCACTTAATTCACTTTATCATCTGCTATTATATGTTTTGTTACTCTAGCTTATTACTTATATTTTAAATTTAAGAACTGCTGTTTTCCCAGCGAAATGTCTCAAAACGGACAAAGTATTTACTCAAAAAAGAGAAATATCAAATTTATGTAATATTTAATGTTAAAAAATGCGCATAAAGACGGCGAAAAAATTTTTTTTGTCATACGATCGCCAAATAGCAATCTTGTTCAGGATTGTTCACCTTCTTCTCCCAAAAATAGCGAAATAGTATAACCGGATACCACGTGAGGGAGGCGGAGCCACCTCTTGGTGAACGAACTATACTAATGTTCACCTCCGTAGTCTTGTAATTTTGAACCCAATCCAGAAAACAAGGAATCTCCTGGATCAATATTGGGAGAAATTCGTACGTAATTCATATAAAAAAAAAACATATTTCATAAAAAAATATAATTTTAAGAAGAAATATAATTAACACCGAAATAAACTTAAAATTTGAATATAATTTTTGTGAAATAATTAAAAGCTGGATGAAGTTTTCACAATTTTTGCACTCTCTGAAAAGAGACAAAAAACAAATAAATAAATTATTGGAATAAAAGGTATGAATGCCAAAAATGGTGTATTATGAACCAACATATATAATTGAAAAAGTTGCTTATAAAAAGAAATAAAGGAGAATTACTTCAATGTGCTTTATTGTTTAATAAGCCCGCTGTCTCCTTAAATTGAAGGAAATGAATTTCTTGGTATAACAGTAAATTTTATAGAAGATATTCCTTCTTTTCGAATTTCGAAGTTAAATAAATAAGTTATAAAATATTTATATTATATTCAAATTTCAAAATTTAATAAATCACGCGTAAAAAACTTTTAGATAAAAATATTAAATTTAAATTTAGAAATTAAACAAGTCCTGCATAAAATATTTATAATATAAAAATATTAAATTTGAATTCCTAAATCATGTAAAGGACGTGTAAAATATTTATTATGTAAAAATATTAAATTCAGATTTTGGAATTAAATAAATTACAAATAATATATTTATTACGAGTATATAAAAATATTAAACTCAAATTTCGAAATTGAATAAATCATGTGTAAAATGTTTATTGTATAAAAATGTTAAAAACTCACTTGCCTTTATTCGGAACTGAGTAAACAATGTCTATATAAAATAATACCGTTGAATGTGATATAACTAATCTTTTTTGTTTTTATGTTTCGAAAAAAAGAGACAAAAATGGGGGTATCCTACAATTCTGGTTCTATAACCCCATGTCATACCTCCAACAGATGTCTTGAATTTCTTCCTAAATTACACCCACCTGCTTTACCTAATAAGGACCATTTGCTTGACTCACTTGTATTGACTTCTTAGAATAACACCTTAGAAATAGTTACAATTTAATTTTTTTTCCGAATCATTCAGGAGGAAGCTATTTTGAGAGCTAAAAAATAAATGAATTGCAACAGTTACCTTGTATATATATGTGTGTGTGCATGTCTATATATAGTGCATGCCTATATATAGTGTATGTCTATATATAGGAGTGAGTGTCGTGTGTTTCTATCTTTATAAAGTTTAAAAAAAAGGTTAATTATTTTATACATTGTAACTGATACAAGGAGCTCAATTCAGAGGGAACCTTCCGATCGACAACCTGCTACTGTGAATTTTTTATATATATATATATTTTTTTTAAACCAGGACTTCTTATAAAGTGTATATACCGGCAAAAGATGTAAAACTTGCCCAAATGTTGATAAAAAGCATATAATTCAAATAACAATAGTTTTAAAAAAGTTTGTAAACTTAATAATGTCTTTTATATGTTAACCTGTGATTTTTGTAATATGTTAAACAAACTAGTTACTCTCTTAACATTCAAATTAACAAACATCGCTCAAATATAATAAAACTATTAATAATCTTGAATTAAGAATACCTGAAACTAACATTGCTAATATTTTAGAGGTAATAGATGGCTTAAGAATACAAAAAGAAAACTATAACATGCAAAACGTACAGCAGGGATATAATAAAAATTCGTTTAATAGTGACAAGTTAAGTGCAAATTTTATTTCTGATAGAAGGAGAAATATTTCAATAAACATTGCAATATTAAAGCAATTAAAGAAAAGATATCTATTAGTTTCAACATAATTTTAACAACTTTTCTATTACTAATTTAGATTTAAAAGTTCTTTGTTTCGATCTTGTGAAAGTCAAAATTTAACCAAAGAAAAAGTAAAATTTAGATAACTTATATTTTGTTTATTAGCTTTCAAAACCCTATTTTTGATATTTTTAAATTTCATAATATACTTCACGATTTGAAGAATTTGACTTGTGAGTCTAATGCTTACTAAATTAAACCTAGCACTACTTAATTTAACTATTTAAATAAAATTATTAACAATATTATTAAAGAAGGTTTTTCTTGGATTATCACTAATAACCATTTTTTTTTTTAAATGTATTACCAATATCTCTTCAAAAGCATTCCCCTTTCAAAACTAAAGATGTTCTTTTAAGTTATTACTATGATTGTAAAAATATCCTTAATTAATTATTATGAAATTCTAATTAATATCTGTCTTTTTTATAATTATTTTTAAAATGGAATTTTATTTTGTACAAATGGATGGAGTAACACAGCGATTTAATTTTTTTAATCATTTCTAGCTAATTTATTTTTACACTTTTATGACAAAAGTTATACTCTTAATATAATTTTTTTTTTAGATTTATTTTTTTTATATTTTTTTTTCCAATGGCAGGCACTGAATTTGAATCTTTGCCTATGAAGATGCCAGAATTGTTGCTCATTTCACGTTACTCAGTGGACACCTGTGAACCTAAGTCACGGAGGCGAGCAACTTTGCCCACGCCACACTGCCACAAATCCGTTTATAGGGTGGGCCACACTCACACATCACACACACAACAGAGGACAGCACAAAGAGAGAGAGAAACATCCATGCCAAGAGCGGGATTCGAACCCGCAGCCAATGGCTTCGCAGTCAAGTGCACTAACCGCTCGGCCACCTGGCCGGCTTTTTCAGATTTATAGAAATTATGATTTAATTATCTTCAATTTTCAAAATTATTTAATTTTATTAAACAATATTTATCAAAAGAAATTATCATTGCGTCGTAATAATGACGATAATATTAGTTATATGCACTACTGACCAATAAAATTGCTACTCCTGCATTGCTACAGGAAAGCGACTCACCACGAACGTGAAATTTGCAGGGCTGATAAACATATATGGCAGTATTTGTTATTATAGTCTTGTATACTTGTATAGTACTTTTATTATAGTTAACTTGTTAGCTATTAGTCAATCCCTATTGGTGTGTAACTTTTCCTCTATTTTCTCTTGGATGGCTTTCATTTATTCTTTCATCTCTGAAGTATCCGCAGTCATTACTCTTGTAATTGGCAATCACTCCAACCCCAATTTTGACACCAAAAATTCAACGAGCACAAGTGTTCATTTTGACATGACTAAAACAAACTTTAAGAATCCAAAAAATTAGTAGCAGAATCTTCCAGAAAATACAGCTATTTCTGGCATTCAATTATAGCTCAAATAACAGTCTAGTACACAGGCTTTACAACCTCAGACGATTCAATGAGATAGACTCACAAATTAAAATACTATTGCAGTCACAAAGAGAATAATACTCTACTCTCCTAGTCTCTCCTAGAAACTCCGGAACCTTCGACATGATTCTAGACAATTCTCGCATATATTAAATCTGATAATAACGATAGGACTTATATATATAACTCCGTAAATATTAGTCCTATGGCTTCAAAACTCGAATTTTTCAGAACTATCATTTTGTCGCTAAAATGATCGGCAAGTTTCGCCAAGTCACCAAAATTATCGCTAAGATGCTAAAAGTGTCGCCAAACTGAATCTTTCATTAGAAATTCATTAGGCGATATTTTCTCTCTAAATTCCTTATAGGAAAAAAATCGTAAAACCAGTATCAAAAACCAGTAAAAATGATACCAGAACCAGTATGACCATACTGGAAATTTAAAACCTGGTATAATACCATACTGGAAATTTTAAAACCAGTATGGCACCATACTGGAAATTTTAGAACCAGTATAGCACCATACTGGAAATTTTAAAACCAGTATAACATCATACGGGAAATTTTAAAACCAGTATAGTCCCATACTGGAAAGTGTAAAACCAGTATGGCACTATATCAGAAATTTAACCAGTATGGATCATACTGGAAATTTTGATACCAAATATAAAATCACACTGGAAATTTTGATACCAGTTTTCAAACATATATTGGGAGTTTTAAAGTAGTTTTAAAATATAACTTCATTCTTAGTAAGTACATATTGTTCTGAAAATCTAATCATTTTCAAACTTCGTTTATTTTATTTATTTATTATTATTTTTATTTTTTATTATATACTTCTTTCAAATAATTAATTTCTTAGATTTGTAAAAAAATTCTTAACGTATAAATAGAAGGGCAGTTATAGCGTACATTTTCTATGTACATTAATTAAAAAAATACATATTTAAAAATATTAAAATAATTTTATAATTTTGAAGAAAATGAAGTTTTTGAGTAAGATTTATACACATTTTAATTATTTTAAATTCTGCTTAAAGTCATTTAAATGTAAGTAATTTTCTAATAAAAGTAATTTAATACTAATAGATTGTGTTTTTATACGTTTATTATTTATTTCCTTATTTATTTTTTGATTTACAAAATTTATTTTATTCAAAGTCATGATGACATATTATTTAATTGTATCACTTTAAATTTTATTATAAATTGTTTTTATTTATTTATTATATTTGAATTTATTCTAGAACAATGTTACTCCCTACCGAAACTAATTTATCAATTCGAGAAATAAATTAATTAGTTTAGGTTTCAAACAACTTCGTAGCAAAAGAAATATGTATACATAAATTAAAAATTGATATAAAATCTCAAATTTTTACCTTCAAACATAAACCTCTCCTTCATAAATTTATAAGTTTCAGTCCGTTTTTGAAATTTGTAATTAACAAATTTAAATCATAAAAAAAATAAACTTTTTTTCGATTAATTCAGAAACGAATGGGAACCACGCAAAAGACGAGAATCGACTTTTAGTCGTTCGTAAATTCTATATCAAGCTACCACGAATTGATGAATTAGTTCGTTAAATCCATATCACGCTAATCTTAATATATACTCTTTAAATTGGTCCTGTTCTTTAGTGTTTTTGTTTTAATTTCTCCTGGAGGGGGGCCGACCCGAAAGTGGCGGTGATGTTTTTAAGATGTTTGCAAAATTCCCTGAATTCTGAAAGTTTTAGTTATCTATATCAATAAAACATTTTGCAAAAAACATAGTAGTTTGCAATCCTGAATTCATTATATTCTTATCTTTGTGCATAAAAGTGATACGGTGTATATAAAGATATTCAGTTTGTGAATAAATTGAATTATTGAAACCATTTTGTAAGTTTTTATATTGTAGTTACAAATTAATTATAAAATAGAACTGAATGCTTCTTAGATTTTAATGAATATAAAAAGTATATGTAAATTTAAATGTTTTAATATTTTTACTTCTGAGTTCAGCCACTGAATAGTTCAATTTATAGCTTTACGTTCAAATTTTATTTGTTTAAAACCTTTAATATGCTTTGCATGATAATGAATTTAAGTGTTAACCTTTTGACGAAGTTATGAGCTGAACTGTTTAAAAATTATTGTACTGAAACTAAAATGGTCAAAAGTTACTTCAGATCATCCATACTTAAATTTTTGCATAGAGTCACCCTAAAAAGTTGGTTGGTAATGTGCTTTCATGATGTGGGCGTTTGTGAATTCTTTTGTGTTGTCAACAAGAAGTGGGTAGAATGAGCGATACCTATGTTAGACATTAACTTCCCTTTATTAGAAATCTCTTTCAAATTACAAAAATAATAAAATTTTGGTGGACCATCATTTTTTCTTACTATTGTCGTGTTGATCTAAGTTTCAATTAGCCAGTTGAAATATTGAGTATATTTATAATTGATTGGTATACTAGTTGAAAAATAAGTAGTATTTGCAATTGTATTTCTCATACTCAATAGTTATTCTGAAAAATTGTTTTACTGTATAAATTAGACTATATAATTTGGATAATTGTTAATTCTTAATTATAAATAATTTATTTTAATCTTTTATTTATTTACAGTCTGTGTATTACAATAGCTGATTTGTACATTAACATCCTACATTGTTTGAAATTTTAGATCATATTTAACTGTAACTGTATATACTTACTTTGAACCAAAGTAAGGTTTAATTTAATCTTATTAAAATTGTATCAAATTTCTATACTATTATGTTTCAAGATCTTAATAATAAGATTAAATATTGAGTCTAACTTTTTGTATGTGTTGCGTATGTTACTGTAGACAATGAATTTTTTTTAAAAATGTATGATTGAACAGTTCCCTGAATATTCGTAATCTTATTAATATGCATACATATTTTATTTTAATTTTGTAAGAATTGAATAGATGAAATCTGTTTTTTTGGCATTCTGGGTCTTTGTCTAAGTTATTTACATCTGTAACAGCTAGTTTCTGAGTTTTTAAAATGCATAAAAGTTAATTAAAAATTGGAGTAAATGTAGTACCCTATTGATATAAATATTATTATTATTAAAAAGAAATAATAAGCATAATGCTTTACCAATTTTAATCAAGTCATATGAGCTGAAAAATATATGCATCCTATTTGTGTCATGGTAAAATTTATCATAATCATATGAAACATTTAACATAATTAAGCTAATTAATATAACCTTAATTAACTTACATTTATAGCAATTTTCATTGTCTATTTATTTATTAATATGATGTAAAAAAGGTTGAAAGCTTTTAAAGATTCTTTACTATTTTTATTCATTTAATAATTTTTGTTGTCAATTTATTAGTTAGGAAAAAGTATACAAATGTCTAATGGAATTTACACTGCAATCTGAAATATTAACTTAATCAACATTGTAATCTAAAATTTAGCATAAACAGATAAAGCATAATATTAAAAGATAAGGCATACAATGTTAAAAATGAGATTTTTTGAAATTGTTGTTTAGTCTACACATTCTGTTAATTCAAATTTTGTTTATATTAGGAGCTCTAAATGGAAACATTGTTGCTGGCTCTTATTTGGTGAAGTTAGAAAGATAATTCTAAGAGATTGACATTAAAGAAAAGTCTGAGGGATCCTGCACAACCAAACAACCTCCAAATAGACGGTTAGGTGACATCGAAGAGACTTGAAAATTGACTGTTAGAAAGTGCATGTTTGACACAGCTAAGGCCTGCAAGCGACGGTAGTGTTTGTGGAAAATAAAAATGAATCACAACAAGGGAGATATCATATTTAAACTATGCAAATCAATAAACTTTTTGAAAGCTTTTTTTTTGAATTTGCGCACAAGTGTACTAAAAGTGCTTTTCAGTCGCTTCACGTTATAGGAACTACTAAAATATGACAAAATTGATTTCATTTGGTTATAAGAAAATTAATATTTTTTAGGCTGTTATGGTAATGTTTATATCAATTTAGTAATTGTGTAATTCTTATATCTTATTGAAGACAGAGTTTAAATTATGTCATATTCAATATTTAAAAGTTTTAATATTGTGTTGTGTGTTTTTATTCAGTATATATATTAATTATATCTTGTTGAGTTCACACCAATTGTGAGATAAGAAAAGCCTTTGAAAATTTATGCTTTAACTACTTGTGTCGCTATATAAATAATTCGCTCTTGAGATTTAATTTTTGTAGGCGATAATTTTTTTTCCGAATTTAATTTTCAGATATTATGCGTTAAGTAAATTATCATAAAAATTAAATACTTCAAATAGAAAATGAGTATAAAAAATTGTGCTTTAAGTCAAGGAATCTTAAGAAAAATGTCAATAGAATGACAGAGTAAAATAAATCAAATTTTTTATTTATATTAGTTAATAACTTGGGTCATTTGAGCTTTTATTTGTAGCTATTATTACTACTCTAACCACTATTATGCTTTAATGTTTAAAGTTAACTATAATTTAAATATCAAATATATCTAAAATTAAAATGGTTTGTATTTAAATCTATAGTAGCAAGCAAGTACATTGGTCAAGATGTAACATAACTATATAATTATATTTTACAATGTCCGGTTTCAAAGAAAATGAACAATGTCAAATTAGATTGATTTCAAATATTTTTGGCGGCATTTCAAACGATATTTGGTATATGTGTTATTTATATTCCATTTTATTTATCAATTACTTAAATATAAACCAAAGTAAATTGATTTAAATGAAATCATAATTTTATAATTAGATTGTTTAAATTTATATCTATAGATATATACACTTAACATGGTCTCCTTATTGTGCATGTGAATTTGCATTTGTCAAACATTTCCGTGGCTTAATTATCAAAATTTATTTTGTCGTTTCAAAAGATATGAAAAAAAAAAGTTAGAAATAAAGATTTTGACTTATTTTAGTCATTTTTTGGCTATTCATTACATAATATTTCTAATCCTCAATCAATTTTCATAACATCTGAAGAATGCCTTTTCACTTTTCTAATTTTTTTGTGTAGTATTTTAGATTCAAATATTATTGACAATTATTTCTAATATATTAATTAATTGAAAAAAATTTTCATTAACTGTGAAGAAGTTTAAAAAATAAAACAGTTTATTTGATTTTTATAAACATAATGCAAACTATAGCTTTTGACAAAGTGTGAATTGAGGTCAGTGTTTTATTTCCCTGTATAAACCAGGTGACTTTATTTATTTACACAATTGTATTAATGTTTTATTTTCTAATTCAGAGCAGTTCACTAACCTTCCTGTATCAAATTGTAGTACCTCACTATACTTGTGTTAAAAATAAACCGTTACACCATCCCAGTATACTTGGTTCCGGTATCATACCGGAATAAATTTTATACCGGCTTATGAAACACCAGTCCCAGTATGATACTGGTTCCGGTATCATACTGGAATAAATTTTATACTGGCTTATGAAACACCGGTTCCGGTATCATACCGGGATCTATTTGATACCGGCTTATGAAACACCGGTTCCGATATGATACTGGTTCCGGTATCATACAGGGATCCATTTGATACCGGCTTATGAAACACACCGGTTCCGGTATGATACTGGGTCCGGTATAATACCGGATCCAGTATCATACCGGAGCCGGTGTTTCATAAGTCAGTATAAATTTTTTTATACGGTCATTTTTTCCAATAGGGTTGCCTCAGAAATACGCGATTTTCGAATTAAACTGATTATTTAGGGTCCGTCTGAGATAGTTAACCTTATAACAAAAGAATAGTTACAAAATTAAACACATATATTGTTTCACTATATTATATAGACTGTCAAACACTGACTTTCCTTCTTGCTAATTATAAGTAATTATTAATTTATGAAATATTTTTTTCATAATAAGGTTTACAAGTTTATATCATTTGAAAGCTTATAATGTTTGTACATATTATTTTTTATTTAAATTATAAACTAAAATTTTTATTTTTCAAAAGAGTACAGGGTGCGAGAATCTTAAAATTTCTTTGCTTTTATTATGGGATTTTGCCGACCAGGTGGCCGAGTGATTAGCGTGCATGACTGCGGAGCCACTGGTTGCTGGTTCGAATCCTGCTCAGGGCATGGATGTTTCTTTCTCTCTCTCTTTGTGTTCTATGTCCTTTATCCTTTGCGTGTGATTGTGTGAATGTGACCCGCCCTATAAACTGGTTTGTGGTAGTGTGACGTGGACGACGCTGCTCCATCGCCATGGCTTCGCCACAGGTGCCCACTGGGTAACGAAAAGAGAGTAAGCAGTTCTGGCATTTTCTGTGGCCAATGGGTCTTCATCCCAAGTGCCCGCCATTAAAAAAAATAATAATAGGATTTTTCTGAACAAGTATCACTACTAATCTAAACAATTAAAAAGGGTGATCTCAAATATGTTAATGAATGGGTGGATTTGGAGACAATAATTTAAGTTGCGAAATGAAACACTAAATCGTCTTTATAAACATATCGTGCTTCGACTGATTCAGAATTTGCCAATCGAAATATGGGAGCACACAGTAAAAAATCTCTTAAAATTTACAGTTTTAAACTAGGTGCTGGGTTGGTTGTGCAAAAATGTAATAAATAAATCCTTATATCCACAAGTTTTCTCCGTTAAAATAATGAAGAAAAGTCAAAATGATTTTTCCAAAAAGAGTTGTTACCGTGAAAGTTATCGAAGTAAATCTGTACATGCACCAGAAATGGATATTTTGTGTCAGCACTGTGGTCGGTGTGAGCAGGCATCGATTAGATATCGCTGGGATTCGAACCTGGGTTGCACTTTTGTTAGGAAGGAAAGTCAGATTTTTTATATTGAAATCATATTTAAATGTTAAAACTATAATGACTCTCCTTGTTACTAACTTAACAATTACATTAAAGAGAGTTTTATTTAGACAAAACTATAAAATAATTGTTGAAAAGTTCAAAAAATAATCGATTCGAGAAGGAAATAGTATGGCAAATCAATCCATTTATGATTCATCAAATTAACCAAATATACAGAACGGGTAATATGAGTATGGTCCCCTTAATGTTTTTTGTTAAATAGAAACAGTTATGAAATTAGTTTTATCAAAGTAAAAAATTCCACGTAAAAAATAATAACTGTTTAGTATTTTTTTAAATATTATTTTTGAATTGTAAGGAAAATAAATTTTTATCACACTTTTAAATTATGTAGCTTTGAATCAAAAAATTTAAATAATGATCGAAATCGGAGGAACTCTCTCTTGTGTAATCTATTGACATTTTCCCCATTGAAAATATTTCGATTGTCAAAATTCCAGAAATGTTTACTCAGAGAAAGTACGTTTCAATCATTCATGAAAATCCCATCATTATAAGAAAAGTTTTTTTTTTTTTTTTTTTTTTTTAAATATGAAAATCTTCCGTGGTTTTATTTTTTATTTTGCGTTCAATACAAACTAGATGAAGCCAAACAACTTTTCTCGAAGGTAGTTGTGAGTTATTAAAATCTATAATTAGATGTTATAATTGACTCCATAATTTTTCCTGATGAATCACTATTTAGCTTAAATCAGTTAATCATAAAATAAAAATTCTATTAATTGCTTTCCATTAAATATTTTCTTACACTTGTTAATATTTTGTTAAGGATATTTTTCAGGATTTACTTTGAGAGGTTTTATCTGATACACCCAATTTTTTAATACTTTATAACTGTCGTTGAACAGCCGACGCAATTTTAGGATTACGACTACTAATGTTCAACTCCGTAGTCTTGTAATTTTGAACCTATCCAGAAGACAATCAGTAGACAAGAACTCCTAAATCAGTACCCCCTCCCCAGATTTATGATTTGTTATGAGAACATGGAGGACTTTGTGACTCGATAGATTTAACGTGCATCAGTTACCATTTGCTACACTGGGAGTCTTTGGTCTTAGGAAATTGAACCCACGACCTCTAGGACGAGGGACCAGTACCCTACCAACCAGTCTATCCCGGACCCTGATACACACATTTTATTTTATTTTATTATTGTCATTGAGCAGCCGACTCAATTTTCGGGTTTACGACTACTAATGTTCAACTCCGTTACCTTGTAATTTTAAACCCAGTCCAGGAGGCGACTTTACACATTGTCGACTCCCGGGCACTTCTTTGGCACCGTATTTTGAAATTCGCCAAGTCGGGTTTCAAATTTTCTCCCGAAAATCTTCGAATACTAATTCGCGTATGTTTCACTTGCAACATACGATTTAAAAACCGCATGAGTAAACATGAGGTGTGAATAAATTTAGCTGCTTTAAAAGTTTTTGTGTATTATCAGTCTCTTTTTATTCGGACTTCCTGAAACTCCTATTTATTTCTTAGTTTTTTGTTTCCTTTTTAGGATAAAGCTTTGTTGTGGGTGTAGGATATATGAGTAGGATATAGCTTTTTAATTATTTCTATAAATTTATTTCAAATAATTTATGGTGTCTTTACCAAGTATGTGGACGCAATATTCAGCAATGCAGCAGGGTTTTGTACCTTATTGTTTAGTTTTTAAAACCTTTAATTTAAGTAACCACACAATTTATGAGTTTTAAGCATTTTCTTTTTATATGTGTGTAATGATGAGGAGATTGTTGCTGTCAGCTTTATATATGAATTTATTCTTTTTTACTTTTCTGACACTGATATCTATGATTAAATTTGATGTAAAGATTCCCATTTGCAGTATTTGTGCCAATAATATTTGCGTCCAAACAATCGTACTTAGATTTGACACTTTTTTGTAAATGTTATGTCCCAAACGATAAATTCCTTTATACGTATTAGCCAATTCCACAGCTTTGGTCGCCAAGGCATAAAAATTTGTAGCTGTTAAAGTATATTTATGACGTGAACACAAGTTTGATTAAAGAAAACTTTTTATAATTTGTAAAATAAAAATATTAATGTAAACAGTAAGCATCAACTTAGACATTCTCATATCATAACTGTATAACAATTTAAAGACAATCTGTTTATTTATTTCTGATTGATTAAAGACAAGATATTGAGTCAAATAAGAGAATCTTAGCAATTTTTAAATTTAACAATTTACTTTAAATGAAAAAAGTAGTTTTAAAGCAATTGGGTTGAAAGACTGAGGACTTACACTTTTTTCTAAAACAATTAATCGATGTTATGATAATAAAACAAAACTCTTGCGGTCAGTTATCTCAGCAAAAGTAAGATTTTTATTACCAAATAAGAAGCAATTATTACCATTCTGCAAGGGACAAATAAAATAAAATAGGTCATACAGTTTTCAGACACACAGAATGCATGACAATCTAAGAATAAATGTTTGAACTTTTAAAGCAAATTACAAACAATAAAAGCTATTGTGTAAAAAAAAAAAAAATTAAAAACAAGTTGTTGCAAATGAGGCTATTATATGATTCGAGCAACTAAAAAATTCTTTTGAAATTTTAAAGACTAATAAATACTATTAAATAATAACAGAAAAGTTTTCTGTGTCTCATTTTTGAAGCAGAATATAAATTAAAATACACATCTCACTTTTTCTGATCCTGCTTTTCTCTGAATCGTTCTTATTAAAATAGATGAATCGTGTTAAATGAAGTTACCTTAAGATAGTAAATATGTTTTCGTACTTAGGAGGAAAAAAAGGTCTAATTTTAAAGTGACAATGTAATACTTTTCATAGTATTTTTTCCATATCTTATTTAAAAGCCCAAAAATTGAATAAAAAAATTATAAAATATATAGACCAATTGTTGAGTTACAGAATTTAATAAGCTAAAGTTGTTATAAAATTAGGAATAAAAAGTTACAAAATGAATAAGTTATGAAATTAATGAAGCATAGAATGAAAGGATAAATATATATATGGCAAAATATATAATAAAATTAATTAGGAAACAATTAAAAAGCAGGTGAGTAATTTCAGATATACACAAATAATAGTGATAGAAGCAAGAATAATGGAAAATATCGGAATTTTCCCTGACAAATTTAAGAAACATTAAAATAGTTAAGCAGCCACTATTTTAAGTATTAATAATTATGATTTGATGTTATAAAAAATAAATTAACTATACGAAAATAGTAGTGAATATGTCATAGATTTATTTCCTTATGTCATGGCTTTACTAAAAATATTTTTCCTTTTGTTTTCATAATAGCACGCATTTTACAGAAAATATTTGAACAAATTTAATGAAAATATTTTCAAATTTTTTTAAAGACTCTCTTATGAAGAAAATATTGTCAATCAAAAGTTGTTCAGTATAAAATATATGTAATTATTTTTTCAAGATATTGTAAGCATTTTGAAGAATACATATTTTTTTATAAAATAGAAATAATTGAAAAAAACCTGGTAAAAATGAAGGAAATGAAAAGAATTATTTTTCAAACTTTTCATACTTTTTCCTTTAAAATATGAACACTTAATAATGTGATGATTTATCTAGGGGATTATTTTTTTATACTTAGTTTATTAATTAAGGTATTCAAAAGAAATTGATTATTCTGAAGATATAAATATTTTATTACTCCAAATTTTTATTTAATTTACAGGAATAGTTTCTATTTGAAAATTTATTTTAACCAAAATATTTATGTAATTAACTGAAATAATTGTGTGTATATACATTTTTCTTCCTCTTTCTTTATAAAAGGACGAAGTATTTTTTCTCGTTATTTGAATTTTTCTAGTCTTAAACGAGGATAAAATCTTCACTTAATTCAACAAGCAACTTTAAAATAAGCAACTTTTAAAAATATCCATGAACGCGAAGATTCGTTTACGAATTTTGCGAGTACAGTATTGAGGCGAGCTAAGGGTTGCCTCTCAGTGAGGGTTACTAGATAAGGCGATGAAACAGTTGTCAAATAAAACCGCGGCGAGTGGAGGTGCCCGGGAGTCGACAATGTGTAAAGTCGCGTCCAGGAGACAAGGAAACTCTTGGATCGAGCATTAGGAGAAATTTGCCTCCGTGGAGGACTTTTTGATGGAGCTAACCCGGTTTTGCGTTACATGGAGAGGGTGACCACGAGACCCTCCCACGGTTAGCCTGACGACAAGGGGACTCAAATTCATGATCCGTCTACCACTGTGGATATTTGACGTCAGCACTGTGCAAGTCGAATCCCTTGTAAAAAAATGCAAAAGTAAATAATAGACACGCTTACATTATTTTATTTTAATTCTGTTTTTCCTATGTATGTTAATGAAACATTGACAGAAAGTGTTGGTTTTGTTTTTTTATATTTTTGGTCAAATTTTAGGCTATATAACTATATACATGAAATTTTTTTCTGTTTAGCATTGGTTGCAGCATATTAGTTTGGAAAACAAATTTGTTATGAATCTCAGATATATTGTCATATGCGTGAAAAAAAATCATGTTGGTTGAACCATATTAAGGATACTAATTAAAATAATTCATTTAAAACAATTCGGTAAATAAAGTGTAATTATACAAAATACTTGTAAAACAAAAGATTATGTCGGAACTTTAGACTTAATTACTCAAAATAAAGAAATTTCATTTTCTAAATTAAATTATTATTTAATCTTTTAAATATAAATCTTTATAGCCAATAATGCTGTGGAATGAATTAAACTTGACGACGTAGTTAAAGTAAAAAATGTAATTTTTTTTATTACTTAATAATGATTTCAAAATAGACAAAAATAAATTTTATATATGATTTCAGAATCTAAAAATTACTTGTAAAAAACAGTTTTAATTAAGAAAAACAAAAATTAATTAAGAATAAACTACCAACAAGACTATAATTTTTTTCGGCTTTTTTATTTTGATTCCTATACGCAAAAGAGCATAATTTGTTCCAAATAATTTTCTCTAGTTTACGCATTTATCCTAAAAATCCACAAAAATGTGGTTATAATTTAGTTCTGTACTTTAGTGATTCGGCGTAAGAGAAAATTATGTATTATATTGATGTCCACATAACGAAATTAAAATTACCAGATTTTATTATTTATTAACCTCAAGACCTGCGTTCAATATGTGTATTTATCCTGTATCAGTAAAAAACTGATGAGGAAAGATACCTAGTATAAAACACACAAGAATATGAAAAAAGTTATTGTAAAAATAAGAAAAAGTTTATAGTGTGTTGAAAAACAATTGCACGGGAAAATTTTGTTGTATATCTAAATACCAAAAATATTGGCAACTACTTTACACCAAAGTGTTCCAATACACCAAAACTAAGGATATGGTGGAGTGAAATACCATTTTTACACTACTTGGTGTACTTATCATGCTTAATATTCTAATGAATTCTGAAATTTATAATAACATTCATAACAGTGAAATTTATAACTACAGTAAACTAGGATACACATAAAAGTCAATTAAAATACTCTTTAGTTACAAGAACCATAAATATAGAATGCATGTATACAATGTTTCTTAAAATGAAATTAGTTTGTTAATCAGACCTCAGCACACTCAGAATATTAATATGAATTCACACAAAATCGAAGTTAAATAGTCTAAAATTATTTAATACATAAAAGCACAATAATTCACCTTTAAATTTCTAATAATGTTCCAAAAGCATTTTCTACACACGTTGACAACATGCCTACCACCATTTATTATTATGTCTGCAGTAAAAGTGAAAAAACAGAAACTAAATGGATGAAAAATAGGAATAATTACTAGAAATATTGTTTTAGAGAATTATTAAACTTAAATTGGGACAACCTGGGACATTTTCAACAGCAAGTGTATCGCAACTAATATATTACGACGGATATTTTACTAAATCAAGATAAATGATCATTAAAAAATATTTTACATCCAATGCACATTTTTTTCAAGAAAATATAAATATGCTGGGTGCTTAGGACTAACCATAACAAACATTTGCATTTAAATAATTCGCAAATTAATAAAATTTTAGTGTGTCAAAAATTTTTCGTAATATTTAGCAGCCACAGGTTAATTTTACAGGCAGTACTAGTGTTTTGTTTTCGTAAATAGATGTATTTCATTGAGACCGTAAGAAAAAATCACGACGAATTGTGCTAGTGACGACTATATCTTCCGGATCAAGTGAACGCGACGAATTGTCCTTTAATAGTTATTGACATAAAGTAAAATTATGTTCCTTCTCAACGACAATTCAATTAAAAGTTTTAGCACAAATCGATAATTACATTTTCAAATTAAAAACAATATTGATGAGAAAGGGGAGTATTTATGAAAGAATTAGTTTTTTTAAAAAAATATCGAAATTTAAAATAAAAAATAATCAAATTTAACACTTGTAAGAAATTCTGTTATCACCAGAAATAGTGGCAACTACTGTACACCAAAGTCATTTTTCAATAAGTGTTCCACTTCATCAAAACCAAGGATAGTTCCTAGAATGTTCTTTTACCCTGCATCATGTAAAATAGCCATCTCCATGTTTATTATTTAACAATTTATTATAACACTGTTTATTTCACCATGTTTATTATAAGACTAAAATTTATATTTATAGTAAGATATGATACACATAAGAGTTAGTAAAGTTACGTTTACAATAAAACAAGAGTTTTAATTTCAGGAGGTATGTATACAATATTTCTTAAAATAAAATTAGTTGATTAATCAGACATACACACACAGAGAATATTAATATTGTTCAAAAAAACCAAAGTGAATCGAAGTTAAAAATTCTTCAATTATTTTATACAAATGACAGATTTATGTAAATCTTATGAGAACATAAATATCTTTATTCTACAACTAAAAACATAGATGCATTTTATAACAGTTTAAATGAATAGTTTGTCAAATCAAACCAACGAGAAGATTGAAATTACTTGGCAAATAATTGATTATAATCAATATTTTCATCAATCAGTCAATAGAATTAAAACTTACATATGCTAGAACCAGTTCGTCAATCAATCCGACAAGAAGACTCATATTCAACCTGTACACTTCATGTAAACAAACCGCTATATAGTCAATATCTTGAAACTGCATAATGAAATAGCATAATTCACCTTTAAACTGCTAATAATGGTCCAAAAGCATCGCTTAAAACGTGCTCTTCCATCTTCATTTCACACAAGAATTCATTTAAATAGTTTAAATGAACACTAATTTTTTGCCCAAGTTCCAAAACTCCCAACCTTGTTAATCAACGACCTGTAGATTGGTGTTATCAATTATTGTTGTAAAGACACACCCTTTGAGGAATGCTCGATTTGGTATTAACGTGAAATAAATTAATCCTTTACACAATATTTTAAACACAAAATTTGGATACACAATAGCTTTTAAGGGTCGATTTCTTTATTGAACTGAAAAAGGTTTGAAATAATTAGATGAGTGAAATAACATTTTTACATTAGCTGAAATAAAATAATGTTACAATAAAATTCAACGCAAACACCAAAAATAATGGAAACTACTTTAGTGAAAGACTACAGATTTGGTGTACACCAAAAATAGTTCCTGAAGTGAAACACCAAGAATATTTTCTTATGGAGTTAAGTATTTAGTAATTTTTTAATAGTGGTTACACACATCAGTACGATAAAATAAAATCATTAAGATATTCACTGATTTTTAAAATAAAATGAATGATAGAGAAAAATTTACGATTTATTTAAACAGATGAAAATTCATTTCTATAAAAAATATATTTATTAAAATTTACAGCTTTTCAAAATTTATTGCAAAGCATTTTGAACTTCTCCGTTGATGTATAGCATTGACAGACAAAATTATTTTTTCGTCAAGATAGTGTGAATGCACAGAGCTTACTTCATTATTTGTGTTTATACATTAACTACATTACTTGAAATAACACAATTATCCTTTAACACAAAATGTAAATTTCTTCCTGTAAATGTCTCCTCAGCACACTCTAAGTGATATTATTCCACAGTTACGCAATAAGACTTTAAGTAAAAGTAGGTTTATTTCCTAAAAACCAGTTAAAGCATTTCTCCGTTGATGTATAGCATTGACAGACAAAATTATTTTTTCGTCAAGATAGTGTGAATGCACAGAGCTTACTTCATTATTTGTGTTTATACATTAACTACATTACTTGAAATAACACAATTATCTTTTAACACAAAATGTAAATTTCTTCCTGTAAATGTCTCCTCAGCACACTCTAAGTGATATTATTCCACAGTTACGCAATAAGACTTTAAGTAAAAGTAGGTTTATTTCCTAAAAACCAGTTAAAGCATTTCTCCGTTGATGTATAGCATTGACAGACAAAATTATTTTTTCGTCAAGATAGTGTGAATGCACAGAGCTTACTTCATTATTTGTGTTTATACATTAACTACATTACTTGAAATAACACAATTATCCTTTAACACAAAATGTAAATTTCTTCCTGTAAATGTCTCCTCAGCACACTCTAAGTGATATTATTCCACAGTTACGCAATAAAACTTTAAGTAAAAGTAGGTTTATTTCCTAAAAACCAGTTAAAGTATTTCTCCGTTGATGTATAGCATTGACAGACAAAATTATTTTTTCGTCAAGACAGTGTGAATGCACAGAGCTTACTTCATTATTTGTGTTTATACATTAACTACATTACTTGAAATAACACAATTATCCTTTAACACAAAATGTAAATTTCTTCCTGTAAATGTCTCCTCAGCACACTCTACTGATATTATTCCACAGTTACGCAATAAGACTTAAAGTAAAAGTAGGTTTATTTCCTAAAAACCAGTTTTCGTAACATAAATATAGTAATTTAAACATGTAAAGCAATATAAATATAATTAAAACCAAGTTCGTAAAGAAAAAGTTTTCTTCGAAATAAAATTCTTTTTACTTGAGTTAAAAAGAGAAAAGCACCTAATCTTGATTAATTGTCAAAGTGACTTAAAGTGGCGCTTCGAAACATCAGCTGCTTTGCACCTTAAATAAACGTATTACAACGGGACCCTTGAAATCGTTATTTTAAGAAGCAGTCGGAGCACAAATAAAAAATTAACAGCACCTCTCAAAAGGTGGATAAAATAACAGCAGCCAATTTTGGATACTATTGATATACATTTCCCTGCCAGTGGTCGAAAGAAATACATTTCTTGGTAGTTAACTAGTTAATTACAGATTTAGTCAGCTGTACTTTTACTTCGAAATATAGTAACCAGATTTCGAATTATTAAGAAATGTTTTTTCCTGGTAACATAAACCAGTTTGCTCTTCTAAACTATTTTTTAAGCTCTTTTTACGTTTTTCTTGAGAGAGAATATTTCACTTCAAATTTTTAAATGTTTTTACTTCCTCTAAGAAACTATGTACATCAGAATGAAATAATTTCATTCAAATAACATTCCTTTAGTTTAAATTTTTTTTGTTTGTTTTATTAGTGACCAAATTAGCTATTATTCATTATTACATATTATAAACAATGGCCAGAATAGTCACCGATTAATCACTTTGGTCATAACATGTCTATTTAAATTCATTAGTAATGAAGAAAAAAAAATATTCTTTTGAATATATTTTACTTTTCTTCTTTGCTATTGCAGTTTTAGTAAACCAGACGAAATTTTTATTAATGCCATATCACAGGGATAAATTTCAATGTGTCCATTAATTGAACCATGCACCAACCAAATTAAAAAAATAAATAAATAAATAAAAAAGTAAAAAATATTTGGTTTGAATCTTGTTTCTTTATTAGACTTATCGTTAAAAGTATTTTCCAAGAATCAATAACCAATTAATACTTTTTTTATCACACTATTTATTCAATTACTTTAAAAAAAAAATAAAAAAAAAAACAAGATCACTAAAAATGTAGTGACTACAGTAGTCTCGCTAGTTTCGACCACTCTTCATTAATATCCTTGCCTAAGTAATAAATGGGAAAAACTTTGCCTTGATTTAGGCAATGATTTACATGAATACGCGTATAAGAAAATCGTGCAGAAATATTTCATAAAAACATAAGAAATAATTTTATGTACTTATGTTCCATACATTGCTTTAAAGCATCAAAATATTGTTTTAACTATTGCTGCCATGCATATTATATATATATATATATATATATATATATATATATATATATATATATATATATGTATATATATATATATATATATATATATATATAACGTCGTTGCCGAGTGGAAGGATTAAAACAGGTCTTAGGCAGGGAAGGAGGTACAAAATTTATTTATTAATTATTAGACGGAGCAGTCATGAAAATGTACACGAAAAGTTGTGCTCCTCGGTTATATGTTAGGGAAAATCTTGCAAAGTAAATCCATAAAATTTTTCAATTGAGGGAAAGAGGGAAATCTTAGGAATTACTATTGGTTAATGAAATAGGTCGAGTGATTCCCACGAGGATTAAAGGGAAAAATGTTCTGCTTTTAATTAATGCATAGTTGAGCCAAAAATAGATTTAAGGACAGGATGTGAATTTAAAAGTGTGAGAAAGCATTTCGATTAGATTAATAAAATAATAGAAAATGATATTCAGAAAAGAACTAACATAAAAAGATTAATACATAATATATATATATATATATATATATATATATACACTCAAGAGCCAAAACATTATGACCACCCCTACATTTTGCAATGAACTCTCCTGGATGACGTGGAAGGCACGTGATCAGGTGAAAGTGGTATTTAACTGTTGCTGGAGAGTATGAAGAATCATCAAATCCCTTCTATCCCGAAAGTCTTAGTTGCCAGTCAGCAAAATAGATGAAGGAGTCGGGAAAAGTCAGAAAAAAATTACTTTTATAGTAAAAAAAAAAAAAATTTCTGGGAAAAAAATGAATTTTTTTATTTATAAAAAAAAAAAAAAAAAAAGTAAATATTAAAAAACATAGGTATGATATTTTTCATGATCAATGATTTTCTGCCTATGTTGACTTTCTTTCCCTCACAAAACACCAGAGTGGGATAAATTAATGTAAATAAATCTACAAAAAGAAAGTTGCATATAAATATATAAAACAAAGTATTTATGAGCACCTTTGCATTTTTTTTACTTAGATTTAAGCAAAAAAAAATCTTTTTAAATATTTTTTTTCTGTTGTTAAAATTAGTTTCGTTTAGTTAAAAAATCATAATAAGAAAATCCGTTTCTTAAAAACCAAAATAAGAAAAATAAGCTTACAACTAGTATCTTAAAATAATAATTATTAGGAATGCTCTAAAAAATCGTGTTCTTTTCTGCATTCTATTCAAAATTTTATTAAGAAATTGCATTTTGTTTTCTTTAACACCAATACTGACCACTTTCTCTCTTTTTTTTGCTACCTCATCCCCCAACCGACTTAAAGAGTAACCCAGTTTCCATGACAACGGCTGTAATCCGGTCTGCCTATACCCTTCTCTCCAGTGCCAACTTAAGGTGGAATGAAGTATAGCGACGAATCCCGCTTCCAACTGTGTCCTGACGATCATCGAAGACGTGTTTGGAGACGCACAGGGCAGAGAGGGATCCTGCCTTCACTATTGCACGCCACACCGGCCCTCAACAAGGCATTATGGTCTGGGGTGCCATTTCCTTTGACAGCCGGACCCATTTGGTCGTCATTAGAGGTACACTTACTGCACAGCGGTGCGTCGACGACATCCTAAGACCTGTTTTGCTACCGTTCCTTTTGCAGCACCCTGGGCTGGTTTTTCAGCAGGACAATGCCAGACCACATATGGCACGTGTTGCTATGAACTGTCTGTAAGCTTGTCAAACTCTTCCTTGGTCTGCCAGATCACCAGATCTCTCTCCCATCGAGCATGCCTGGGATATGACGGGAAGGTGATTGCATCTGGCACGGAATGTTGATGACCTCGTTCGACAATTGGATCGAATTTGGCAGGAAATACCGCAAGAGACCATCCGGGAGCTTTATCAGTCTATGCCATGCCGTGTGGCAGCTTGTATCCAGGCTAGAGGCAGGTCAACACCTTATTGAACTTGTTACTGTAACTCTGCAATAAATTATTCAATTGTTCTGAAATTTTAATCATTTACTATTCTGTACATTGCCTTCCTATCCAACAATTTTCGTTTCAATCGGACAACTCCTTCTTGGTGCGTCGATTTTTTTTGTTATAGAGTGTATGTTCCTTATCTTCCTTGGTTTTTTAAACTTCCGAAAGTTTCTCAGAGCAATAAAATCAAATTATTATTTTTGTTTCTATGAAAATAAGTAGGAAAAGAGTGTATGTTCCTTATCTTCCTTGATTTTTTAAACTCCCGAAAGTTTCTCAGAGCAATAAAATCAAATTATTATTTTTGTTTCTATGAAAATAAGTAGGAAAAAAGGCGTTTTTTTCCCATCATTTCTATATATACCCAATTTTATCCGATAATGATGAACAATACCGAGTCTTAGCATACTTCAATAGAATAACCAATTTACACTAAAAAAATACAGCTTGTTTGGTTCTTTAAAAATGTTTTATTTAAGCTAAAGATAGATCTGATTTGATGCAAATACAAATTTAAGCGATTCTGTTTATGAAGTTGATGATGAAAAGAAAATTTAAGGACCCGGTTTTGTGCACAGTTGCCGTATTTATAAAATAACATACATAAATGAACATAGTCAAAATTTCGTACGATATTTTTCAAAACTTTTCATTCAAAATTTTACTTTTTGTAATAATTGCCCATTGATGGTCCCTTCATTAATTAAGAGTAGAATTGAATTGAAAATAATTTTTGTTACAATTAATGACAGATTCAACTAATAAAAAAGTTTGCCTTTTTCTCTTCAGCGTTTGCTTTGCATTTCTTTATGAAACATAATTTTTAGAAAATCTTTTTTAAGAAAACAAACGTTTTCTTAACATAGCCGCCACCTTTTCTTTATTTCGCTGAGCATTTTATTTTTGTTTTTTAATGATTCAAGAGTAACGCTTTAATTTTTTATTCAAGGTTTAATAAAATAACTTTAACGTTATCTTAACTAGTATAAAAAGAATTAATTTAAACAGCTTGATATTTATTTCAATGTCAAGTTATGTTCTAGCAAAATTCATAAATGATTCTCTGTCTAATTGACTATAAATAGTTATTTTATTACCACCTGAGAATATCTGCAATGAAAAGCAAAAAAAAAAAAAAAAAAAAAAAATAGCAAACAGATATGTATTTAAATTTATATTCTGTTCACTTGTGCACGAACAATTAAAAATGCGTAAAATAAACTAATTGATTTATGCTATTAGTTTTTCGCAATTAATTCAAAATACTTTTAGAGAATTAAATAAAAAAAAGTATCTATGCAATGCATTTTTCATAATTAACAAAACGCACTAAAATAGCTTAAACCTACGTGAGATTAGCAGATTAATCCCTCTTTAGAATTTTAAAAATTTATCTTCAGAATTTATAAAGTCAGAAACTCTGTTTCTAAATCGAGACCTATCAATATATATTTTTAAATATTTTTAATCATTTTTTTAAAAATTTATATTATTTTAGACATATTTAATAAAACTTTTAATTAAGATTTATATAAATAAGAACATTTAATATACATTTTTGCAATAAAAATGTCTTCAAATGTATGACAAAAAAATCTTTCAAATATATTCAAATATTTAATGTAAACATTAGTCACTATGTTCTGAATAATGTTAACATTAAAATCATACGTGATTTCATCGTATTTTCCTTTTGAGATTAGAAATATATATGAATCGGATTGAATCTCTGAGTCTGCAACAACGACGAAAATTTAACTCCATCCAATTCTTGAAACCACTGCGCCGGCGATCGCTGGTTGTTGCAACAGAGGGAGGATGAAAGAAGTGCGCATGCGTAAAGTCATTGCAACATGCGATTTGTTGCGTATGCAGTCGGTATGAATACTCCTTAAGCGATTTTGATAGAGGGCAGATTGTAATGGCTCGAAGCAGTGGTGAAAGCGAGACGGAAAATAGGAAAGGCTGGTAGTGAAACCTTTTCAGTTATAACTAGTTTTGGGGAGGAGTTTACTTATTCTTTTTTTTAATTATACAGCAATATCTACTTTATCTTCGAAAAGAAACAGTTTTATATATATGCTAAAATTTTAAAAGAAATCTTGATAGTTACAGATATTTTATTTTTTTCGTAAAAACTGCTGGAATGAAATATCTTACGTACCAGGTTTTTCTCTTTTCCGTCTTGCTATATAAGGGCTTTCACCCATGGCTCGAAGGCTCGGAACAAATATTTCCGAAACTGCACGACTCGTGGGTTGTTCGCGATCTACAGTTTTTAGTACTTATGTAAAGTAGATGAATGACGGTGAAACCAGCAGTAGACGACATGGTGTTTGACGTCCACACGCTATCAAAGAAAAAGGTCATCGGAGGTTGTCTCGCTTGGTGAAGCAAAATCGGAGCCAGACAGTGGCTCAGCTGACAGCCCAATACAATGCAGGGTCAAGTAGAATAGTATCAGAACACACTATTGGATATGGGGCTACGCAGCAAACGTCCCACTCGTGTGCCTTTGCTGTCCAAGCGTCATCGCCAACTACGCCTGCGCTGGGCCCGAGAACATCACGACTGGTCCATGGATCAGTGGGAGAGAGTTGCCTGATCTGATGAATCACGGTTTGTCATTCATCACGCTGATGGCCGTGTCAGGATACGCCGTCTTCCAGACGAACAGTTGCTCCCTCAATGTACAGTAAGTCATGCACAGGCCGGTGGGGGAGGTATTATGCTTTGGGGGACGCTCTCTTGGGCGTCTCTGGGACCCGTGGTTGAGGTAGAGGAGTCCATGAATGCTACAGGGTATCTTAAAATCATTGCGGACCAGCTGCACCTCATACATAGCCTCTGTTTTCACAGCTGGAAATGGAATTTTCCAACAGGACAACACCCCGTGTCACAAGGCTCAAATTGTGTTGGAGTGGTTCCCAGAACATGATACTGAATTCCAGTTAATGTCCTGGCCACCTAACTCACCGGATCTCAATCCGATAGAACACATTTGCGATGTCATGGAACGGCAGCTCAGAGTTCAAAGACCACTAAGTTGCAATATCACGGATTTGCGTGACCGTTGCTTAAACATCTGGTACAATCTGTCTCCGGCCATCTACCAAGGACTTGTGGCATCCATGCCAAGGTGGGTTGCAGCTGTGTTGCGGGCTAAAGGTGGACCAACTCGTTATTAAGAGGTGGTCAAAATGTTTTGTTGGCTCTTGAGTGTATATATATATATATATATATATATATATATATATATATATATATATATATATATATATATATATATATATATATATATATATATATATATATATATATATATATACCTTTAAAACCTGTAAAAAAATATAGACAGAATTTTAAGTGTATAAAATTTTTTTTTACCGTATATCAAATTCAAATCTAGTAGTTGTCGGAGTCTGTTTTATGCTCCCTTTTGCAAACTAACCATTTTCAGGCTACATTTTTTTTCCCTGCGAAATCAGATTTTTATCAATTTCCATTAAAATGATTAATGTGAGTATTTTTTTAACTTTGTGAATTAAGTATGGTAACTTTGAACTTCAAAAAATCAATCGAAAGATATAGGGGACTCTCGATTTAACGGATAATCGAATTTATGCTAGTTTTGATAGTAATTATTTTAAAAAATTAAAACATAAAAAAATGATATAATAAGATACACATTTTTCATGTTTTTACATCGATTGAAAAAAAAAGAAAATAACATTTGAAAATAAGTTATTCTTGAATTAAAAAAAAACCAAATCATTTGAATAAAAATCATGAAAATAACGTTAGTGTCACTTATTAAAAAGATAAGATAAAAGATAGATTTAGTTCAAAGATGAAAGAAAAGTTAAGATAAAAGAAAAGTTAAGCTTTTTCATCCGCAAAAGTCACAGACACATAATAAAAATTATGTAACACTGAGTTTTATATTCATGTATACAAAGTTTTCTTAAAACAATAAAACACAAAAAATAAATATTCTCAGAACAATATATTTTGTTTCAGTGACACAAAGTAAAATCATGTTTGTTCTAGTGACTTCGATTGGTAAATTTTTATTTTTAATGAAGACATATATTTTCAAGGCAACTATTCAAAACATTATATTCTCATAAAATTTCTATTGCTGAAACATAGCATCAAGCAAATATGCTGCATAAATATTTTATTTGAAAAAAAAAAAGCCCTTCTTTCAGAAATGTTTGCGTACTTTTGCGTATAAGGTATTAAAAAAAGTTCGGAGGATTATTTTGAAGGGAAATGCACGTAAATGAAAATTTTTTATTGTGAATTCGTTTTCTTAATAGTTTAAGGAAAATGTGTTGCATAGGCAAAATGCTCTCGCTATATATGGGGATAATTTTCCAAGCAGTTTTAATAATAAAAAGTGGATTTTCTTATTTTAGTGAATTTCTTTCAAAGTAGGTGCCATGTTACTATAAAAGGTATCCAAATGCGGTGATGAATAACTCGAAAGAATATTTTATTTGAAGTTAATCCATGGGCAATAATTGAGAACCAAAATTGTCACTACAAAATTTGATTAACAGTAAATGAATGCATTATGATTACTAACATTTGAACTATGTATACATACTATTTAGGCTTCAGAAGAGACAAATAACTGATATATTTTTAAGGATATTGTTTAAAATCGACAATGAAGATCGATTCAGAGTTTTTTTAAAAAACTGTATAGCTAATTAGAACGTTATTTGATGAAATGTTATTCTAATAAATACATAACCTTGTCGTATTTGATTTATGTTGGGCACCACCCTCTAGAGAAATGGCTATGGTTACGCGTATTGAATCATCATCAAAAATGAGGGTTATTGAAAGGGTGTGCCTCACGATTTGCTCATTCATCATCTTCTCTACTTGGGTAAACAGATATCTTTTTCAATCTTTCACACATATCTTCCATACAAATAACTATAATTTCTTTCACTATAGTTGGATACTAAATGTTTCAATTTATTAATTATAGTTTAAAAACACTTTAAAATTACCTTGCAATCAAATACGAATTCAAATCTGAAGCATATAATATACATAAAAATTATTAATTAAAATTTTATGTTTTTTATATATTAAGAGAAATTGAGACAAAATTTTCCTAAAAGTTAATTTAAAATGTTATATAACAAAAAGCAATATCATGACTAGAATTGAATAATTTAGAATTGTTCTGATTTTCAAGAAGAACATTTTAATTCTGTTCAATACAACAATCGTCAATGCAGTGCAACATAAATAATCAAAAGAAGTAACATGACTAGAATTTATAAATTTAGAATTGTTCAATTTTTCCAGAGGCATATTTTCGAATACGCTGTCTCTAATTTTGTGCAATACAACAATAGTTAATGCAGTTCAACATAATATGACTAGAATTGTATAATTTTCATTTTTTTAGAGGAATATTTTTAATTTGTTCAATCAATCAATATGTGGATACATAACATGACTTCAAACGAAAACATTCAATAGAACCTTTTAGCAACTTTTTTCTTTCTCGACAACATTCAACCAATTTGTTTCGCATAGTTAATTAAGTAAATTTATATAGGACGTTTTCTCCGAAACCGTAAAAATTTGAGCCCGAAACTATAAAAGAAAAAAAAAACTTTACAATGTGTCCTAAAATAAAAACAAAATATCCCAAAATGATGTCAGCTTTCAAACATACTGGAAAGTATGAAACTAGTGCGAAATTAATACCAGTTTTTAAATATACTAGAAATGTTTGTAACAGTTTTGAAAAGTTATGCTTCGTTCGTATACATGCTGGAGATTTTGAAATTAATTGGGAAATAACTTATTTCAAAATACCTAGTTCATAAAAGCGAATAGTATTTAATACAGCACACTTTCCCGAAAATCACAAAGGTTTTGATTTTACTAATAATTCGTCAATATTTACTTTTTTCTTGATTATTTTCCAATCTTTCTTTTTACTTGGCATTTCAAGAGTGATTCACTCTCCAGTAAAAAAGAAATATATTTGCCATTATTTAATAATTTTTATAATTTTAAAAAGCATTTAAGTAACATATATTTTAAATACTTTAAAATTAGTTTCAATAATTATGTTGTTATAAATTCTGTATAACAGTAATTTTTAAATTAAATTTATTTTCATTAATTGCTTTTTTAGTTTTTTTCTTTTTTTAAACACATTGTCGAGGAGCTCCGTCGTATTAGTGAAACTCACAAAACTACAACTGTCTGCTTTGTTTTTTTAAATGAAAAAATTCAATCCTCAATTTTATTTTGAGGTTTAAACTAATATATTGCACCACTAACTTTAAGATAATTGCTCTTCTAAAAAAGATTCTGTTGAAAAATTTTCTTGAAAAAGTTGTTAAAATTATTTTATTGATTTATTTTATGACTAAAAATAGGAAGATAATAATAAAAGTCGACATGTTTTGAGTTAGAGCGTTCAAAAATTCACGTCAGAAGTCATTCTCGCTATGCAAATCTTGAGAACGGCGGCTACTTTTGTGTGCTCGAACCACGTAGACTTTTATTTCCATCTTCATATTTATTCTGAAGTCAATGAATTTCTTATCAATAATTATACTGTGTTACGATTAGTATTTTGATAAGAATTTTATTCTCGTAAAAGTAAGCTGTTCTCGTAAAAGTAAAAAAATATTTTAATAGTGTTCATATTGTTCTTAAAAAGGTAAGGGAACCGTTATCTTAATTAATTCCATTAATTTACTCCTGATTATCTTAATTTATTCCATTTGCGAAAGCGTTATTGCCTGGCAGTTTTGGACAGATATCGTCAAACATACATAGCTTCCTAGCCTCCAATTTATGATCCAATTTTTTCGAAATTTTGCCTACCCCCCAATTTTTAAGATCAGGTCATTAAGATTGAAACTTAATTCGTGAAAATCGGATCATTAGAACGAAAGTTATTCACGGAGATATAATTTATTATTTTGCACACTGTGCAGTGAGCAAAACTCACAAAGTCTTACAGATTCACAAAGTCTTATAAAATTTAAGGTGTTTTGTTTTTCTATAGATGAAGAAATTTCATGAATTCATGAAATTTCATGAAAGTGTTCTTAAATTCTTAAAGTAAGTTCTTAAATACTTAAAAAAATGTCTCTAAAATCGTCAAGATTGAGTAAGTAAAAATCCCTTCATTAAATCAAAAATTATACAGGCCTTTAACTTTTTTATTTTGTGCGATAGATATTTGTTTAACTCGCTTGTTACTCTATTATCTCTAATTACTTAATTTTTAATCTTAGTGCCAGCTTTAGTTATCCCCATGTTAGGTGGTAATTATAATTTTTTTTTATTTATCGTCTTTAACATACATGAAAAACTTCATACGAGTAAACATAGCATGTAATAACGGTTATTTTACAACAATTGATCTTACTCTTAAATTGAAAGTCACTGCCGGTAATAAAATATTTTGCGATTTTATTTTCGCACGGTGAAAATTCTACAAAACTAAGAAAAATCCTAACTAAAATTAATAATTTTTTTTAACAAGAATATAATATTTAATAAAATTTTATAAAATATAAACAGTTATAAAATATAAATGTTGCAAAACTTTAAAGTTAAGCCTCTCTCAACGATGTGACCATGTTCGAATCCCAGCCATGACTGATTGGGACGAATTTCACTCCAATTTCACACCAACCACTGTGGCTGACGCAAAATAACCTTAGTGTATCATGGGTCCTCTTTTTGACTGGCTAATTGTAGGATGTTTTTTTCTCCAAATAATGCAAATGTTCAATCAAAAAGTTCTCCATGTTCCCATGCTTGATTTATGAGGCATTGATTAAACTCTGGATTAGGATGGCTGTTCAATGCCGGTTATAAAATAAAATTTAAAATTGAAAATATTTTAATTTTTCAAAATAATTGTAAAAGCATTCTATTAGTTCCAGAGTTGGAAAAAGAAATTATTCGAGTCTTTAATCAAAAATTAATTTATTTTAAATGAAAAATATAACTTTATAGATAAATTTCTTCTTTATTTAGGTCCCAATGGCAAACAATAACAGTACATCATTTGAAACTTTTGTTGTTATTCTTACGTCATAAAGTAGAAGTATAAACTTTTTCACGAACATTTAAGAAATGCTCTTGTAATAAATTTGTGTGAAATAAAAGGATTAAACCTAAACAGTCGGCTACTTTCATCTCTTACTTGTGTTGAGGGTCTTTGTGGACCATCACAAAATTGAGGGAAATTTCTCTTGTATGACCATCAGAGACTTAACAGTTCAAAATAGCTGGCAAAAGTGTTGTTATAAACAAATACTTATATTAAAAAAGCTCTTTTATGCTTTTGCCTACAAGGTGCTTCATCTATCAAGAAGGGCTTAACAAAAGCAACAAGAATTTTTCTTAGGTCAAAACACGCAACATAAAAGTTAATGATGTTCGTTTCTATCAGTAAAAATTCTTTTAAAAAATTGTTTCAACTTTTCTAATATTAGTCTTTTAACTTTCCTTAAAATACACATTTCACTGTATTATTAATTTTCTCATAAATGATATATCACTTAAATTAATAGAAGTTTGCAACAACTAAAATGATCCATAACAAAAAGTATTACAGTAAAGAGCCAAATAGAAACACCCTCACTCATGACATGTATTCCGGAACGTATAAAAAAAGGATTCCCATATTTTTAAAAAATGTTTTGTGATATATTAAAAGTTTTCTGATATTTAAAAAAAAAGGTTTTCTGATATAAATACTTTCCTGGTAAGTTGCATTAGGATTTTCGAAGGAATTTTTTTCGAATCATTTAATGAATGAATTTTTTCATTAAAATTTGATAAAATTTTTTTTTCTTCAATTTTCACTATTTTTTCGAAAAATAATACGAAGTTTTCTTTTGTTGTTTCTGAGACTTGTTTCTAATTAAATCACATATTTAAAAATAAGTATTAAAATGAATCACGGTAGAAAAAGCACTGAAAATATAAGCCCGAGAACTATAATATAAATTTACCATTTGATTTGATTTGAATCCCAATTCAGTAGAATTAAATACTTATTTGGACGTATTATATTTCTTTAAAAAATAATTGGCATACAACGTTTCATTCGAAATACACTGAAAGAAACATTTAATACAAAATGTATTTTTAGCTTTAAATACTTTATGATATACTTTATATAGTACTGTTACATATTGTATTGTTATATAATTTATAGTTATAGTATTGCAATATAATTTACAATAGTAATGTTCTAAATAATGTATCAATTGACAATATTGACTCAGAGGGTTAATGAAAAATATTAATAAACGTAATAAAGTAATTCAATTTAATACAATTTTTTACTAGAAAAGGTATTTTTGGATATTATTAAATCACAAAGAGTAATTTAAATCAATTTTAGAACTGTTTAAGAGAAAAAAGTTACGGCTCGCTTTTGGTCGTTCAAGCAGGGGTGCAAGAATGGGAAGTCACTATGATCTCTCAAATATTTTCAGTATTCAGCAAATTTTGCCAAATATATATATTTGACATATTTATAAAAATTCATTTTCTCTTTTTTTTTTTTTTTTAGTGTGTTTATTTAAGTGTTGTTTATTTATTGTAAATTTAAGTGTTGTTTATTTCTCAGTTCTCCTTTACCAAATAAAGTGTGTCCCAAAATTAACACAAGAATTGAATTAAATGGAAAACATAGATTTTAGTCTTTAGATTGTTATTTTTTCAATGAATCATAAAGTATATAGAATAGGGTTATTTATGGAATAACACATTGGGCAAATTGCCTCAAGGGCTTTGTTGGCACATAAGCACCTTTTTGTCCAAATTTTCATGACCTTTCTGCATAATTGTGGCTGAATTTCTTTGATGTAGCATTTAATTTCCTCTTGAGAAACACGGGTGGTTGTGGGCTTGTTGACATAGACCGTTGACTTCAAATAACCTAATAAGAAGAAATCTAATGGTGTTAAATACACCATGATGAAATACACAATAAGGTTACACGATTTAGGGGGCCAATTCTGATTACTGAAACGAGAGAGTACATGACCAGGAAATGTCTCATGCAGTAATTGAACTATTTATATGGCCTGTTTCACCGCCTTTGGCCACATCAATAGCATCCAATTTTGGTAGAAAGAACAGTTTCTGCTTTACCAGCCTCATTTTCAAGAAAAGTTTGGCCCAATGATGCCCCCAGCCGAAATTCCGCACCAAACAGTGACACGGTGTGGGTTCGACAAACACGTGTCATCTTTGAACCCCAAAAACATAAATTTTTGCGATTAACAAAGCCATCAAGGTGAAAATGTGTTTCATCCCTTAGAATGATTTTGCTCGAAAAATTAGCATCCACTTGTTTGATGTTCAATAATCCATTCCACGAATTCCCTTCGCTGTTCACGGTCATTAGGCTTCAGTTGTTGTTTTAATTGAATTTTATAAGCACGGAGACGCAGATCTTTTGTGAGGCTGTAGAGAGCTTCTTGTAGTTTACAAAACTAGTCCACGAAACCGAATTCATATTCCTCTACCAATACTCTCACGCGCTGCTTCGATATTGACATTTGAACAGCTTGTTTTCGGACGACCGATGTATTTAGTGTCTCCAACTGATCCAGTCTCCCTGAATTTTTCAATTAATCTTTTTTCAGTTGACGAGGTTAAAACACTATTTTGACCATATTTTGTATAAAATTCTCGAACCGCTAAGCTTTCATTATTTTTAAAATATTGTTCAGTAATAAAAACAAACTGTTGTATCGTATAACGCTCCATTTTCACTAACTCTCAGCTGTCTTTTTTCAGGGTTGCCAACAATATACTGCAAAAATGGCGGCAATCTTTCGTTAACACCCCTTATAATCGCTCTTAAAAAGCTCATTTGTCTTCATGACGCTTCCATTTCTGAATACAAACAAACCAGTTTCATCAGAAAGATAAGGCGCCAAATAGCTCTTTTATAAAAAAGAAAAATTGGTGAGTAAAATTGGGAAAAAACAATTATCTATTAATTTTGATAAAAAGTATTTGTTGCAATTCAAATAATCTTTAAAATATATAAAGGTACAAAAAATGGGATATTAAATAAAAGAATTGCCAAACATCAGCTGAAACAGTTTCGTCGCATTGATACATATACTTGGTCTTGGCTAATTCGGGATTTTAAATCTCCCCTAACGCTAAAATTTTTTTTTTCAAAAATGAAATTTTTTGTCAAAGTTTAATAACGCTATTTATGAGAGGAGGTCCCGCTGCCGAATAAAGGATTGCATAGAAACCAGGTCTTCCCTATTCAGAAGCACGTGGAGTTCATAATAGGGAACATTTCACAAAACACGATTCACAAAATATCTATTAGACTAGACTTGTTGATTACCCTAATTATTTATTTTTGATGTCCTCATTTTTATATTTATTTATCAAATGGTTTCTTAATTAAGTAGAATAAAAGTAAGGGAGGCTCCACATTTTTATGACTTACGACAATGTGGTCAACATTGCGCCACTTCCCAGCTAAGACAGTCAATCTCTCACTGGAGATCGAATCACAGTTTTTTATAATAACTGTTCACTGCTTTAACAGCTGAGCCCTTCCTCACAAATATAATTAATTAATTTTGAAATTGTTAAATTAGTAATACATTGATTGAAAAATTAACCTATTGTAAAAATATTAGTATCCAAGTAATTTTATTTTCTTTTAATTAGAGCAAATGAATTCTTTACTCGTTCATGATTCGGTCAAATAAGGACTTTAATTAGGCCAAATAGGAATTTCCCACTCCCGAAAATATAAATTCGCGACAAACCTGTCTCGGAGCCCGAAGTCTGATCTCGAAATAATTGGGTTCCCGAACTAGCCGAATTTTACTGCCACAAAGCACTGAAAAGCAATTTTTAATACAATATAAATTTTAGGTTTAATAACTGATTTTTTTTTTTTTTTTAGAGTAATAAAAAAGGTTTTATGAGTCGGCTTCAAATCTACCTGTTTAAATATCATTTTGCTAAATAGTGAGAAAATTTTTAATTAATCCTTATTCTTTTTCAGAAAAATATATAATTTCATTCGATTATATTACATTTAAAATCTAAGACCAAAATGAAACTGGTTGTTAAATTCATGTAAATAATATGGAAGGACTTTTTTTTTCCTCTGCTTTTTCTAGTGCTCTATTTTCCGTTCACTGTTTAATTATGATATTTGTATGATTATCACACGTGTGATTATTTGATGATGACTTTTTATGCTCCTGAGACTCGCAATTTAAAGGGTTACAAAAATTGCTATTTTTCCTTATGAAATAAATATGCAGCTTAGAAGAAAGACTAGCCTTAATTAATATTTTTAATTACTTTTAATTATTACCTAAACATTGATAAATTGTTTAGCATTTATGCATAGTTTAGGATGTAGTATTTATAGTACATTTCTTCACAATTTTGGTACAAAATCCACTAGACTAAAATAATCAGATAGATATGCCTGCCCAAAAAGTTACTTAAATCTCAACTGTCTTATATTTCATTCCGAGGGTCAAACCATTTCAATTCATACAAAGTTATATTATTTTTAGTCTAATATGTCAGTCAGGAATATCATGTTATTCAAACATCAAAAAGATCAATATTTTCTTCTCATGTTTTAAAATTCATCTCATAATAATAATAATACTTGTAGAATATGAATAAATGTATAATGCGAAAAATTTTAGTAATGAGTTATCATTTTTTTGCATCTTTAGGTATACAAGAAAGTTCATGGATTTAGTCTTAATCAAAAAATAATAAGTACAATATATATATATATATATATATATATATATATATATAAATATATATATATATATATATATATATATATATATATATATATATATATATATATATATATATATATGTATGTATTTAAAAGGGGAAGTTCAAATATTGCTCATAGAAGATTGCTCCTTACTATTGCTGACAGGAAGGGAAGGAAGGGTAAAGTAATGATTACGCGGCATAAAAATCCCCTTACTTTACTTTTTCTTTCAATATTAATAAATGTAATAACAACAAAAAATTGCTAAAAATATCATATTAGAAAAAAATTTAAATTTGAAGCAAAAGTTATATTTGTGACAAGAAAACGTTGAAAAGAATCTTAAAGAAATTTCAGATTATTACAGTAAAAGTTCAAGAAAACAAAATGTAATTTAATAATCACTTAAAGGACTCATCACCTGCTACTGTAATTATAAATTTAATTTTTACACAAAAATGGTGGACATAAATAGTGTAAAATAACGGTGAAATGTGAAATATATATAGCGTTTAACTACACCGCAGTAGCTACCTCTCCTTTTTTTTTTTTTTGTTTTTTTGTTGAGATATACTAAAATTTTTTTAGATTATCGCAATTAATTTTAAGGAATGTTTTATTATATTAATTACTTATCTGTAATTGTTTCACTACAATTCATTTTCGAGTAAAGAAATAGCTGTTATTAATCTAACCAAGACAAAGCGTATCGAAAATTTAAACGAATTACTTTACACAAAAATTAGTAGATTGAAACACCAGAATGAAATATTAAGAAGGTCAGTTTTTGGTGTAGTGAATGTTTCTTTACCTGAATGTGAATGTTTCTTTACCTGATTTGGTATAGAGTAGTTACCACCATTTTTCATGAAATATGATTTATAAAGTTATTTTTATGATAAAATTCAAAGTAAGGACAGTTAGGTAAATTCTTAAAATAAAACTAGTTTGTAAATCAAACATGGGTGTAGCAAAGAGAATTATGCTTATTTCATTAAATAAATTTTTAAATCTTCACAACTCAATTAGAAATAAAATGTGTAACTCAGATGTTCTGTTACAGATGGCAGCACTATATTATATTTTTAAAAAAGAAAACAATGAAGGGAAATGTATGAAAGGAAGAACCTAAAAGTCCATTCACTGATCGCTGCCTAAAATGTTTCATTTAGGAATTAAAGATTAAACAATTTTTGCTACGCATTGAAATAAAAACTAGCTAATAAAATTAAATTGAATGGTAATAAAACTGAATGGTATAATGAAATAAAATAAAATGGTAATAAAATTCCTGACGACTTAAATTTCAAACTTTTGAGGTAGTTTTCTTAACATTTTTAACCCCCTTAAAAATCATTTAAGGTATTTTAAATGTACAATGCGCAAAATAGAAAACGGAGCACCCTGAATAACTTTTGATTCAAATGATCGAAGCTGCACGTTCTAGGCAGGGGCTGATTAAGCGTACGCGGGGCCCTTGGCCATTCAAATTTTTGGGGCCCTTAGATAAAAAAATTTTCTCGTATATTTTTTTTTTTTTTTTTCAAATATAAAAGTATTTATACATCTTTTCATTTAAGAAAGCATATTTAAAAAAAAATAAATAATAACCTGGACCTCTTAAACAGTGACAATTTCAATATATAAAATTTGATTAAAGTGACCAGTTGTGTGAGTTTTTTCTAGAGTATATAAAACAATAAATAAACACTTACCTTTCAGTAAAATATTTTGTAATTACTTATTGATCAAATAGAATTACGGACACTAAATAATTATAAAACACTGAAAAAATTATGAGTTGACTTCAGTTGAGGCACTAAATAACCTCTTTTTCATTGAAAACGTCTCAATAATGTCAACAACATTTAATTCTTTTTCGCGCAAAAATCAAAAGGAAAAATTTGAACTTAAAAAACATTGATAAATATTATAATGCATAAACTATAATAATACTTATAAATAATAAGTAAAATAAGTAATAAATAAATATGCAAAAAATTATGTAATAATTATGTAAAAAATTATCGTATTTTATTAATGTATATTTGAAATAGAATTTTTTTTTAAAAATCAATGTTTTTCTTAATTTTTTTTAATTTATTTTCAAAATAATTTTTTTAAGGGGGCCCCTAATCATTGGGGGCCCCAGGCCATGGCTCAGTCTGGCCCAATGGGTAATCCGGCACTGGTTCTAGGACTCAATCTTAATGGTTCGAAGGGGTGGAGACAAAATTTTGAGTCATGAAATCAGACTTACTTTCTCTGAAAAACCTAACTTTAATCCGACGGATTCGAATTTCGGATCCCTAAAATATAGGAGGTACCCATAATCTAGAAAGTATGATTCCAATAGTTCGGTCAGGAGAGCGGTACAAATTTTTTACCCCTTAATGTTAATTTTACTTTTTGAGTATTTCACTGAATCTCGAGAACTTTTAAAGCGAATTAAGAACTTTTTTCTTAATCCGACGGATTCGAATTTCGGATCCCTAAAATATAGGAGGTACCCATAATCTAGAAAGTATGATTCCAATAGTTCGGTCAGAAGAGCGGTACAAATTTTTTACCCCTTAATGTTAATTTTACTTTTTGAGTATTTCACTGAATCTCGAGAACTTTTAAAGCGAATTAAGAACTTTTCGCAAACATTAAAAAATATGTTTATCAATACATATTTCCATGGAAAAAAAAACTTTTAGTAAGTGTTACATATTTTTTTATAATTTAATTTAATAATGGTCTAAAAAATTTTGAATTGAAAGGTATAATTTTTTTTTTTTTTTTTGCAATATTTTTAAGAAATGTAATTTTACATAAAATAATACGAAATTTGAGCAAAATCGGTCGAATAGCTCCTGAGAAATTTAATTTTGAAAACAAGATTTTTTTCTAAAATTCAATTTCTTTTTCTTTGAGTTTTTATTCAGTGTTAAAACATTTATTAATGTTTAAATTTGTTTCTAAATGATTTTATTGTTACTAAGGATTTTATTGTTTAGGTTTTTTATTAAATATTTTTATTCAAAATGCACTGTATTTAAATATTAAATATTTTTTTGCTAACTTAATACTTATATATATATACCTTTTTTTTCATTTATATGTCGGAAGGTGTAACCCCCTCCAAACATGTAATAAAACTACGCCACTGCTGAAAGTAGTTATCAAATGTTCCAATTCAAGGGTCTGCACTTCTAAAATCTTAACATAAGAATACTTTTTCCCTTTGACTCATTTATGGATTGTTATAACCCTATATACCTTCAGTGTGGAACATTCAAGTGTCCGTCCAGAAACTATCTATTGCATGTTTCCTAAAGACCCCCTAAAGAGTACGCAATTTTAGTTCTTATCAAAATTGATAACAAAATGGTATACATTTGGGGTCGCATCGAATTATTTCAGCAGGGTAAAAAAAAGATATGGAAATCTGACTTAGCACGTAACAGGAAGGCAGACGAAATAATCAAAAAGACAGCTTTGATTGGAGGTTGAAATTAGAAGGTATTTCGAATAATCGTTTTTATACTCCTCTCTGTTTCTTCCCTCTATCATACAGAACACCTTATATTATGTATGGAACACCCGTGGCGTTATGGAACACCCTGTATAGATCTTTTTATATTTCTGATTAAGGCGTTTATCATTTCACAATTTTCTTCTCCCTTTTAATACATGATTCTTTCAAAATTAGTTTATTAAATACCCGTGCAAAATCAAAGAAAGAGGAAAAATATAATTTATTGAAAGAAAAAATATTTTGTAATTTTTAAAAAGTAATAATAATTGTATACAGTAACCTTTTTAAAACGAGTTATCTGAACAGCATAAATTAAATCAATGGTTTGAGAAAAATCGTGTTTAAGAAACTATATTGCTTTAAAAAAAATTTAAAAATTTATTTAAAAAAACAAAAGAATTTTTTTAAAAATTTTGATGAATTTATCTTTATGAAATGAATGAAAAGAGAACAGACACTTGAAATCATTTTTTGAATCAGACTCCAATTACACTTTTTAATATAACTAAAATCATGATTTTAAATAAGTTTGATTTATCCTTGAAAATTCCTTTTCACAAACAAAAGGAAAAAATCAAAGATTTAAGTTGCTTTATTGCTATAACTGCATCAACTTTTTAAATGGCATTTGTTGTTTTTGATTTATTTTAATTTAAAAATATTTACAAAATAGTTTCGCAGATGGCAGCACGAAAACTTCCTTTCTTGAATGATATGATGAAAATGAGGAAAGAAATGGAGATATGGATTCTGTTCTTATGAGTTGAAAATTTGATTTGAAAATCAATTCTAAACTTCATCAGTTAGAAGAATTCTTCAAATTAAATTTTCATGGCAAATAGTTTGACTAGTACTAGTACCTTAAACTCAGTTTTAAAATCTATAATGACAATTAATGCATCTATACATGCAATAGTTTTCGTTCGTAAATAGCGATGCATGGGCGTCGAACGTGTGGAGGAATGGTGTTACGTCGAACGTGTGGAGGAATGATGTTATATCTCTTTGTTTCATTATTTATGTTAACGAATTTTACTTGTAAATAGTAACAGTAATTATTTTTATGATTATTTATAGTCCCCCTCTTATACTCTTTTCTCTCCAGTTTACGTTTCAGCAGTTAAAATGTAAAAGAGTGAGGAATATTAACAAAGCTGACGCATGCCAATAATATATCTTTTTTATTTATTTATTTATTTGGGTGATTCTTTGGACGCACGGCAATTCGGACTAAAAAATTTCTTCAAATTTTAAGTCTTCAAAATAATCTAAAATTTTTTTGTATACTCATTTAGTTACATTTACTAATATTTTACAGACAGCAGTGTATTTTATTGACATTTGCTCAAGAAAAAAATAAAATAGAAATTCATCAAATCTTGAATGGCAGGAAAATGACATATTAGCTTAGAAGTTTAAAACAGTCATTTTAAGCTAATAGTAAGTAACTCAATTTAAGCCTTTATGTTAGGTGGACCATAAATTGCTTAAATCAATTCTTTTTATCCACAGTAGAAAGAATCAAAAATATTTTTGTTGCTGATATGTACAGAATAAAATTGTGTATAAATAAAATTGTGTGTAAATAAAATTGTGTATTGCCCAAAAAAAAAGCATATATATTTATTAAAAAAACGGCAATTTTTTGATATTTTATATATAATTTAGCAAAATATTTTCATGTTATTGCTTCGAAAAAAAAAAGCAGAATTGAAAAAATTTGGTCAGAGATATTGTTTTGTTCAAAATTAAGTTTTCATACAAGTGGGTATATTAGAAACCATTCGATACTTTTAATATTTTTATTTTCAAATTTGTTATCTATGTAACTATATTAATGCAACAGAAATCAAATAATAATTCTTATCTTTTATAAGTATTTAGTGTAGTTTACAGACAATGCAACAGATTTAAAAAATAATATTTTTTGTTAACCCACTTTAAAAAATGCCCTTTTGAGCAAACGCTTTTCGGTGTAGCACATTATTTAAACAGTAAGAATGTCACATATTTCAAATTCAAAAGAGCTCCAAGTAATTTTTTCTTGTAGCTTAAATTTTGAAAAGAATTCTGTTTTTCATATTATGTGCAATTATCGAACAAGTTCCTGCGCGTTTGAAATAATGATGGGGATTGATTTAAACATTTAGTAGATAAAATTCAATCGCAGTAGAAATGTTTTCTTAGTATAAAATACTGGGGTAATACAATTTAATCTTTTATAATAATAAAAAATGATTTTTAATAGTGAATAAATATTTTATTAAATTATGTATTATCAAAATTCAAAATTTTCTCTTTTTGTTTTCTCATAGAGTTAGGAGCTTGTTTATAATGTTTTTGATAGTTGCTTTCAAGATTAATCAAAGAAAAGTTCATGATTTTATTATGAAATTCAGTGCTCAAAAAATATTATATAAGTTATTGTCCCGTTAATGTTTTGTTCTTTTATCGTTACTACCTTACTTAAAATTTAAAATACACGAAACACTTCAGTGAAATTTTAATGATCCTTTTATCCTCTTTTAAAGCATTTTTGTCAAGATAGAAATTATTTGAAAAGTACGCGCGACAATTTTAAATTCTGATGAGAAATATTTATGGAATATTTCATAAAAGTATATCCTTTTTATAATTAGTTCCTTTACTTGATATTTCTTTTTCCATTCCAAATAAATTCAGTGCAAATTAACTGAAAGGAGTTCTGTATTATTGATTGGATTTAAATATAATTACTTTTCACAAAAATTAATACTTAAAATACTGGAAACATCTGTGATTCCGGTAGCTAATTTACAATCCAGTGGCCTTTAACGATTTTTTTCCCCTATAAAGCAAGTTCTTTTTAAGTTTGTTACCTCAACTTAATTTTATTTATTTATTTATTATTTAATAAAAACAGGTCATTAAAGGTATTTTCATAAATCCAAATTTAGCTGAATGTAACAGACATGTAGCGAAATAAGGTTCTTACAATTTATAGCTTTCTCAATTTTATTGAATGATACTAAAAAATAATAGGATAAATCCCTATCATGCAATAGAATTTCTACTTTGTGGTCTGAAACATTTATATTTTACTCATTTGTTTATTTGCATTCTAAAATATCTGCCATGGATATCTTCCGTGGAGCACCTTTTGGGAACCGCTGATCGATACTCGTAAAAGTAGATAGAAAAAATACAATTACAGTATATTGAAAGATGAAATATCCCGAATGAATAGACCACTTTTAAAAAAAATTAATTCTCAAAAAAATTAATAATTTGACTTAAGATTTGTCCATTTCTTGAGAATGTAATGATAAAAGTTAAGCTAAAAAAACTGTAATGAATTGTAAAAACTGATATTTACAATTCATCTATAATAAAAGCCATAATTTATAAAAGCTATTATCATTATAATCACTATTATAAATTTAATGCTAGAGAAACTATTTTATCTTTTATGGTTACTTTACCTTTGATATAAAACTAATTAATCATATTTAAGGACCTTTTGTTTTATGAATTACATAGCTATTTAAAATAAAATTACGTTTTTTTCTTCGTACTCACTGGAATATATTTTTAATCCTCTTTATTTAATTAGGTTCTCTTCGACAGTATTTTCTTAAACATCCAATCACAATTTAATATATTATTTTCTATTTCATTATAATACAATTCTGTAATCAACATTTTTCGATAGGTCATTTATTTGTTTACAGTTTGATAAATACCTTTATTTTTGCCTAATTAAAGTAAAAAAAAAAAAAATTCTGACGTTTATTAGGAATTAGAAATGAAAAGAAAATTCTTCGAAAATTTTGCATTTAAATCATGAAAGCTGCTATCAACTATAAATTGCAAATTCATATAATATAATGCTTTGGATAACACTTGCCAGTTGCAACTGATGTTTATGGTATCAGCATGGAATATTTGACTGTGTTTTAACAAGCCAAATGCAGATTCAATTTTTTAATAGAGAATTCGATGCATTTTTGACCTTCAATTATAGTTAATAAAAATTAAAGTTGTTTACTATAAACTATATTTGAAAAAGACGAAGGTTTTAAATGACACTCTAAACACCTAATTCTAAAATAGAAAAAAAAATATTTCAAAACATAAAAATGTTTTTTTTTTTTTTTTCTTTTCTTTTTTTTTTTTTTTTTTTTTGACGATACTATAATCTCCAATGGGTTAATAGATTCTCCATTGCCATAGAGTCGTCTTCATTGAGCTTAGTATTTTCATTGAGGTTATTTTTTAACAATGTCACTTAAAACGGTTAGGTTATGATTCGTCACCTTGGTTTCAACACATTTGATGGTTCTTGTATTATAGTATGTTATGTTTCGTATTTCTATACTGATTTTCAAAAACTCACTAATATACCATTTAAGACATTCCTAATTCTGGTACTAAAAAGTGAATACTAGTGCATATTATAACAAAATATTACAACAAATTATATATTTTATTACATATTATAACAAAATATAAGAAAATTATAGCAAAAAAATACCCTAGAAGAGCAAAATATTGATAGTCACGAATCCCGGAATATATAATTATGCTTTCAAAATTTTGAATGTTTAGTAAAATGTTTTGTTTAATAACATTTTCGCAACCATTGCTGCAAATAATTCTTTTGCGATGCAGTTTCTGCAATTATTTGTGAGGCTTGTTGATTTTTTAAGGAGGTTTTGTGATATCTCCCTTTAATTAATCTCTATCCAATTTAATATATTCAATATAATAATCTATTCAATATATTATCTATTCAATTTTAATGCTAAAATAGACCTATATTTTTTTAGATGATCCGACGTGATTACATTACATTTTAAATTGGTCTGACAAGCTTTCGTTTGAAGGTCCTGCGTGCAAAAACACTTTAGTACACTACGGTGATACACTAACAGTGCAAATTCACGGAACTTTACCGTTTAGCTTTATAAAATTATATAGTATATTGACGTTAAAAAACTTTTTTTTTTGACAGTGTAGGATTTATTTTTCCATTAATGAATTTTCTAATTTTCATTTATCACATTTTTATAAATTTTGAATTTGCCTTTTTTAGTCAACAGATAACGTGACTCTACGGGGCCTTAAATTCCAAGCTGTCTCACCTTTTTTGTTGTGGGAAAAGTCGGTATTTTTCCTGAAACATAAAGGTCTTTTCAGATTTAACTATTTATCATACGGGCCTCTCGACCGGCGCATGTGCCGGTTTCTGAAGCGCGCCTTCTCTCCTAAGCGGACGGCCTGTCGCGGCGACGAGTCGACCCGGTACTTCTCGCATACCCATATTTGGGTGGGAGGGTTAAACACCACCCTAACTATTTATCATTCCTGAAAATATTTTTATTATTAAAAATGTTTTTATTTTGGTAATAATATTTGTTCAGAAAAACTAATTGTATCGGTGGTACGAAAAACCAGATTGTAACAAAAATATTTAGGAATAAATAAATAACTCAAAACAATAATGGCCTAATGTGACATTAAATTTATGAATAAGCTATTATAAGCCCATAAAATGTTAATGTAACATTATTGTTGCTTTTTAAATGATCTTTTTTTATGAAATAGGCTCGAAGGAAGCTATTACTACTTGAATAATCTGATCACATTCATTGAAATAGATTCACGTATGGTTAACTGCGGTCAAAAAACTAGATTAATTAAAGGTGGTAAAGTCTTTTTAAATAGATTTCTAAAATGTTTACTATAATCCTCATTCACGAGATTTGAGTGAAAGTTAGTCTAAAAATACTTTACTTTTACAGTTTAAATGGTCATGACCAGGGGTCAACTCTACCGGTATCTTACAGTCTCGGACTGAATTTCTCTTACTGCACTTTTCTGCTTTAAGTAATATTTCTTTTTCCATGTTGTATGTTAAATTTACACGTGTAATAAATTATGTCTTCATCCCTTCCAGCTTGATAGGAAACTCTGGTACTCATTACTTTCAAGACCCCAGAATACAAAAATATTTAAATAGTATATTAATTAAATAATTTGTTGGTTCTAATCTTAGTAAATATTTTTCAAATGTGACGCTAGTGTACAGTGTGCAAAATAACTCAATCTTTATAGTTCTACTGTCTCGGGAAAAATTGTTAGACGCATAGGATTCTATGCAAAACTTTAATTATCAGGTGATACTGTGCAGCTTTATGGTTTTTAAGCGACAGAAACAGGTATGCACTTGTTTACGTTCGTGTATCAATTGGTTAACATTGTAATACAATACGTTAAAAATAAATACTAATAGGATGTATATAAAAAATCTCCTGAATTATAACCCATTACATGTTTGTTTAAATATAAAAGTATTGCATAGAAACTCGTGCAAAACATGTAATTATTAAAACACTACAGTGCCTCTAAATATTTAGTCTAATTATTATAACATACTAATATAATACCTGATATAATAAATATTCTATATTTATATAATATATCGTTTAATTTATCCAATCGTCGAATTTATATTATATATCGTCTAATTTAACCAAATGATACACGAACGTAAATAAGTGCAAACCGGTTTCAGTCAGGTAAAAACAATAAAGCTGTATAGTATCACCTGATAATTAGGATTTTACATAGAATCTTATAATGCGTCTAATAATTTGGCCAGCGACTGCAGATCCTGAGTTTAAATATGCTCATTAATTAGTGCAGACGATTATGAAATTATACACATAAAACGTACTTTCTCTGAATAAACATACATTTTTGACCCTCAAAATATGGGGCGTTATTTGAAATTTGGAAAATATGGCTTAGGTAGGAAAGCGAATGAAGATTAAACTGAACGGAACGGTTGTAACAATGATAGAAAATTTGTGAATCGATGTAAATAACTATGAATTTTGTCATTTAAAGAAATATCATTTCCTTCTTTTGACTGTGAAAATTTCTATATTAATGAATAATAAAAGAACAACGAGAGTTTTTTTCCATCTAATATTACTTATAAACATTATAAGTATCAATGTAAATTTTTTAATTTCTTTACAATACACCATTAAACACATATATGCGCAAACTTTTGAAACTGATATCTTGGAAAAAAAAAGATGTTTGCATAAATTTCATATTAAAAAAAAGGTGCTTAAAATTTTGAAATGTTAGCGTTCAAAAACTGCCAATACGACACTGATGGACTAATTAAAGAGAGAGCACACGTTCTCTAAATTTGAAAATAATCGATAGAAACGATTTGGAAAGTAACTAAAAAGTTTCCGATAAGTGCATTGAATGGCAAATTACAGAGATTTGTTTCGATTTTGAATATCGCCCCTGTACACTGTTAAAATTTTCTTTCTGAAATTATGGTAAAATAACTGTCTGTCCATCCGATTAACCGTAAAGTTTACAGTAAAGAGCATTTTTTTTTCTTTTATGGTTTTGAAACCATTTACAAAAAGTGTGTTGAAAGGAATGGAGGAACTATTGTTGTGTCAACACAAGGACTCAAACACCAGTTCTGCCAGTCATGAGATTAACAGATTAGTAATCTCGGCTATGATATGCACGCAGTTTCAAAAAACTAAGTTGCTTCATTAGGCGGTTCTAGTTGGTGCGATAAAATTCTGATGGTTGTTTAAGTGCATGAAGTGAAAGCAGTCAAGCAACAGTTTGATTAATATTTTATTTATGGTTATTTGACTCTTTTGATTAAACATAGTAAATTACCCATTCAATAAATGGTTATTTAACCTTTTTTCCCGAGTAACTTCTAACAATGTATAGTAATTGAAGTTGACCTATAGTCCCTGACCAAATTATTTGACGCACTATAAGATTCCATTAAAAATCTTCATAATCAGGTGATACTATACATCTTTATTGTTTTTACACTGCTGATACCAATTTGCACTTGTTTACTTTCGTGTATCAATGGGTTAAAATTGTAATGCAATACGTTAAAAATAAATACAAATGGGAAGAATGTAAACAATCTCCTGAATAAAAACCCATTTCATATATGTTTAAATATAAAAATATTGCATATTAACTCGAGCAAAACATGTAATTATTCAAAAACTGCAGCGTGTCTTATAATTTGATCTAATTATTGCAATATAATAATATAATACCTGATTAAATAATTGTTCTATATTTATACAATATATTGTCTAATTTATTGAATCGTCAAATTTATATTATATATCGACTAATTTAACCAATTGATACACGAACGTAAACGAGTGCAAACCAGTTTCAGTCACGTAAAAACAATAAAGCTGTATAGTAGATCTGATATTTAAGATTTTGCATAGATTCTTATAGTGCGTCTAATAATATGGCCAGGAACTGTATATCACACCGGTTAATACCTGCCTAATGTTTTAAACAATATATGCTATTACAAACTTCAAATAATGGCAAAGAATAAGTAGAATATAACAGAATAAGTTGCTTAACAAATAGATCTGTACATCACTGCTATATCTTTATATGGGATGTTTAAAGATGATATTGACAACTTGTAAAACTGATTAATTTAAATAAAAACAGCCCCTTCATGCCACTGCCTGAATCTTCTCATGAAAAGAAAGTTTTCTATTTTATCCGAAAACGATGAGAAAACGATGGATTTCCTATCTTTCTATAAACCTGCAAAAAAAAAAAAAAAAAAAAAAAAAAGTCTGGAAACGAAAGACTAGCGCTGCACGCGTGTTTTGCAATTTTTCTTACGGAGCTTGTGTGGATAATTGTCTGGCTACTATTGTGAATGTTCATATTATGCTTTTTGTGGTAATAAATAATATAAAAAATGTGTTGTGTTGGTAATAAAGTGGGTTTACATATCTTATCATTGTATTTTTTCTCCAAACTAGTTTGACTTAGTAAAGTACCTCATTCAATTATATAATTTTTCAACTTAAACTTTTATTTAATAAATTCGATGCACTTTTGTAGGATTCAAAATTTCGATCTTTTTATGTTAAAAATATTTATAACCTATAGTCCAGATAATAGATTAAGTAACAATGGAATGAATAATCCATTTTATGTGTTGCCGACTAGTCGGCACCAGCGACTAGTGTGAACAAAAGCGACTTTTATTTTGCATTAGGAAATAAATTTTGAAATAGTACACATCAAAATTAGCTTATTTATAATTCAAAACAATGTAAATGTTCACATTTTAATAAAAAAATATCAGGAAATGGTTAAAATAATAAATATTAAAGATTTTGGAAACGTTTATAAAACCTGCTGCCCCCCTCCCTTTCCTAAAAATAAAAATAAAACAATATTAAAATTTGTCAGGTTATTAGTAGTGATATTTGTCGCGAAATAATACAATCTAAATAATAAAATTTAAATTTTAGAACACCATGAAAATTAAATATGTTTCTCCAAAATATAATTCTTAATGCCAAAAAAGTGAATTCATTCTTATTTCACAAACAACACTATTACCGTAACATTTTTTTGGTTTTCTGAGCCTCCATGTAATCTAAACAAAAGGATACATATTAAATGTTTCTGGCTAAAAGTTTGAAACACCGTGGAAACTAAATATGTAAAAAGAATTCCTGCAACCAAAAAAGTTATTCCATTCTTATTTCAAAATAAATAAATAAAATTCTATTTTTTGATTTCCTCCATGTATTCTAAATAAAGGGATAAATACTTAAGGTTTACCATGCTAATCTATGATGCGAATAAATAAAATTTTAGGTCGTTGTAGGTGTATATTTTATTTTGATCTTATTCAAGGAACTATACTATTTCAATTTAGAAAAAAGAGGCATTTCATGACTCCAAATTGAACAATCCCAAATAGATAGGATTAAAAGTTATTAATTCATTGTAATCAGAATTTGTATTTTTTGTACTGACTTTCTCATGTTAGATTGCTGTCTAGACGTGTGAGTTCTTTTTCTGCTCAATCCAATGAAATGAAGTAGATGAATCTTTATTTGTAATGTAAAATACTATACGTGCGAAAATTACAGTTTTTACCCATCTAAGTATAAAACCCTTAGACATTTGAAACCATTTGTTCCATCGATTAATTCAATTTTTATTTAATTGGAGTTTTCATAGAATATGCACAAAACAATGCCTTACTTTTTAATAGAGCAATATCAAACGGGCAATAGGTTATAAGTTCAAAATTGTACTTTTAGTACATAAAAGCTGCTGTAACTTTTAACCAGTTTCATTTTGTCACAGTACCCACACTATCAGACACTATATAAATACAAAACTGTGTTCATAAAACTTTAATAAATTCTGAACTGTTAGTGCTAAAATGTACTATAAATGACTTGCCCAATCAGGAATATATAAAATGTACTCAAACCAATTTTTTGAAAAAATGGATATTTTTTCACAACTCAAATTTTGTATATTTTAACTGTTATTGATTAGGAATCACTACATACCAAGATAATTGTTAAAATTCTCTCGTAAATTAGCGAAACAAAGTTAAAAGAAAGCTCTTTCGAATTGATACTCGAGTGAGTTATTCATTTAAAAGCTAATTTTCTCGGGAACAGAAGTTTTCACCTTATTAAATATCTTCTTAATCATGGAGTGTTTATCCCGGGATTCCCATCCAAAGAACTTTTAGGTTTATCGGAATTTTATATTACAAATTTGGCGACACTCTTCATTTTTCGCCAAGTTTATATTTTTTATTATTTTTCCAAGCTAAATAGTTCAGTTCGTTTTTTAATTATATAGCTCTATAAGATAATATTTTTCTTGATTACAATACACAATAAAAAAACAAACAAATGGGGAAATGAGTTAAGCGCAAAATTAATTTAATAGTCATAAAAAATGCATAGCAAGGCTCCAAAAATCTCAAAATGTTTACTTACTCCAAAACATAGGCTCAAATGAACATTTTTTTAAATTGCATACAATTAGAAACATTCGAGTTGAACAGTCGACCCAATTTATTGGGTTTTACTACTACTAATCTTCAACTCCATAGCCTTGTAATTTTGAACCCAATCCAGAAGACAAGGTAACTCCTGGATCAAGTATTGAGAGAAATTTGCCCTTGTGGAGGAACTAACCCGCATTTGCGTTACATGGAGAGGAATACCACGATAATCTCCCACGGTTAGCCTGACAGTAAGAGGACTCTAACCCTTGATCGGTCTACTACTGAGGATATTTTACGTCAGCACTGTGGTCGGTGCAAACCGGATGCGGAATTGATAGTCATCTCTGGGATTTGAACCCGGTTCACCTCATTCAAATGTACCTATTATAAATTTGTCAAAGGTATGATATTAACATCATTATATCAAAAGCATTATAAGTAGCCTCTCATAGTGAATACTCAAAGATATTGTTTTGTATTTGACCAAGATTGCTTTATTTTAATAAGAATTTAAAATTTTATGCATTAATACCCTTTAAAATAATAGGCCGATAAACCACATTTTATAACAGTACAGTACATAGCCTGACAGTAAGAGGACTCTAACCCTTGATCGGTCTACTACTGAGGATATTTTACGTCAGCACTGTGGTCGGTGCAAACCGGATGCGGAATTGATAGTCATCTCTGGGATTTGAACCCGGTTCACCTCATTCAAATGTACCTATTATAAATTTGTCAAAGGTATGATATTAACATCATTATATCAAAAGCATTATAAGTAGCCTCTCATAGTGAATACTCAAAGATATTGTTTTGTATTTGACCAAGATTGCTTTATTTTAATAAGAATTTAAAATTTTATGCATTAATACCCTTTAAAATAATAGGCCGATAAACCACATTTTATAACAGTACAGTACATAGCCTGACAGTAAGAGACTCTAACCCTTGATCGGTCTACTACTGAGGATATTTTACGTCAGCACTGTGGTCGGTGCAAACCGGATGCGGAATTGATAGTCATCTCTGGGATTTGAACCCGGTTCACCTCATTCAAATGTACCTATTATAAATTTGTCAAAGGTATGATATTAACATCATTATATCAAAAGCATTATAAGTAGCCTCTCATAGTGAATACTCAAAGATATTGTTTTGTATTTGACCAAGATTGCTTTATTTTAATAAGAATTTAAAATTTTATGCATTAATACCCTTTAAAATAATAGGCCGATAAACCACATTTTATAACAGTACAGTACATAGCCTGACAGTAAGAGGACTCTAACCCTTGATCGGTCTACTACTGAGGATATTTTACGTCAGCACTGTGGTCGGTGCAAACCGGATGCGGAATTGATAGTCATCTCTGGGATTTGAACCCGGTTCACCTCATTCAAATGTACCTATTATAAATTTGTCAAAGGTATGATATTAACATCATTATATCAAAAGCATTATAAGTAGCCTCTCATAGTGAATACTCAAAGATATTGTTTTGTATTTGACCAAGATTGCTTTATTTTAATAAGAATTTAAAATTTTATGCATTAATACCCTTTAAAATAATAGGCCGATAAACCACATTTTATAACAGTACAGTACATAGCCTGACAGTAAGAGGACTCTAACCCTTGATCGGTCTACTACTGAGGATATTTTACGTCAGCACTGTGGTCGGTGCAAACCGGATGCGGAATTGATAGTCATCTCTGGGATTTGAACCCGGTTCACCTCATTCAAATGTACCTATTATAAATTTGTCAAAGGTATGATATTAACATCATTATATCAAAAGCATTATAAGTAGCCTCTCATAGTGAATACTCAAAGATATTGTTTTGTATTTGACCAAGATTGCTTTATTTTAATAAGAATTTAAAATTTTATGCATTAATACCCTTTAAAATAATAGGCCGATAAACCACATTTTATAACAGTACAGTACATAGCCTGACAGTAAGAGGACTCTAACCCTTGATCGGTCTACTACTGAGGATATTTTACGTCAGCACTGTGGTCGGTGCAAACCGGATGCGGAATTGATAGTCATCTCTGGGATTTGAACCCGGTTCACCTCATTCAAATGTACCTATTATAAATTTGTCAAAGGTATGATATTAACATCATTATATCAAAAGCATTATAAGTAGCCTCTCATAGTGAATACTCAAAGATATTGTTTTGTATTTGACCAAGATTGCTTTATTTTAATAAGAATTTAAAATTTTATGCATTAATACCCTTTAAAATAATAGGCCGATAAACCACATTTTATAACAGTACAGTACATAGCCTGACAGTAAGAGGACTCTAACCCTTGATCGGTCTACTACTGAGGATATTTTACGTCAGCACTGTGGTCGGTGCAAACCGGATGCGGAATTGATAGTCATCTCTGGGATTTGAACCCGGTTCACCTCATTCAAATGTACCTATTATAAATTTGTCAAAGGTATGATATTAACATCATTATATCAAAAGCATTATAAGTAGCCTCTCATAGTGAATACTCAAAGATATTGTTTTGTATTTGACCAAGATTGCTTTATTTTAATAAGAATTTAAAATTTTATGCATTAATACCCTTTAAAATAATAGGCCGATAAACCACATTTTATAACAGTACAGTACATAGCCTGACAGTAAGAGGACTCTAACCCTTGATCGGTCTACTACTGAGGATATTTTACGTCAGCACTGTGGTCGGTGCAAACCGGATGCGGAATTGATAGTCATCTCTGGGATTTGAACCCGGTTCACCTCATTCAAATGTACCTATTATAAATTTGTCAAAGGTATGATATTAACATCATTATATCAAAAGCATTATAAGTAGCCTCTCATAGTGAATACTCAAAGATATTGTTTTGTATTTGACCAAGATTGCTTTATTTTAATAAGAATTTAAAATTTTATGCATTAATACCCTTTAAAATAATAGGCCGATAAACCACATTTTATAACAGTACAGTACATAGCCTGACAGTAAGAGGACTCTAACCCTTGATCGGTCTACTACTGAGGATATTTTACGTCAGCACTGTGGTCGGTGCAAACCGGATGCGGAATTGATAGTCATCTCTGGGATTTGAACCCGGTTCACCTCATTCAAATGTACCTATTATAAATTTGTCAAAGGTATGATATTAACATCATTATATCAAAAGCATTATAAGTAGCCTCTCATAGTGAATACTCAAAGATATTGTTTTGTATTTGACCAAGATTGCTTTATTTTAATAAGAATTTAAAATTTTATGCATTAATACCCTTTAAAATAATAGGCCGATAAACCACATTTTATAACAGTACAGTACATAGCCTGACAGTAAGAGGACTCTAACCCTTGATCGGTCTACTACTGAGGATATTTTACGTCAGCACTGTGGTCGGTGCAAACCGGATGCGGAATTGATAGTCATCTCTGGGATTTGAACCCGGTTCACCTCATTCAAATGTACCTATTATAAATTTGTCAAAGGTATGATATTAACATCATGATATCAAAAGCATTATAAGTAGCCTCTCATAGTGAATACTCAAAGATATTGTTTTGTATTTGACCAAGATTGCTTTATTTTAATAAGAATTTAAAATTTTATGCATTAATACCCTTTAAAATAATAGGCCGATAAACCACATTTTATAACAGTACAGTACATAGCCTGACAGTAAGAGGACTCTAACCCTTGATCGGTCTACTACTGAGGATATTTTACGTCAGCACTGTGGTCGGTGCAAACCGGATGCGGAATTGATAGTCATCTCTGGGATTTGAACCCGGTTCACCTCATTCAAATGTACCTATTATAAATTTGTCAAAGGTATGATATTAACATCATTATATCAAAAGCATTATAAGTAGCCTCTCATAGTGAATACTCAAAGATATTGTTTTGTATTTGACCAAGATTGCTTTATTTTAATAAGAATTTAAAATTTTATGCATTAATACCCTTTAAAATAATAGGCCGATAAACCACATTTTATAAAAATTGTGAAAATCCTTCAAAAAGGAGGAACAATTTTTGTTGTTGTTGATTTTTTTTATGCATCTTAGATACTTTCGTATCCATTAGTTTTCTCTCTACAGTTTCTTTTTAAATGAAATTGTTAGTCTATTTTTTGACGAAATGTGTACGTTTAAAAAAGTTATATGAACAGGGGGTCGCATTGATAGTGTGACAAGTTACTAGGGGATCATCAAGATTAAAATTCCATAGGAACCCACGACTGGAAATGAGACGCCCCTAGAGAAACTTCCCTCCTATAACTGTTTCGATGTGTGCTTCTAAACAAGTCGTAATAAGAAAACTCCCCTAGCTACATACGACGACACCTCCAGACTTGGGTTAAGAAATACGACTTTGTCCTATTCAGAAATCCAAATCCATTGAAAAAACGATATGTTTATTCAGAGAAAGTTAGTTTTTGTGTCAAATTTTGTAACTATTGTCGGTACTAATTACTTAGCATATTTAAAATCATTCCTTCGAATCATTAAGATTGAATCCTAGAACGAGAAGATCCAATCATTAGATCAAAAGATATTTATGGTGTTGTGTTTTTTATTTTGCGCACTGTGCATTTAAAAAAATTTTAATTTATTTTTAATTAGTATGAAAATTTTAAAATTTACTTTCGCAAAATTATTACGTAAAAGGTAAAATTAATATTAAGGTGTCCAAACTTTGGATCGCTCTCCAGACCAAACTTTCCGGACATACTTCCCAGATAACCACAACCCCCCATATTTTGAGAGTCATAAATCGGAATTCATCGAAAAGGGTATATTTATTCAGAGAAAGTACGTTTTTGTGCCTGATTTCGTAACTTAAAATATCATCAGCACATCGTAGTTATCATATTTGAAGTCACTCCCTCGAACCATTAAGATTGAGTACTAGAACGAGAAGATCCGATTATCATATCAAAAGTTATACCGGATGTTTCATCAATTTTTTGTACACTGTACATTGGTTATTATGTCTTTTTTTCAGTAACTCAAAAGCATCGTTATTTCAGCATATCATTAAAACAATAATAAAAGACTGTAAAAAATGTTGCCTATTTATTTATTTGAAAGAGGAGTATTTGGATTAAGAAAGCGGGCTGTGATTCAAAAAAGTTTGAGAAGAGACTTTTTTAATTCTAATATTGGTGAAACTGACTCATATGCAAAATTTTTAAGTGTTTGCATAATTCAATATATCACTTAAATACTTAATTAAATTTTTTTTGTGTATTATAAAAAATAAGAAATAAAAAGTGAGAATTTTTTTTTTAAATACTTTAAAAAAAAATTAAGTTAAAAAAAAAATGGTTTTAGGGAAATTTAGAGCACATAAGACCTGAATTCATAGGCATAGTTTCAGTACTTCCTTATTGAAACTTGTTTTATTATTTGTATTAAAGGCAAACAATATTACCTCTATGGTTTTAATGGACACCTTTAAAATGTTCAAAAGTTTAGCCTTTTTAAAAGTTTTCTCCGCGACATATGAAGGTTTGTTTAGTTTAAATGAGAAAGAGGTTCCAAATATGATTGCAATTTATCAATTACAGGGTCTTTAATAGATTTTCGTTAAAATTTGAGGTGTTTGAATCGACCCTTACTGGACCAGTAGTAAAAAGAACTTTTTATATAATGGATACATTTTCTTAAATAGATGTTAAAATAAGACGACAATGATAAAACTGGTCAACAAAAGATCATAAAAATGGTCACCTTTGCTTTATAAAGAAAGAAATAAGGTGAAATGATGTTATCAAAAAAAGTAAAAATATCTTTTCAACATTGAAAAAAAAAAAAAAAATGCGAAAAACTAGTCATTTTTAACTTGTAATAAACATACAATTTTTGGAGTTTTGATGTTAGCAAATTTAGAAAATTGTTGAAATGTCTTTTATTGTAATAACGACGTTATAAATTTAATTTGAACATTTTTGTAGCCAAGACGAGCTAAATGTAGGAAGATAGTAGGATTTGGCGTGGTTGAGATAGGTTAGCTCGCTGTCAAGGAAGGATTTAGGCGGAAGAGGGATTTGGGGGCAAATCGAGCAATGATGAAGCCTTGCTATCAAGGGTTGGGATCTATGCTGTCACTTTTCATCTGCTCTATATTTCTCATCTCATGAATTGATTCCTTTTAGCGTCGAGATTGGCTCCTCATTCTTTACTCACTTGGGACACCTCTTTTCTGAAATGTGTTAGAGCAGTTTATTTTTATTCATCAAGCGACCATTTTATGTTCCGACATTTTTTGCACATTTGATGACGGAATAATGGAAAAATTGAGCTTTATTAGATAAGGAGCGCTTCATAATTTTTAAAAATTTTTTCATTCTACTTTAAAGCGATAAAGTTACGAGTCGGTCTTTTAAAAATAGGTATTTGTCAGTTTTTAGATTTTTAAAATTTAACTTTATTAAAGTTTAAACTTATGATGCTAAAAAATTCATTTGAAGCACAAAAACTAATAACTGTATAATATCTTACATAAACTGCTGATTTCAAAATTTTAGTTTTATAGTTTCATAGTATAATACTAGAAAAAATGAATACAGCACTATTCCGATTGAGTGACATTTTAAATATATCACATCTGTTTATTTGTGATAAAGAGGATTCTTACCTTTGATAGTTGAGTGGCCTCTTTTTTTACTTATTATCCAATTAAATTGTTTCGAACTAATTTCCAGAAATAATGTTATTTCACTTTGGGTGCCAAATAAGAATAATATAAGTTTGTGAGGTAAGGTTTTGAGAGCCAAAGAAACTTTCAATGCTGTCTTAGTTTTTGCCACAAAACATCTAAAAATATAACTTTAGACAAAATTAGAGATCAGTAAATTTCACAACAAATTACTAGCTTACTACAAAACTTTGGTTTGGTTTAGTAGTTTGGTCAAAATTAGTAATCAAAAATGAGCAAACTTTATCGCTTCGACTAAAAAAAAACGTTGCGTTCACTTTTAAACGCTCGTGAATGCCACAAAAATTATTAGATATAGAAGTTTTAGAGCATCAAATTTCGCTTTCAGAGAGTACCAAGTTTTACCACTGTTTTTCATTTTCAAGCAAAAAATAAAAAATAAAAATAATCACGGTTTTAATATTTGCGAATTAAAAAGGAATCTAATTGGTTCTAATTTTAGTAAAAGATTAGATGAGGTGTTCTGGAAAGTATGGCTGTTAAGTGTATTTTCCTATTCATATTAAAATTTAATGGCTAAATTCCAGTTTTCATAAATAATAATTTTCATAGGTAATATGCGCAATATTTAATTTTTTTTTCCTTCATATTATTGGTTTTAGCTGATTTCTGATTTCACTGAAAAGCAAAAGTAGATTATTTTAAAGGCAATTACCTATTTCTCATAAAAAATGGGAATGAATAAGCCACAATAATGTTATATATATATATATATATATATATATATATATATATAGCATTTTTGACAGAAGATGGTCTAAAAATGTTTCAAGAAAGTTCGAAAGAGTTGTCTCGAACAATAAAGTGTCTGATACAAAAGCAATGAACTGTTGTAACAGAATATTTTCGATGATTTTTCAGTCCTACCAAACAAGGACGGTTTCTCTCCTCACTTGCACTTGAAGGCGGTCGATTTGCGTTGGAGGCAAACAATTTAACCTTGGAGACTGCTTGATGTAAACGAGACCCATTTTTCACATGCTTTCATGAAAATCAGACCAGCTTTGCTCCATATGAGAAAATCGTTTCGAAACTTTGGGAGAATATCTCTCTGAAATAATGACCTAAGCACAATTATTAATCAAAATTCTTTCTGGAAAAAAAATTCAATTTTAAAGCGTTTTATTGCAAATGAATCATAGTTAATCATGAATCTCAAAGATGGCGCTACCAGCCCCAGTCTGTATAGAAAATTACACTTAAACAAAGTTTTTAAAAAACGTTTTAAAGGCTTTCTGAAAAAATAATTATACTTACATAATTCTCGTTCCACCCCCCCCCCCCCACATCTCATTCTTTTTCACCCAATCTGTCAAAATAAGTGGAGCAGAGGAATCGTTTATTTATTTACCTATCCACGTGCTTGATAAGATGTTTAAATTAAAGGTTCACGTGAAATATTTTACAATATCATTTTATGCAAATTCCTTTATAATTTTTATTACTGGTGTTTCTTTCTTTTTTTTTTCAATAAATATTTGCATTGTTTGTTGTTATTTATCTTTTCTTTTGCTTTTAAACATCGTATGATTCCTAAGTTAAATGTAATGATTGTTGGTGTAATGATTAAAAGCATTTATTTTAAGATAATTGATTTTACAAAACATTTACGAAAATTATCAAAATTCAATTATCAACTTTTAAGCTGAAAATGGAATAGAATTTTTTTTTCTTCATAAATGTAAATAAACAATTAGTAATTTAAATTTCAATTGCTGTTATTTTTATTAGCTACAGATAGTATCGTACAAAATTAATTATATCACATAAATTCATTTTTATGCCATTTGAGCAAATATAAACAATTTGTTTGCTTAAAGATAAGAAATGCTGAGGTTACATTTCAAATAAATTATTTTATTATTTCAAGTAGAATTGCCGTTAAAAATTATGTGTTTGAAACAAAAGCATGTTATTAAATGATATTATTAATAAAATGTAATTAAAAAAGTAACAGTCGAACATAAAAGTTAAATGTTTGGTACTATTTGTGAATTGTTTTGTTGCAAATTAGCCATTTTTTTTGGCAGATTTTTTAGCTCACTAGGTTAATATTTTTATTTTTTAACGACAGATTGTTACATAAAAATTTAGAATAATTCAATTAAAAGATCCCAAAATTCAGTAAAAAGATCCCAAATATTAAATTCAAATTTTTATTTCGTTACCATTGCAAATTAACCTACATTTTTTTTGAAAACCCTATTCAACTTTCGCTTACTATGAAATCATTTGAATGTTTTTTTTGCCAAACAGATTGTATAGTAATGTTGTGTAAAGTGTTAATTCCTAATAATAGTTTTGAAACTTTTATTGCACATTTTGACTGAAAACTGTTTCATATTAAGCTTATTATATAGATAAATATAACTTATGTGCTGTTCAAAATTTCAATATGATTAATTTACATACCGTTTTCAATATGTTACGTAATAATGTAATGTTACAGGATTACTATGTATACAAAGAGAAATCCACTTTTAGTTTTAATTTGGGATAATAGTAGAAATTAAGTCCTAATAATAGTAGAGAATAACAATACAATAGAACAATAAGAAAGGACGATAAATAACTATTGCAAGTAAATACCTTTAAAAAGTGAATAAACAAATAATTTATAGATGGAATTAACTTTGTAATGTATTTTATTCTCAAGACATCTTTCTTCAAAGTTTTTTTTTTTTTATGTAATATGTATATTTTATAACTGCCTCATAAAATTTAGACTTTGTTTTTCCTTCTTAGTTTTTCTAAATATGGTGTATGATTTTCGAGGGATTTTTTATGAAGTAATTTTTCCTCCCAAGCTTACAAACATTATTTTCGCATCTTTTGCTGTATATATTATAGTTTTTATATAGTACTTCTTTCGTGACATTTTTAAAAATGGCTCAATAAAATGACGGGAATGAGAGTAAGCAAGAGTGTAGGAGTTTCAAATTATTTTCACAGAGATTCTAAAGAATATCCCACGATTGAACCCTTTCCTCACAAACTGGTCCTCACACTTTTGGTTTAAAGGGGGAAATACGCTTAATTTTAGAATAGTTTACTTTTAATGATAATTTGAATGAGCTGCTCTGATTTTCCTGATACGCTATTTTTAAGACTTTCCATGAAGCAATTCCTTTTTCAAAGCAGATTTTCTCTGGTTAAATGGTTATCATTAAACTTGTCAATTGAATCTCTCAATGCATTATTCTCTTGATAAGTAAAAATATTGACAAAAAGGATCCTTTTTAACACAATTTTTAAAAATTAACTCATTAAAAAAGTATTATTTCTATGTTATTATATAACTCTACAACAAGTGTAATTATTCCTTTCCATAAACTTTCGGAATTAATATATAAATATCTAATGTCATTCTCTTATATCTAATGTAATATATGATGTAAACAAAATATCTAATCTCATTCGAACAAATATTTAATTTCTGACTCAACAGCCTAAGTTTTGTCAGTTGTTCAATTTATATAATTATGTGCATTTTTCCAGATGCTTTTCCCGGGATTTTTCTTCCGATTTTTAAGTTTCGGTGGTCTTTTTCCTGTTTACCAAATCTAGAACCGTTTCCTTTCATTTCATAGAATATGTATAAATTCAAAAATCAAGTTCATTTTTTATATAATTTAGCAGTTTCTTTTAGTTGAGTTAATACTAAGGATAGATACAAATTATAAATTAAGTTCTGTTTGTTGAATCGTTTTCTGAAATATTAATGCATATAATTAATTTCACATTTCAACTGGAAAAACGTATGATACTGGATGATAAACTTAAAAATCTTCTGGATTTAGAATTCTTTTTCTAGTTATAGGATTAAGGCAAATACAATACTGAGAAAACACAAGTCTCTTAAAAACATTCGGATCAATTGAAATCAAAAAATTTTCGAGTCTAGAAAAAATAATTTTCCTCGGATTCCAATCAGGAATTGACTGTTTCCTGAAGTTCTGTACGTACGGTACGGCGAAAAAAATCTTTTTTTATGATTCTTTTTTTTACCCTGTCATTTCGAAATTCAGAGTCATGAGCTATGTTATAAATCGTACTCTAAAAGTGACTGACTAGGAAGAGAATCTTTGCAACGTAAAACTGGTCAGGTTTTGCTTTAGGACATGTGAATGCAGGTAAAATTCAAAAAAAAATGTTAACAAATTTTATTTTTCCTTGCCTGAAAAAAAGGCGCTGTCAATGAAGGAATAATAAAAAACTCTTCTCATTCTCCATTACACGTGAAACAAATAATCTATAAAAAGGAGGGCTACTGGAGCCCCAAATCTCTTGGGGCCACGGGACCTCTAAGTTTTATGAATTTATAATTGATTTCGGTAATTTTCAAAAAAATAAATAAATAAATAAATAAAAAAATAAAAAATGATTTCCAAACGCAATTCTTCCTTTAGATTCATCAAAAATTTTATGTCAAGTGCAAAATTAATTCTGCTAAGTATGTTCGAGAAATTATGTTATGAATTAATTATGTTTGGGAAAAAAAATATTACATTTGGACATGTTATTTCATTCTACCTCTCACCCTAATTTTATCTTCTTTTGCTTAAGTCATGAGTGCAGATGCGCCGGAATGGGAGGTCACTGGTACCTCCCAAAAATTTTCCTCTTGTCTAACTATTCGGCAAATTTACGAAATTTCATTTTCTCTCGCTCTTTTTTTCCGTATCTTTAGAAAACATTTTTAAAATTCGTAAGTATGTCTAACTTATTTAGTTTTTTTTTTTTTTTTTTTTTTTTTTTTTTTTTTTTACATAACATTGAAAATTAAGATGGGTGTCATGATGGGTAAATTTGAAATTAATCATTCTTAACAGACGCCTCATTTCCAAAAAAAATTGAGAAATCAACCGCCCAATTTCTTCCCTTACGAAAAAAAAAAAAAAAAAAAAAAATTTGAGAGAGTGAGACAATGAATTGAAAGTGGATGTGGTTTATGTAACGAGATATGATGTCTTCAAAAAATGACTTACTCTGTAGTTAGGTATTAACTGTAACTACGACTAAGGATGAGCTTAGCATACTCAAATTTGTAAAGGACGTTCCACAATGAGTCATAACAGTTCAATACTTATTTAGTGTGAAAAAGATTTTACGGAAAAGACGTTAGACAATCATGAATTAAATAGGGCATTCTTAAGAGCTAAATCGATTCAATTTTTAACTTAATTTAATCAGTTTATAATGTATCCAAGTTTTTTATTTTGATGTTTCAATTACTTTTATTCTTCTGTTATGATTACTGTAGTGCATCTAAAAAATATAATTCCAATTCACTAGTATATATAACATGTTAACTCGATTCTATGGCGAGATACCTTGTTCTAAAGTACGATAGCAACTCTCCCCATATTGGTGACCTTCGGACATGATGTGAACACACCTTGCAGTAGCACCCACTTCTATCTGTGCACGCCTATCGTGACAATAACGCCCAATACGATCTGAATACATTTACTTCGATGGATGATCCACGTTGAACAGTTGACTTGCTACTTGTGACGGCGACATTATCCTCCTCGCGCTGTTGCTTCTCAATCTCGTTCACACACAACGTATACACTCGACTGCTAACCACGACCGTGAACTTAGTACACCTCTCACGATCTTAAATAGTACGGTGATCTTAATACAGCTCTCCCGGCTTATCACAAAACAGCAATGAATCAACTAGTGGTATCCGTTCATCGAATTTTATCACAGATATAATTCTGGTGGGGGAGTACAGTAGTATATCTACCACTACAAAAATATAATTCCAATTCACTAGTATATAAGACATGTTAACTCGATTCTATGGTTAAGTAACTTTTCATCGATGAAGGTTGACAATATCGAAAACAACTACCATCCCCACAATTAATTTCCTTATTTTGTTATTAATAAATATGTTTGAATGTATTTATATGTATTTTTTTGACATCACACAAATCATACTTCTTTTTTTTAATTTTAGTAGTCTTAAATTATTTAGTTTCATCTAAGTGATTTAGAGTTAGTCCAGCTGTCTGTTTATTATAAGTAAGTATATTTGCTCGCATTTTCTTATGATTCGGTCAAATTGGGAATTTCATTCGGTAAAATGGGAATTCCACCCCTTCCAAAAATGCATGTTCGCCTGCAACAGTGCTTGATTTTTCTAATTTTCAATAACCATCTGCAAAAAAGTTTCCCAGGATTTCGGTTGGCAAATATTCAAATTTGTTGCTTTCAATTTTTAAAAATTGTTTGTTTGCTCGTTAAAAATTGTATTTTGCGTATTGTTCTTACAATTGCTCAACATTCAAAATTTCATACAGGTTTTTGCTCACACAGAAACTTAATCGAATCGAATGTTAATGTATTTATTTTTGTAAAAAAGGCAAAAGTTTCAAAACGGGTTTTTAAAAATTCTTGTAAAACAAGTTCTACTGGATTTCTTAAAAAATCTCATTATTTCTGAATCTATGTAAGGATCAGATAATTAGATTTAGGCTGGGCTTACACATTTGGCCCCCTTAGACTAGTTGAACCCTGATATAGCATTCAGTTGTCTGAAACTCAAATGAAAGAAGTTTATTGTTATGCAAAAGTGGGTTCCTAATAAGTAGTGTTTAAAAGGAAGGGGTGTCAAAAGACCATGGAAATGTATTTTATTATTTGCGCGTATCTATACTGAAAGAGTATCTTGCGTGTATCTATACTGAAAAAGTATCTTGCGTGTATCTATACTGCTTTTTAGCTTTCGTAATTTTCATTTAGAAAATCATTTTTGGGTTGCAGACGTTTAAAAGTTTTCAATGGAAGCGAAAATCATTTTTGATTACTGAAACTGACCAAACCGCTAAACCAAATTTAATATATATCATTCGATTTACTGATTGTCGCACATTAGATTTTACTTACGATGCATTTTGCCGTGAGGCAAAAACAAAAATATGGTGATTATTTAGCTGAGCACTCCCTTCAGAAACTCATTATCCTTGTTTGGAATATCCAAAGTGAAATAAAATCATTTCAAGCTTTCTGGGAATAAGCATGGCTTTCTTTTAAATCAAATTTGACAGGGCTATTATTCTTTTTTTGATTTTTTTTTTTAAATGTTAGGAGAAAAAATGGTAAAAAATATCGTTTTTTAGCCACCAGCTGTTAATCAACATTTTTAAAAAATTTTATGAAAATTGTTTAAATCTAAATATTTCGTACATCTGATTTTAGTTTATCTTTAAAAGAATATTGTATGAAAGATGTTTATAAAATGTCATGATAAAAGTAACCTAAAAAGATTAAAGCGTCTGATAGGCGATTAAGCTGAAGTAATATTTTACGCACTCTAGTTATAATTATCGCAATTTCCCCACTAATAAAATATTTATCGAAGAGAATTGCAAAATTTTTATGGAGTACTAATCATTGAAATGTTTTTTTAATAAAATACAATTATTTGGTAATAATTTTTGTCCAGTACGTGCTGAACTGTTTTCGCAAGGAGTGCAAATGTATGATTTAGGAAAATCCTGATTCATACCAACTGCTCTCTAAATCCTCAAAAATAGATCCTATTTAAATACAAGTAACTCTTGTCATTAGTATTTTTTTCCTATTAAAATACATTCCTTTTCTTTTACATTTTAAAACAATAATTGAATTAAAAAAATTTTTAAAAAAGTTTGTTGAGCCTATTTAACAAATAAACTCAGAAATGACTGGTAATTCGAGTTTATTTCTTTATACACGTACATTAACTTAATAAATGATTAAAAAGTTTAAATTAAACTTTTGAGAGCCTGTTTCCCATAGGTCATTCATGAACTTCAAAATAGCATGATTATTATTTAAAGTTAACATTTTAAAATTCTTTTTCAAAAAGTTTCGTTAATTCAATACGAAACAAATTCCATTCGAGATGGAAACAATTATTCTTTTTATTATATTTTACTGATCTCTAAAACAATTCTTGACGAAGGAGTGCATTTTATCCTCTCTCCCTTAAGGTTTGAAAGGATGAAAAAAATGTAATCAAACTTCGCATAATTGTTTGAAAGCATTTTAACATAAAAAGAATCTCCATAATCCTCTAGAAAATCCCGACCTTCTTGTATTCCCCCAATCATCGACTGAGAACTAATTTGTTTCTCTTCGAAATGAGATGCAAATTAGGATTCTCTTCCTTCAACAGGGATTTCACTTAATTGATATTTATGCATCTTTTTTATTTTTAAGAACTTGAAGCAGAAAATCTCATTTAATTTTTATTTTCTCATACACTTTTTCTTAATCTTCCTTCCTTCCTTTTTTTTTTTTTTTTTTTTTTTTTTAACAAACAAAAACGAAACTAGTTTTAAACCGAGAAAAATCAAAGTATGCTACTTTCTCTTTATTATTCAAATTGTGAGTAATAAATATTAATTTGCACTTTATATTTTGATCCGGGTAACTAAATATTGTACTTTTTTCCTGATGTTTTCGTTAAGAAGATGCAAGCAAAATTGGCAAAGAGTGGTAAAAAAATAACATTTCTCTCTTTTGCTGTAATATTTTTGGAGAATATTTTACGTTCCAATTCCTACGAGACTCTTTTGAGTTAGAATATTTAGAATATGCCAGTGTTATTTAAATTATATAAAATTGATTCGGTAATTAGATGAATATCTATTGAATTTCTAATTTTTAAGATGGAATTAACATCATGAATTGAATTATTACCTCTAATCTAAAGTCGTTAGGACTTTTAAATAATTATTTTAAACATTTGGGCTATTTCAACGTTGTTGTGATTTCGCCGTAGCATATTATGTAAACAGCAAAAAAGTAATTTATATAAAAGATAATCCCATTAAAAATCTGAAATGATTTTGAAAATAGTAATGGAAATTCTTTTTTAATATAATTATAGAGACAAAAAAGGGAAATTTCCCTTTTATTTTTAATTAATAAAACTCGAAACATATTTTTTTCCGAAGAATAAAGCATTATTATAATATTTGTATGAATTTTAAACTGATTTTTTTGCAGCATATTTAGCTTTGAGAAAATATTTTTTCACAAAATGCATATCCAAAACGCTTTTTAAGCAAATAAGTAAGAAAACAATTCATCTTTGAAAACCGTGCTTAATTTTAATTAAAAATAATGCCATGTTTATGAACAAATTTCAACTTAATACAGAGTAATTTGGCTGAATTCTCATGAATGATTTTTTGTCTTTGTATATTTTACATCAGTGGTTTTCTTCTCTGGCAAACCTTTAGTAATTTTATTGCATTTCATTTATCATCATTAATCTGACTATAAATAAAAGAAGCAGTCTTTTCCTTCTGAAACCAAGTCAGCAAGTACTTTTATAAAAATATTAATAATTAAATTAATATAGAAATCTTTTTCTGTAAAATTATTTTGTACTAAACTCACAGTTCTTCATTATTTTGTTTTGAAAATTTATTTATGTATCATTTCGATAATTTTTTAGGCACTTCCCCCTAAAACCTATCATTGAAATTTTATTTTATTTTAATTTTTTAAATCTAAAATTTACACAGATGTATAAAAGTATTTGAAAGACTTAAATGTTACAAAAATGGTTTGAAATCACTGATTAAACTATAAATACAAATTAAGGTTAATTTGAATCATATACAAAATAACTCATAGTAGGAATTTAAATTTCCATCGTCATTTATTTTACTTGTTATAATTAACGTACAATGATTAAATTTGTTTTAGTACACATACATTGTTAGTTTTAGAGAATTATTATTTTTAGTACACATGAATTGTTTTGTTTTTTTGTCATGTTTTTTTTTCTTTATTTATGTATAAAAAATTCAGATTTTGGTTTATCCCCAAATAAACGTTGCTTTATTTTTTATTATTTTTTTTTCCTTTTTTTTTTCTTTTTTGTTGGATTGAGTAGCGATTGTGTCATACTTTCCAATCAGAGGGGTTGTGGGTCCAGAATTCTTCGATATGATGAACTGGCACTTTCCTTCTAGCCAAAATAACTTTCCGTGACTTAAATTCAAGTATTACATGCTTTTATTTTATTTACAATTCTTCAAATTATAAATTGTGTAGGATTAAATATTGTTTATTATATATAAAGTCAATACTTAAGCACTAATGTAAAAATTACCGTAATTTTGAATAGATCCAGAAAACACGATAAATTTTACGGTAGTTTCAGACATTTTTCGAATTTTTTTTAGTGCGGGAGCATTCTATTTTCTTTACCAGTTCCTTTGTTGTTTGATGCGAATTTTCATGATACAGTTGGTTTAATCGCTCATTATCAAATTCAGCTTTACAATAACACTGCGAAAGATAATCCTGTAATGAAACTAAAAAAGTCTGTCAGCAAAAATTGCCAGAAATTTTCTGTAATTACAGGAAATATCTGTACCTACAGAATAAAACTGTAACGTATAGTTTCTTTCTGTAAAGCACTTCCAGGAAAAATCTGAATGTTGCAGTTTTTGACTGTGGACACTAATGGGAAAAAAACTGTAATTTACGGGTTTTCCGTTAGTACAGATATTTACTGTACACAAAGAAACTTTTTTTGCTGACAGACTTTTTCTGTCATATCACATGATTTTAATTTCGCACACAGAAAATTTCATTCTGACCGTTAAAATTTTTAGTACGAACGAAAAATTAATTAGAGCAAGCAATTTTTTACCATCGAAGAAAAATTATTGAAAACATTGGATACGTCTTTGAGGCCTCACCAAATTTTGTTAATTAGTTTTTTTGTTTTGTTTATATTCTGTAACTGGTTTCAGATCATGATTTTGGATGGCAATTTTTTATATAAGGAAAATTTAGCAGTTATTTTCGTTCCATTTTTATTTTTAGTAAACACTTTGGAGAATATAACTGTGTAACATTTCTATAAGTTTTATAGATTACGGCAATTTTGCAAAATAATACATTATTATACCGTAAAAAATAATTGTAAAATAATAGGACAGTTTTTAATGCTGCTTTCTTTCTAAGAGCATTAAACTGTTATAGACCGTTGAAGTGTATTTCTACAATATTATTCGTTAAAAAAAAAAAGTGTTTTAGAATAGTATTGTAGCTGTTTTTCCATGGAATTAACTCTTTTAGAACAAGAAATAATTTCTACACATGAATTTTCTGTATTCGGTGATTGATTGATTGAATTCTGATTGGTTAAAAGAGAGACGTTTTGTTGGACCATTTTAAATGAAAATCAAGAAAGAGGGTTCATATTCTGACAATGCAAAGGTGAGTACAAATTTTATTCTTAGGATAAATGTTTATATTATCAATAAGAGAAAAATTATTTTTTCAAACATTTTTAATAAAGAAGTGTTTTCTTCCATTCGGAATAGTTACAGAAGTTCCGATTTGACATCTTGCCACGATACACTGTTAGCAATTCGATAGTGTTTTCAATTCGCTCACTAAATGTTCGTTTTATAATGCTTTTTTTTTTTAAAGTTTGTTTCAGTATCAATATTTTCGTTTGCAGTTTTGTGCAATAGATGTTAATTTCTGAATCGAGTTCTCTTTTGCAAAAGTACACAAAGTTCTTTTTCAACAGTTCTTATTATTTGTTTATTTATTTGTGCTTTTTTAAAATAATAGATGCAAAAAAAATAGTCATGTACAGTAAATAATCATGTATACGAAATAAAAAATGATATCACCCTGAATAACCTTCGATCAAATGATCAGATTTTAACGAATAAAGTGTAATATAATAAAGTGTCTAATAGTTCCAGGGTGGTGACTTCGAATAAACTAATTAATTAGCGTTCACTATTAACTAAGGCATGAAATCAATCACAAAAAAGTACTTTTTCTGAATAAACATATACTTTTTTTTCACATATTTGGATTTCGGATTCCAAAAAGTTTACAAAATTTCGAAAAAATTGGTTCTAGGGGGCTATTTATATTTTGCGATAGTCTCAAGAAATGGCCAAGCAATGTCTCCTTCACTTATGGAGTAAATTAAGATAACTATAAGTTAATTCAAGAAAGCAATACGTAATTTTTCTACATTGCTAAGCAATCAAAAGTTGAGACAATTAAAAAAAGAACGAAATAAATGCTAAACTTGAACAAATGTTGAATGAAATCATTTAACATTTTATGATAAAATGGTAAGGTTTATTTATTAATAATTAATAGAAGAATATCTTGAAATTTCTTGACAAGAAATTTATTTGATCTGATTTCTGTCCAAAGCAAAATTGTTTTCTTTTTAATCTTCATTGAAAATAAAATTTGAATCCATTATTAAATTATTCATGATTTTCCAAGATAGTAGAAGTATGAGATATGGACTTTTAATTTGACATTATTTGTGTTTTCACGTTGTTTTTACTTCATTGATATGAGGATTTCATACTAGTATCAAATTTTCATAATTTATTATAATTATGTACAAATTGTAATAACAATTTTTACAGATTTGATCGAGTCTTTTTGGCAAGGTAATTTAAAAAGATAAAAAGAGGACCCTGAAAAAAATGTAGAAGGTCGTGAAGTGATTGTAAGTATAATGCGCATTCACAAAGTTCTACATAATTAACGATATTTCTTTTTACTATAACTGAAGAAATTTCTGAAAATTAAGTGTTATTTTAAAAACATTGAAATATGTATGTTTAAGAATAATATGCTGTATATTATATGATTCATTGTTTAAAAACTTACTTTATTCAGCAAAATATACTTCAGTTAGTTGATAAAGATGATTAGCAAATAGCATCCTGATGTTTCTATTTTTGAAAATTCACCATAAAAAGTAACTCAACACGTTCTTCAATTACAATCAACTACATTTATCACCAAATATATTTCTTTGATTTTTTTTTTGTTTTTCTCCTCAACTTTTACAAGCTTGATTACGATTATCGTCACCATTGCTACTTAAAGTCCCAGGCCAAATTACAATAAGATTTTATGCAAAATCTTAAACTGCTTCTTTATTAAAAATGTTTAATACTTTTAATAAAAGTATTGTTCATTGAAAATATAAACAATTATCTTAATAACAGAAAATAGTTTATACGCACCTTTGCATTGCCAGAATATGAACTTTTTTACTTTAGAAAACGCTGCATTCTTTCTTGATTTTCATTTAAAAAGGTGGATTCCAGCATTCCAACATAACGTCTTTCTTCTGACTAATCAGAAATCAGCGGAAACAGATTATATATATATATATATATATATATATATATATATATATATATATATATATATATATATATATATATATATATATATATATATATATATATATATATATATATATATATATATATATATATTCTATAATTCTGTGTTAAAAAAAAAACTCTTTTGCAGAACATTTTACAATATTTAAACTCATAAATAAGTGAATTTGAAACAAGCAATAAAAATACGCAATTTTTGAACCTATTTTATAAGTAAAATTACGCAGCGAGAGGGTTAATGACAAGTGGAATGTTATAATTTTTTTTTTTTTTTAAAAAGGCTAAAATAACAGAGGGAACTCAGTTTTTAACCCAATAGTTTAAAAGCTAAAATAGACGCTGAAATTTATAAAAAATATAATTTAATTCAAATTTGGTAATTTTACGACAATGTATCCTATAAATAATTCCCCTCGAATAACTGTGAGTGTTTCGAAAATCCCTATCCTACTCAAACATTGATTTCATAATATAGACAAATGCACTTTATGACAAGAATTGCCGTAAGTTATCTCATCCATTCAGACATTTATGTGCCACCAGAACCTACGCATAAAACGGAACCCCCAAGTTTTTTTTCTCTTTTTTTTTTTTCTCATGAAAGCTTTGATTGTCACACGGCTGAGGAGGGATATAAATTGTTCTCTTTACAAAAGGGCGTACTAGAGCAACTTTATTGAGTTAACTTCCTCTCTTTCTCATTATACTAGAATAAATACCATCTCATTTTAGGCTTTCTTCTTTTAGGAGTGTCCTTCGGCAGACCTTTCAGCAAATAAGGAAATCGCTTTATTAGATATGGGGAAATAGTGCTTCGAGAATTTTTTTTTTTCTTCTTAAAAATGAAACGCTATTAAATGATGCGATTTGTAGTTATTTCCTCTCTTTCTCATTATATTAGAATAAATACCATCTTATTTTAGGCTTTCTTCTTTTAGGAGTGTCCTTCGGCAGACCTTTCAGAAAATAAGGAAATCGCTTTATTAGATATGGGGAAATAGTGCTTCGAGAATTTTTTTTTTCTTCTTAAAAATGAAACGCTATTAAATGATGCGATTTGTGGTTATTTCCTCTCTTTCTCATTATACTAGAATAAATACCATCTTATTTTAGGCTTTCTTCTTTTAGGAGTGTCCTTCGGCAGACCTTTCAGCAAATAAGGAAATCGCTTTATTAGATATGGGGAAATAGTGCTTCGAAAATTTTTTTTTTCTTAAAAATGAAACGCTATTAAATGATGCGATTTGTGGTTATTTCCTCTCTTTCTCATTATACTAGAATAAATACCATCTTATTTTAGGCTTTCTTCTTTTAGGAGTGTCCTTCGGCAGACCTTTCAGCAAATAAGGAAATCGCTTTATTAGATATGGGGAAATAGTGCTTCGAGAATTTTTTTTTTTCTTTTCTTAAAAATGAAACGCTATTAAATGATGCGATTTGTGGTTATTTCCTCTCTTTCTCATTATACTAGAATAAATACCATCTTATTTTAGGCTTTCTTCTTTTAGGAGTGTCCTTCGGCAGACCTTTCAGCAAATAAGGAAATCGCTTCATTAGATATGGGGAAATAGTGCTTCGAGATTTTTTTTTTTTTTTCTTAAAAATGAAACGCTATTAAATGATGCGATTTGTGGTTATTTCCTCTCTTTCTCATTATACTAGAATAAATACCATCTTATTTAAGGCTTTCTTCTTTTAGGAGAGTCCTTCGGCAGACCTTTCAGCAAATAAGGAAATCGCTTTATTAGATATGGGGAAATAGTGCTTCGAGAATTTTTTTTTTTCTTCTTAAAAATGAAACGCTATTAAATGATGCGATTAGTGGTTATTTCCTCTCTTTCTCATTATACTAGAATAAATACCATCTTATTTTAGGCTTTCTTCTTTGAGGAGTGTCCTTCGGCAGACCTTTCAGCAAATAAGGAAATCGCTTTATAAGATATGGGGAAATAGTGCTTCGAGAACTTTTTTTTTTTCTTCTTAAAAATGAAACGCTATTAAATGATGCGATTTGTGGTTATTTCCTCTCTTTCTCATTATACTAGAACAAATACCATCTAATTTTAGGCTTTCTTCTTTAAGTAGTGTCCTTCGGCAGACCTTTCAGCAAATAAGGAAATCGCTTTATTAGATATGGGGAAATAGTGCTTCGAGAATTTTTTTTTTCTTCTTAAAAATGAAACGCTATTAAATGATGCGATTTGTGGTTATTTCCTCTCTTTCTCATTATACTAGAAAAAATACCATCTTATTTTAGGCTTTCTTCTTTTAGGAGTGTCCTTCGGCAGACCTTTCAGCAAATAAGGAAATCGCTTTATTAGATATGGGGAAATAGTGCTTGGAGAATTTTTTTTTTCTTCTTAAAAATGAAACGCTATTAAATGATGTGATTTGTGGTTATTTCCTCTCTTTCTCATTATACTAGAATAAATACAGTCTTATTTTAGGCTTTCTTCTTTTAGTAGTGTAATTCGGCAGACCTTTCAGCAAATAAGGAAATCGCTTTATTAGATATGGGGAAATAGTGCTTCGAGAAATTTTTTTTTCTTCTTAAAAATGAAACGCTATTAAATGATGCGATTTGTGGTTATTTCCTCTCTTTTTCATTATACTAGAATAAATACCATCTTATTTTAGGCTTTCTTCTTTTAGGAGTGTCCTTCGGCAGACCTTTCAGCAAATAAGGAAATCGCTTTATTAGATATGGGGAAATAGTGCTTCGAGAACTTTTTTTTTCTTCTTAAAAATGAAACGCTATTAAATGATGCGATTTGTGGTTATTTCCTCTCTTTCTCATTATACTAGAATAAATACCATCTTATTTTAGGCTTTCTTCTTTTAGGAGTGTCCTTCGGCAGACCTTTCAGCAAATAAGGAAATCGCTTTATTAGATATGGGGAAATAGTGCTTCGAGAATTTTTTTTTTTCTTCTTAAAAATGAAACGCTATTAAATGATGCGATTTGTGGTTATTTCCTCTCTTTCTCATTATACTAGAAAAAATACCATCTTATTTTAGGCTTTCTTCTTTTAGGAGTGTCCTTCGGCAGACCTTTCAGCAAATAAGGAAATCGCTTTATTAGATATGGGGAAATAGTGCTTCGAGAATTTTTTTTTTCTTCTCAAAAATGAAACGCTATTAAATGATGTGATTTGTGGTTATTTCCTCTCTTTCTCATTATACTAGAATAAATACAGTCTTATTTTAGGCTTTCTTCTTTTAGTAGTGTCCTTCGGCAGACCTTTCAGCAAATAAGGAAATCGCTTTATTAGATATGGGGAAATAGTGCTTCGAGAAATTTTTTTTTCTTCTTAAAAATGAAACGCTATTAAATGATGCGATTTGTGGTTATTTCCTCTCTTTCTCATTATACTAGAATAAATACCATCTTATTTTAGGCTTTCTTCTTTTAGGAGTGTCCTTCGGCAGACCTTTCAGCAAATAAGGAAATCGCTTTATTAGATATGGGGAAATAGTGCTTCGAGAACTTTTTTTTTCTTCTTAAAAATGAAACGCTATTAAATGATGCGATTTGTGGTTATTTCCTCTCTTTCTCATTATACTAGAATAAATACCATCTTATTTTAGGCTTTCTTCTTTTAGGAGTGTCCTTCGGCAGACCTTTTAGCAAATAAGGAAATCGCTTTATTAGATATAGGGAAATAGTGCTTCAAGAATTTTTTTTTTTCTTCTTAAAAATGAAACGCTTTTAAATGATGCGATTTGTGGTTTTGAGAAACTTCACATTTGTCAGCCCTTTTTTTTTTTTTTTTTTTTTTTTTAACTTAACAATAAACATACCATAACCGGTCAAATGACCGTTTAAGAACTTTTGCATCGAAAATACACTTATCATCTTATCGTTTTTGCACATTTGACTTCATGACTTTTTCTAATGATTATATACAGCTAATATTCTATTTGTATTATTATTATTATTTGTATTTTATTTGTTTCGAACAATACTTGTCGCATACCTATTTCTACCACAACCGGTCAATTGAACGGGGGAACAATGTGTGTAAAAAATGCCTTGAACAATGAATTAAAAATTCTTATTCTTTGTGTTTGTAATACATAAAAATTGGCAATGTACAATTATGTTTAATTATTATAAAGTTTTTTAGTTTATATCCTTCTTAACATCCATATTTAATACATTCAATCAAGAAACATAAAGTCCTTCATTTGACCGGCTATGGTAGAAATAGGTATATATAAAGTGTTGGTATGTTTCGTGTTAATTTAGCCAAAACTAATAAAAGCTAAATAATGTATGATGCTTAATTTTTTTTTAACGCAGACCACTCAATAATGAAGATTAAATTCTAATCTAAAAACAGACAGATTAATTTACAATCTAAAAACAGACAAGTGTATAATATTGCTATCCAATTCCAGCTATTTCTTTTCTTGTCGTTTAGACAACTGCGAAAATTTTTACTCTTTTACATAATTTTATTCATTTTTTTTTATTTATGTTCAAAAATATAACGCCATAAAATGATGCGTTTTGTGGATGGTAATAAAAAATTTAAATGTTAAATAAATTAGGCAAAAACAAAGGTATTTACCAAAAATCTAAAAACAGACAAATATACAGTAATAAAATTTCTTGCAATTGAAAAATTCCATTTGTATGACTTAATCAGAAAAAAAAATATAAGAGAAACTTTGAATGTTAAGAAAGATACCGTTGAATAGAATAAATATTCACAATCAGTTTAGTTGTAAAAATTAAACAAAAAGGATTGAATGCATATTTAAAATATTTTCATTTCCACAGTGTTAGAAACATATTTGGAAAAATGGTTTAATAACAGTTTATTTAATTGTTATTTTACCGCACATTCAAAAAGTCAAATAAAAAGTTATAAGATGGTATTCAAACTGTTAATCGTGATTAAAACCTTTTATTCACTTCGCTCAGAGCCAGAAATTAACAACCAGAGTTAAACAACCAGAATTTTATCGTACCAACAAGAATCATCTAATGAAGCCACTTGCTGATGGATATATATTATAGCCGAGAAGGCACCTGACCGACACAACGGGGGTTTGAATCCCAGCATTGACACCGCAATATTTCCTCCATTCCCTTCAACACATGAAGAGCTTCCAGTGTACAGCACTCCCCAACTTGTAACCCTGGGCTGTTAAAATATGATATTCTCATTTATCGCATAGATGGCAACACTATAAAGCTGCTAAGCTATCTCCATTGTTTAGTTAATCATTTTTTTAGAGCCTTGAATCTATGCTAATTGTAAATATAGTTAAAAAAACAGCATATTAATGATTTCTTAACCATACAAGTTGTTAACGGTTTCAAAGTCGTGAAAATAAAAAAAATGTTCTTTACTGTAAACTTAACTGTTAATTGGATGAACTAACTGCTGCCAGTTATTTTACCATAATTTTAGAATGAAAATTCTAATAGTGTACTTTGACAATTGAGTTCTTAAGAGGATGGAATATAATCCTTCTGTTCGATAGTATTTTTGTTTCAATAACGAAAGATAATATAATAATATATTAAAAATGCAAATTATTTCCGTTAAGCAACTTCGTGAATATATATAACTAACTATTAAGATCCAATTTTCAACAAAAATAGATAAACTTTATAAATATATAGGGAAAACAGAAAAATAAAATATATATATATATATATATATATATATATATATAGCCCCTGGCCAAATTATTAGACGCAATATGATTCGATGTATTCGAAAATCTTAGCTATCAGGTGATTCTACAGCTTTATTGTTTTTACGCGACAGAAACCGGTTTGCGCTTGTTTACGTTCGTATATCAATCGGTTAACATTGTAATGCAATACTTTAAGAATAAATACTAATAAAAAGTATATAAAAAATCTCCTGAATAAAAACCCATTACATGTATGTTTAAATATAAAAGTATTGCATATAAAAACGTGCAAAACATGTAATAATTAAAAAAGCACAGTGCGTCTAATAATTTGGTCTAATTATTATAATATACAAATATAATACCTGATATTATAAATATTCTATATTTATATAATATATCGTCTAGTTTATATTATATATCGCCTAATTTAGCCTATTGTTACACGAACGTAAACAAGAGCAAACCGGTTTCAGTCTCGAAAAAACAATAAAGCTGTATAGTATCACCTGATAATTAGGATTTTACATAGACTCATATAGTGCTTCTAATAATCTGGTCAGGGACTGTATATATCTATAAAAATAAAGTTAATTGGTTAATATGGATTATTCAATGAATGCCTGTGTTTAATTGATTCTGCAAAAAACGTTTAATGTTGTCATTAAATCTAACTTGTTTACATTCTAGGAATTGTTTTATGAGTTGAAGGTTGAATGTCCTTGATTTTAAGACTGGATGCAAAAGTGGCGAAGACGTGTGATAATGATGCCTAATTAGAGATTAACAGCCGTCTATTGAAGCTCTATCATGGAATTTAACTGGATGACTGAAAAGACGATTCGACTGATTGTCACTGTTATTTTATTTTAGATGGAATGGAAAGAAAACGATTACTTCTTTTCTCTTTATTTTATTATGGCGCCGAAAAAGAACATAAAATAAGTCCTTTGCTATACCGGTAATTAAATGATCATTTAGTGCGACTTTTGAAACACAACAGACTAACGTTAAATATATGACTTTATAAATGGATATTCTTTAAATGCTTCTCAGAAAATTATATGTTGTAGAAAATGTGAATAATAATGCGATCTTAACAATCTGTATTCCAAAGAGAACAATTTTGTATTTAACTAGTTCTAATGAGAAAAAAAAACTTATTTAAAATATTATTGCTTATTCTAAATAACATTCTAATAACATTTTGCGAAATAACATAATATTTAATGCATAATAAATAACATTTTGCGAAATATTTTTATTTTATTGTAATTCTTGGTTCTCAAGTAGTTATCACTTAACCTACTACAATGAAGCTGTTAGGATAAAACGAAAAAATATCCAAACATTTCAAAAACAGTTCTAAATTGAAAATAAAAATCCAACATCTAAAAAGCGCCTTTATAAAAACCAACGAATCCAAAAAATTAAGAATTATAAAATAGAAAGAAAATAAATTAAATAAAAAAAAAAGTGAAAATCTCAACTAACTCCGGAACTTAGTAATGACTTTTGTGGAATCTGTAGGGTTGTTGAATAAGAATACGAATTGATGATCTATTAAATAGATCAGGGAAAAACAATTTTCTTTCAAATAAATATTTTATTGAGAAGACTAAAAAAATTAAATAAAAAATGTTAATTTACCTCAAGACCAAAAATGGTGACAACTATTTACAGAAACAGTTTTTGTTATTCCTTTGATAGAAACAGTGCTTACAATTCAATCAAATTGTATTTTTGAACATTCATGTTCGTTTCTCTCTTCTTTTAATAAGCTAAATCCAATTAGGTATTTTCAAACATTTTGTGATTTTCTTTCAAGTTAATAGTAAATCACTTCATATACACTTTAAAAGGTGTAATTAATTCTACACGCCGATAATTGATAAAGCTTACACGTAAATCAGATCATGAATTATTTTCTCTAATTTTGGATAACGTTGCAAACCGACCGACGACAACGATAAATTGTTTACAAATCGAGAATATATTTAAAAGGTGTATATTTTTAATAATAAAGATAATTATGAACTCAGAAAAAGATTTACATAAATCTGTAAACTGTATTAGATGATTTTATAATATTTAATTTTTATCCACTTAGGTTTTGTTAGCCTACTTCGCATTCATACACTGATGTTTGAGAAAATCGGAACAGGAGTTGTCAGAAAACAATGAAATCCATTCCACATATTACAGATTATCGCTATACTAAATATATTGGTATAACGTGCTTTTAATTCTTATCATTTCAAGTAAATTTGGTTCAATTTGCCTAATTTCTACGTGATATTCAGAGAGATATTACGCCAAGCTTTTATATTTTACGTAAACTATGCTCATCTTTTTCCCTATGATTCGTGATTCTCCAAAGATTTAAAAATGTAAAGGCATATAAATAATGCTATGCAAATACGGATTTAAAGAAGCTATTGTTTCATGATTTCATCAGATCCCTTTGACATTCAGAAAAACTTACTTTGTTAGTTCAATTAAGGGGAAAAACTCAGTAAAAACCTAAAATCTGTAAAAACAAATTCGTGTATAATTTCCACTACTTTTTTTGTTAACTTTTTGTTAGAGTGAACTTAGTCACTTTTTTATTTACTTTTTTTCTACCGTTATAGCTTTATTTATTCATTTTTTTCTGATAACAGATATTTTCATGCGCATCAGGATCTATTTATGTGCTTCATTGCAAAAACATTTCGTTTGTTTGGTCAAGCAAATTTTCAGTTATGTATTCGCACCAATTCTTTCAAACAATTATTATTTTGCCAATTTTATACAATTTCTGTACTTAAAATGTATTTAGTTTATCTCAATGCCAAAAATAGTGGCAAATATGCAGTGTAGCCCTAATTTGTATAGTGTTAAAATAAAGTATTTTTTAAGGAATTTTACAACGAATGGGATTAACTTAATACATTTTTTTTGTCTAATTGTACATATTTTAATCAGCATTTTATCATCTTAAAATTACGAAACTTTAAAAATTAGCACTTACACAATACATTGTTTATAACTTGTTTTTAAATTAACCATAACATTCTGCACTTTTAAGTTTAAAAAATCCCTAATTTTGATTCCATTTTGATTTTTTAACCACTGAAATGCAGTTTATATTGCACTTAGGATTTTAAAAAATAATTCTTTTTCTACAAAATAGCGATATTTTGAAAAAAAATTCAAAAAATGACACAAAATTACTTTCATTTTAATAGATTACTCAAACCAGTCAACCTAATTAAGAAATCCCTGCTTGCAATGAAAACTATGTTTATTATGAACATTGTGTCAAAATTTGAAATACATTGTCAAGTAAGACTAAAGCAAGTAACAGTAAGAGCATAGTTTCGAGTAAATTTTGTGATCCATATAAATCTATAAGGTTCTGCAAAAGTAATATAATGTTCTATAAAGTTACTATCTATCATGCGTCAATACCTAGTTCATAATATCCGTCATTATTTTCAGCTGTGCTAGTCTAGACCTTTTTCTTGTCGATCTATTCTCATATGTAGCAGCCGAAATTATGTGGACATTTTGAGACTACATTTATTTCTAATTCTCCCATTAACGACAATGACCATTTGCAAACTTCAGTAAAAATACGTTGACTATTTATATTGAAAGTATTCTTTTATTTACATAAATATTTCAATGAAATAGTGAAAATAATAGTATTTTAGTAAAATGTGTTGATTGGAGTGAATTAACTGAGAGCCCAACGTGAAATCACAGTGAGTCCTGTGCTCGTCATGTTATGCTGTGACTTTAATATTTTTACGAAAATCAATGCAATATTTTGACCGAATCATTTTAAAAATGTGAACTATAAAAAAATAGCAGAATTTATTTTTTGAGATTTTTGCTGTTGTTCCTGAAATAAGGTGGTTTTTAGAGAGGTTTATATATTTTCTGAATATATACTTCACTAAAGTGTCTAATAAGTTTTATGTTGCTTCCCTAATAACTTTACTAATGAACATAATGTCCGCAATAGTGACAAATATTCATTTGTAATCACTTCCTTCTTATTTAGTGAAGAACAACTGGGAAGAAAATGTTTAAATAGAAGTCAGTTTGTTCTACTCTCGACATTTAATGTTATTTCATCTATATTCTTAACTAAGAGAGAATCTGCTTTTAATAATTATGGAATGTGCTGACCGAACTAATTAGCAAAATGAAGATAATTAAATCCTAATACATGTGTAAAGTAATTAAGTCAGGAAAATCTCATTAGTTTTACCCTCGTAGGACTCACATTTAGAATAAGCGTCATATTCATGTTTTGAATTAATGCATAGTCTGACTTATAGGTAATAGAACTGGCGGCCGCCTGCTGCACTTATTTGAATTAAATATAAACAAACACCTGTAGCCGAGGTCCGAATTCAATTTCCCCCTTTTACTGGGAGAGATGATTTATTTCAAGGGAGAATCCCTCTCGGAAATTAATTGTAGTTACAAGAGAAATCCTGAAAATTAACGATTTTTTTCACAGCAATAGAGTGTCTTACTTTTAAACTTTTCATAATTGGAAGACAAGTTCAAGAAACCAGAATCAAATAAATCAAGAGTAGCCAAAAAAGTAAAATTTGTTTAAAATAACATTATGTATTAAAATTCATATATTAAATATATAAATTTTGTTTATTTCAATCAAATTTTACAAAGACGTTTTACTTTTCTAAAATACTACTTATTTTAATTTTACTTATGAAACTTCCTGAAAGAAATCATCAAATAAATAAATATGAATCATTCTAAATATGCATCATGCTGAAAAAAAAAGATTTGAAAATAATAGCAATTCAAAAATATAAGCACAAATCAGAAACATAATAAATAGAAAAATAATAGTCATAGTAATTACAATAAATAAGTAAGTGGATAAGTAAAATAAAAATTACGATTTTAAGTATGCTTTAAGAGAATTAAAATTTCAAAGTAACATTAACTTTTACGGTAATAGAAATGAAAAAAAATGATTAAATAACAATTACGTAAAAAAATGTTTAAATAACAACTTATTTAAATGTTATTTTACTATATTTAACCAGAAACAGTCAAATAGCAATAAAAAAGATGGTATTCAAGCTGTTAACTGTGAGAAAAATCATTCATTTCTGTTTTCACTGGTTAAACAACCAGAATTTATCTGCGCCAACTATACCATGAGAATCAAGCGCACAACATTCGAAAGCTATGTGATAAGGATTTCTTCATCAGATGCCAAATAAACTTAATGGTAAAAAGTGTGAGGTGAGTAAGACTTTTTTTCACAGTCTTTACCGATATGGAAAATTTTTTTCTTCTGCACCAAATTTACGAAGTCAAGGGTTTTCACTAATCTCGGAATTTCCTCCAGAAGTATGTTTCTAATTAAATGATGAAACGAAGAGCGCTAGTTCGGGGGTTTACTTGTTTCATAAATAAAGTTTGGTATTGTTTCTATTGGCGGTTCGTTAAATATTTGTTGTAGGAGTTACACAAGTTCAAAGGCTATATATTTTAGCTAATTTAAAATATGAAGTCATCAAATCTTTTGGTGTCAATTAAAAATTAGTTAACAATGAAGGCCTTTGAAAAATATAATAATTAAAATTTAGAAATGCCCTTTTGCTTTTTAAGTTCAAACAGCTCTTAAAAGTATAAATGAATGAATTTGAAATGAAATATAAGATACTTTTTGTGCTTCATTTCTATGCTGTGAGCTTATTTTAAGCATGTTATAAAATCTTTTAATGTCCAATTATTGTTTATAAGCCATTTATAAACTTAATTATCGCTTCTTCTACCGTTTTAACTCTAACAATTATATTCATTTTATAAGTATAGAATAAACAGTTTGTTTTGAAAAATCGAATTCTTTATATATGGGATTATAAGAAAAACACAATACCATACAAAATTTCCAAGGTTTTTCACTCTCCGGAAGGTGACTCAGTTTCTACCGTTTAAGTGATGGAAGTTCTCCCTTGTATCTATATTTGTTTTTTTCTCTAATTACAAGCAAAAATACATTTTAGTATTTTTTAATTATAAAAAACAATCTAATAGTTACTGTTAAATTATTAGAATTATATTTGTACTAATTTAAAAAATCAAAATAACTAGTTTAAAAATTTCAAAATCACTCCTTGATTTTGTAAATTGAAGAAATTTCAGTGATGAATAACTGTTTCTCTAAATAACTGCAAATAAGCGTAAATTTGAAAAATTATTGTTTAGAAGTGGGCCGTGTTTGGAAGAACACCCAAAATATGCACTCGATGTTTCATGCTGTGTTTCTTAACTATAGTTATTACGAATTTATATTAATATGCTAAATATAATATTTTCACTTATTATATCAGGTGACTTAATTCATTACAAAATAATGAAAAAATTATGAAAATTATGTATGATAAGAAATTCTGCGTCAAAAGGTGTTAGTTTGAAAGTTTGCTTCATAAATGAATATTTTATATATTTTTGGCCTCAATTTTTCTTGTCGGTTCATTAAATCTTTGTATCAGTAAATCCGTCATAAAAATTGAAGGATTATTTATTTTAGATAATTTAAAAAATTAAGTATAGTCATCACATCTTATCGGGTCCATTAAAAATTACTTAAGCATAACAGCTCTATTAAAAACTATTTAAAATATAATAATTAAAAATTCCCTTTTGCTTTTAAATTTACACAACTCTTGAAATTATGAGCAAATCGAAGAAATGACCCTCCCAATATTTAGAAATCTTTAAAATCATCATCGTATTTTCACTTACTGTATGGTATTCAATTTGTATGGTTCTAATGCCTGACCTCAAGTATGCTAACTAATTAGTGCAGATGACATTTTAAGTTACGAAATTATACACAAAAACGTACTTTCTCTGAATAAACCCCTTGTTAATTTTATTTTTTGCGTATTTCGCCATATCTCGTGTAATTTAAAGTGAACTGAAAGCTTTTTGCAGAAAACTATAAAATTCGTTATAATTAATTATAAAACCTAAGAAAACTCCATTTAAAAATAATTTTTAAAAATTATTTTATTTAACACTAGTTGAAAATTTTTGATTGTAAGGTATGCAAATGTTTGCATGGTTTTTACCAATGTGAAGTATGAAATTCAAAATTTGAACAAAATCGGTTGAATAGTATCCAAATAATCCAATTTTAAAAAAGTTGTATGCTTAAAATTTAATTTCTCAAGAATAATTTAATTGATTTCGTTCGAATTTTGCATTTTACCTTTTAAAGTTACATTCTTAAAAATGACAAAAATGGTTGTATACCTTACAATTCAAAACTTTTTGACATTTATTAAATAAGAGGATAAAAAAATAACTAATTTAAAATTATTTTTGCATGGTTATTATCTTTAGACAAATGTATTTTATAACTGTGTGCAAAAATAATTCGATTCCCTTAAAAAGTCCTAGATAGGGTGAAAGATCGAGCGAAATAAGGAGAAAATAAAATTAATACCGCTCTCCAGACCATTCGTAACATATTTTCCAGATTGCTGATGCTCCCTAAAATAAGGATTAAGAATCCGATAAAAAAAAGGTATGCTTTCAGATAAAGTACTATGTATCTAATTTCGTAACTTAAAACATCGGATATATCAATTGATCAGCCTATTTAAGGTTAGGTCCATGAACCATTAAAATTGAATCTTTGTAATCCGACCATTAGATGAAATAAAAATCAGGGTGTGTTTTTATCAGTATACATTTTCTATATATTTGTTTTAATTTATCCCAAACTCTGAAATTTCTTTTTTTGCATGAAATAAATAAAGTGCAAAAGGGGCAAGTTAATTTTAAATTGTAAAAAAATATTACATTCTTGTCATGTCAATTAAAAATGAAATGCCCTTGGCTTACAAGGTCAGTGTGCCTATAAGTTTGTCGCATTTAGGTCTAACTTGACCTTTTATTGGATTTTTTTCCCGAAAATGACTGAAGTATTAAGACTTTTTTAAACAAATTTATCTTACTGAAATTAAATTATTATTTGTAACTTAAGCAAAGATATATCACTGTCATATTTAGGGCATTTTTGTCGCACTTAAGGTTAAATTTAGCTGGAATCCGTTAAATGTGACAGTGCATTTTTAAACGTTTTAATTCCCAGCTAAAAATAAGCTGCAGAAAATCTACAAAAAAAATCAGTTTGAAGACTGTGGTGATTTGGCCAAATCCGCTACAGAATGTTTGAAGTCGAAATGCTGCAAAATTACTGCAGTTTGTAAACTGCAGTAATCTTGTAGTAGTGCCAACTATCGTGAGCGATATGAAATACTATAGTTTTGGTTAAAAAAATTCCTTTTTAAAAAAAGTTTATGATAAAAAAATTCTTTAATTTATTCTTCATTCAATTCTCTAATAAGGGAGTTTAGTATATGTTAAATTTTTCGTTGAGAATATGTCAACACATTGTATCGTGGGACTCGAACTCGCATTCTGTCTGGCGTAAGATTGGCTGATTAGCCCTCTCGGCTCTAGCCCTGTGTCAAGACAGCAGCAAGGAACTAAATAGTTTCATGAGCGGAGTCTTGTTGGCAAGGATAAAGTTTTTTTGTTAAATCATAAAAGGTGAAAACACAGTTAATAAATTTTCTGAGATTTAACAGAGTTAACATTTAATTGTGGAAGAAAAAATTTTTGAAATATGAGATATAATTTTTTTTTTATACCATATTAATCTATTTAATTTTCCATTGTAAAATCTAAAGTTTCAGCAGTTTTTATTCCGTATAAGCCACGAAAAATTAAAATTAATAATCTTTAAAAAATAATTTGGTGGCAATAAAGAAATATTTTAATTGAAGTTTAGTATTTAAATGAGGATAACTTACGAGAAACTTGACTTACGCGTGCGTAGTGTAATATTTCATTTATATATTTTTTTCGCTCATCATCGATTGCTAATCCTTTTTTTTTTAATTATAAAATACGATGTTTCTTTTTTAGTCGTCTAAAAACTTATTCGCACTGTAATACAGATATTTAAATAAAACATTTTATTCAACGAATGTCGAGTTATATAAAATCATATTTCTGATACAATTTGATTTTATATCTTTTTTTAATTTGATTCTTTTAATAATTGATAATATTTTTTATAATTATAAATACGAATACGGATTCAACATTTTTAAGCATCTTAAAATTTCTCAACATCTAATCTTAAAATGAACTTTTCAATAACCTGTCCGCGCGTGCTTCGCAGAATTGTTTCACCAACTATTTAATTAGATTTTAATATTTCTCAAAATCTTATTCTTTACTCTACCACGCATATTATTTTTCCAATAATATACTAATAAATTGTTTTAGTGCTTCAATTCAGGTTTTCATTTAAAATGAAATTGCTTTTTAAACTATTGTCAAGTTTTTAATAAAAAAATCTTAGAATTATTGCCATCTAGCTGAGAATTAAGTTTTGTTAAGAAATTAAAAATATTCTGTTTATATTGAAATTATTCGCTGCAAAGCAGCTGACTATTTACTAAACAAAATATTTTTTCGAGAAATGAAGATAAATTATTGATTGTCTTATTTTATTGTTTCTTATTTATTTGAGTAATGAAAGTAAATGTGTATATGTGCTGATCATAAAATACAACAGTTTGCTTTGTTTCTTAAATGATCAAAAAATTATGGACATGCAATTTTATTTCGACGTTCAAACTTCTTCTCGTCCGCTAACCTTAAGAAGTAAAAAGTTTTTAATATTATTTCTCAACTTTAGCACAGTTCAAATTATTGTTATATCAGGAAAATGCTTGTTATGTCTTATTTTGTTAAACAGTAAATACTAAAAATAGAAAATTGTATAAAGATCCCAAAGATTTTTTAGAATCATCATCTAAAAATATTGCTCTTTTTCTAACTTTAGAATTTCCTTAATGATAAAATACTTATGATTTATTGCGATTTTTGGGTAATAAATTATTTTATAATGTGTATATGTTTAATTATGTATTAATATGTTTAGCAAATACAGTATACTCTTTTTAGAAATTATAAATAGAAATTGTACTTTTATTTCCCTGTAAAAAGGAAAGACTGTTTCTCTCATGATCAATTGAAACGTGACAATGATTTAATCCAGAATTGAAATCTGTTTGGACATTTCATTTAATTGATTGAAACAGTCAGAAACAACTAAACTAATTAAAATTATTTGAAGTTATTCTTTTATCTTGTTAAGAACGGTAGGAATAATGAGGAAATGTTGTGAAAACCATCATACTTACTATTCATACATTTAATCATATAACTTGAGTTATATTAACTTGAGTTATTTAAGCAAAAAAAAAAAAAAGAAAGAAAATAAAGGGTAAAATATAAATTCTATTGAAATATGTTCTTAAGTGTACACTAAAGCATATCTAGAATAGATTTTGGATCGATGAATAAAAAATTTATTTTCCAAATATTTCGAATATGGGGAAGACGTTAACTTGTTCGAAATAATTGACTTGTAACTATTTAACTTTTATTCCAAGAGAGAGAGGTCATTACATTGTTTCATTCGACTTTTGAAATTTCACTTACAGACGGCTTAACATCCTTAAAAAAAAATTTAAAATCACATTAAATATTTCAATTATTATACTGTGACATTAATTAAAAAATCCCCAGGAACAAAAGATAAAATTAGATTTCATTATCTTAAAAAAAAATTAAAATGTAAGTAAAAGACATGTTTTAAGTCATGTCTAGCGAGCCCTGAAAATGGCAACATTTAAAGCAAATGTTTAGCTCGCTCAAAAGACTAAAAAATTTTTTTAGACTAACGGAACATGGAAAATAATCTCTTTTAAAAAATAAAATAAATCTATTGTTGCACATTCTTTGCATTTTGGGGATAAATTGAATCTCGATAATTCAAAAATTCTAATGACCCCTAGCACATCAGTTCATCTGGATACTGTGGAATTTTGTTTTGTTCATATGAATGCCGATTCTCTTGTTAACGATATTAGTTTCACACCATCTCTCTATGGAACGTGGAAATGCATCTTGCCTTGATTTGCCCTTCCTGGCTAATGCGGTTTTTCTAGCTTTGTTTTTGTTTTTATTTAATTTTTTATTTTCTATTTCACTCTTAGTGTACTGCGGTTTTTCCAGTTTTATTTTCCACTTTTATTTATGTTTTCTCGTTAACAACTTCACAATTCTGTTTCATATCACTTTTTTTATTTCTTCATTCACGTCATGCGAGTCATAAAGATAGGCGTTTATTTTCTTTTTTTTTTTTTTTTTTTTTTTTTTTGAAGCTAAAGAAGTTTTTACCATCAAATGTAATGTGTTAGTTTCGTATCTTTCTTGATCATTATTTTGATCAGAATCGAATCTTATGCTGATAGAAGTAAACATTTGTAAATTTATTTCAACAGAGTTCATGTGATCTTTTAATTATTTAAAAAACCTGAGCACCTATATTGAAATAAAGAAGTTATTTTTAGCTTTAAAATTTCAAAGCAGCTTAAGATTTTGTAACCAGATATTTGAAGTTATATATTGAAATTGATTATTTAATACTGAGGTGACTATAAATGTAATAAAATTAATTTATCTTCTTATTTTTGCTGCCACTATTACAGTTTTTTAAAGACCATAAGAATTCTGTTTAAAAGGATATTATTGTATCAGACATATGTATGTAATGATGGTAAGAATCGTAAAATAAATTTATAATAAAAGGATTATAGAAAAGAAAGAATAGTTTAGTGATAAAAAATGTTGAACGACATTTTATGGTGAATTTGTGAAAATCCATTTCAGAATGTATAAAAACATCGAGATACTATTTGCAACTTGTTTTTATCTAATGATAACTCACATATTTGGTAGAATAAGACAATTTTTTTAAAAAATGAATCATACAATATTATTAAACACGCATTTTTCAATCTTTTTAAAATGTCACGAGTAACAATCTTATTTCTGTTTTTAGTAGTCACAAAATTATTGTTAATTGATTATTAGTTTTGTGTTGATTTTATGTGTTTATCTACGCAGAAATGTCAATTCTTTTCGAATATGATGTTGCATAACGCAAAATGTGTGTGAAGGATTTCAAGTTAACACCAAATCGAGCTTTCATAGATAATTTAATGAGTGTTTTTAAATCTTAACACCTAAAGTTCACGCGCATTCACACCATACTTTTCATTTCTGAAAACACCCATGCAAACGCACTTCTCAGTAAATTGTTCACAATCCAATAAAAGTTAGTTTGCTGTTAACCTCAACAATAACTACTGAAACAAACGTTGAAATATGTATGTGGGTATTTAGTTATGTTATAAGAATAATTCTGTTTTCTGTGAGCTGTATGAAATAATTTCCTAATAGATAATTTCTATCCTCTTCGGTTTGGGTTAAGCCTAGGTTGAATTCGTTTCAGTTCCACGTATATGTTTGGTGACTAAATTTTCTTTTATTTAAAAAATTTAATGATTCTTGCACTTTATCGTAATCGATCACGTAATTAATCGTTTTCATTAATATAACTAATGTGTCTAACTGTAATTATAAATTTTAGGGTTACTAAGTATTATAAAAGACCTGTTGCATTCCCTGAAGCATGTTTCACTTCACCAGTTTCCTCATTTTTCAGAGATACGTTTTTTACTCACAAAATTATCGTTTTTATGTATTAAGTTGATCTTTTTTTTCTTTTTAATTTTGGCAATATACATGATACATAATGCAATATACATAATGCGCCTATATCCTACATTGCTATTCTGTATATAATATATGCATTTCCTTATTTTCTAGGGCTATAAAATTTTTATTTAGATGTTCTGTTATAATATTTATTTAAAATATGAATGTGTGTGAAAAACAAAGTGAAAATGCTAAGTTTTAAAAATTATATTTTAATGCAGTGTGAATCATTTTTTTATGTAAACAAACTAAATGAAGATTATTTTAATGAGTGACAATAGAATGGACGCTTTTACATAACCATAATGAATATTTTACAATGATATTTACAATTGAAACAACAGACAGTTAAAGATTCGTTGAAAAACAAGGACATTTCATGAAACAATTTATTTCAGTAGTTTGATTATATATTGCAAATCTTAAATTGAATATTCAAGTTGAACCAAAGTAATGACTTATCGAAACCAAGAAAAATACATACATTACATTTGGAGTTTATTTTAGGCCGTAAAGAACGATCTAAAATATTTTAAAAATCCCCAATGTGGTAAAAATTATCAATAAATACTTCTCAATTTCAGATCCCAGCGTTGGTTCACACAAGGAGAGAAAAAGTTTGGCAAAATTACTGGACAATAACATTTCTGGTAAACATAATTCTGCTTAATAAAATTAAAATATACAGTATTTGATCTTGTTTTTCGTTCATATGGCAGCGATTAACTAGAAATTCTGGTCTTCAAAATTATAGTTCTTCTAACCACACATTTAGAAAAAAATATAAAACTGAAAAGTAAATAAAACCGAATAATGGTTTTTAATACCACATTCTAAAGTAGAATAAAAATGACGAAATTTGACTACATTTACTAAATTGTATCACATATTATTGTTGATTTTACCAAAATAATTACCAAACCGCTTCGGTAAAAATCACCGACCTTTTTGGTGTTTTCATAGAAGTGGAAACTTGATAAATTGTACCATATTCTGGCAGTTTTGACCATATTTTTTTCCTCTTTGCAGAACTTTTCTTAATATTGATGCCATTTTCAGAATTAATATAAAGGCTAACTTGACTGTCATGCATAATTTTGGTTTATTTACAAAAATCATATTTGGTTTATTTACAAAAATCAATCATTCGTGTAACGACAGAAAAATAACGATTCAATTTTTATACAGATTACAGCAAAATTGATTGGTTCAATCGAAAACAGTGATTGATTCAAAATGAGAAACATTCTTGTCGAAATATTGATTTGAGTTGAATGATAACATAAAGAGATGGTCTCATCTTAAACCATAATAGTTGATCAAATGGTATTGTAAACTACTGTCTGGTGATAGCGAGATGAGCCTCATTTCGTCAGATGTTTCTTAAGAATAGGTGGCATTCACATTAAGCTATATTTTTTAAACATTGTGATAAAATTATGTTATGCTAAATAATGATTGTAGCCTATCATTACTGACAAGACAAAAAAAATTTTAGTTTCGTGAGAAATTATGACTATAAGTTGACAAACATTTTTATAAATCAAAAGTTTCAATTAAAATACATTTCAAAAAGTTGTACAGTGCGAAAAACGAATGCTATTAATAACTTTTATCTAATGAATGGATTTTCATGTACAATCTTATTGGTTCGAGGGCCTATACTTAAGTATGTTAATTAATGAGTGATATATCACCGGAACGAATTGATTGAATTATTGCACACAAATAAAAAAAATTTTTATCCAGTGATAATTTTCTAAAAAAGTTATTTGTAAAAAGGAAAAATTATTTTTATTGTTTAATTTACTAATGGCCGAAAATATTTTTAATTGTAAATTATATAAATTTTATCACTAATTTAATCTGCGTAATTTAAAAGGAAAAATTGAAGGTTGAATAGTACTTGGGAACTAAAAATTTAAAAATACAACTAGTACTTTTAAATGATCACAATAAGGGAAATTAACATTAAAAGTTCTTCTCTTGCCTTGATGACTATGAACTCTGATGACTATTTTTTGCGGTTGCCCTCCATATTTTGATTGTTAGGAATCCAAAAAAGTATGCACATTTAGAGTATGTGTCTGATTTCGTAACTGTCTGATTAAGTCTCTGAGTGTCTGATATCATCTGTTGTAATTAGCATATTTAAATTAGACCTTTGAACCAATTAGATTTGAGGTAGTATGTGAATATCCTATCAATAGATCAAAAGTTATCAGGGTTATTAAATTTTTTATTTAGCATTTTAAATTCCGTGGAATTTTATTTAACAGATTTATACATACTCATCATTATTTTTAACGATTGTAAAAATTTACATAGCTCAATGTCTTATAATATCACAGAACAAATTGGTTAATAAATAGTATTAAGATGTAAAAATTAAGATTGGTAGTCGATTTCCTATTTTATTTCGGTTATATTATTAGGGGCTATTCATAAATGATGTCACACTGTTTTTCAATATTTTTTGACTCACTCTTCCTCTTTGTTACGGTTCACCTTACCCTTTACCCCTCTTGTTGCGCGCCACACAGAGAAAAAGATTCTGGTCAACTTACCGTACTGTACAGTAATGACATTTTTGGTAAATGAAAAATCAAACATAATTCTGCTTAATAAATCCATAATATTCGGTATTTAAACCATTTATTTAGTAATTTTTCCGTTCATATGGTAACGGTTTATCAGAAATTCTGATTTTCAAATTTATAGATTTTATTACCACTCATTTACTAAAAAAAAAATACAAAGTTGAAAAGTAAATTTAACTGAAAAATGATTTTTATACCATGCTCTAATGTATTATTATCAAATTATCAAATTTTACCTCATTATCTATTTTTATCACATTTAACAAATTTTGTCGCATACTATTAAAACCATATTTTATTGTCAATTTTTCCAAAATCATTACCAACGAGCTTCAGTAAAAATTATCAAGCTTTCAGATAGAACCATAAACACGGTAAATCTTATCACTTTCTGGTAGTTCTCAGTGTACATGCTTGCAATTTTTAAACATTAATAACATTTGTGAACATGTCAAGACATGCAGATAAGGATGACTGCCGCCATCTGATCTGTGATTAATTTCCACTGACAACGTTTGTTCCAGGCAGGTTATGGTGCATGAGTAGTCTGTTTGGGTATGTATGTTATTTATTTAACAATCTTTAAGAAGTTTCCATTAAGTGTGTTATATGTTTGTGAATTTATTTTGTCTTCACTTATGATCAGCACTTTCACAACACTCTTAATTATATGAAAATAATGAATGATTTTATTGACTCCAAGATGTTCGGTTAATGATACGCCTGTAAAATGGGAAATCTTTCGTTAAATTTATGCTTCATATTATTAGATTTATGCTTCCTTTGTGAAATGTTCATTTGATTAGTAGGTATTTAATACATCATTTCGTCTAAGCATGTAGACTTTATATGGGTACACCAAAAGAATAAATTTGAATTGTACATACGATTATATTATACAAATAAATATATATAATGTATTTTTTTCATATGAGAGCACTTTTTCAGAGATTGATTGGGGTTCATATTACACAGAACTCTTTAAAATATAATCTAAACAAGTATTTTGATTTTTATTGTTTACATAGGGTTGAAGTTTTAATATTCTGTGGATTTTATTAATGTTTAGAAATTTATGAATCGCAGTAAAAATACAACATGTATAAAAAGCCATGTAAATTTAATGCTAACTCCATTTGAAGGCAATCCTCAGTAATTTCTATCTCAGATAAATAATTATTAATAAATTAACAGATAATGTAACTTTGGTAGTTTTGAAACTAACAAATTAGGAATGCTCTGACAAGGTTCTCGATTAATCCCGAAACTAAGAATATTAAAACTATTGATGAAGCAGTGATGTGGTTGATACCTCGTCCTTTAATAATTGCAACACTATTGCCTGACTATCAGAATAACCGTTGCAATAGTTATAAAAACGTGAATGATGAGGCTACATTGAACGATATGATAACAATTGTGGTTTCCTATTTCCATCAAAGTTTTGGTTCTTAGGGCAATCAAAATATCATCTAATAACATTTCTTGGCCACAACATGATTTATTATCACCCTTAAAAGACGAGATCGAAACATTTAAGGAATACATAATAACGTATTCTCGTTTTGCGTTGGCAATCATGTTTTGTCAAATTTTCTTTTATATATAAATGTCAAGAGAGCTACACTCTAATTCTATACCAGCAGGATACCTTGTGGCGATTCGGGTGGAAAGGATAGATCATAAGAAGGATAGGTCATAAAGTTTCAAGAAAGCATTTAAACTGATATTTTACATATAAAATTTGAGAACAAGATAATGGGACTACAAATTCATCTATCAGCTCATGATATTATGATAAATTGAAAGGAAAACACATATCAGTTAGGGAAATAAATATTCCATTTATAGAAGAAGCTAGTTGTAAAGATCATTTTGAGAATACTGTAAAAATAGTCATACAACTTGAGTGTATCTATCTACAAAAACAGTTTTAAACAATAACATGGAAACTCTTCTAACAGTCAAAATTGAAAAAATCTATTTTTTTTTTCGCAACTAGAACATGTAAGTGATTCATATGAATAAGTCTCAAAAACTTGGATATATTATGGAAAATCCTAAGATTGACAGTTCAGTTGTGAAGAAACAGTTGCAAGTATAGAACAGCTCATTCAGGCGACTCCCGAAATCCTAAACCAAATTAAGTAACCTATTTTAAATTCCATCATCTTTCCCAAGAACATAGAGACTCTTTTACCGATTTTAGTGGAGAATTTTGCTGCGTTTCTCAAAATCAATGAAGACGATGGGACATATAGATAAGATAAACTGTCAATAGTAACCTCATCAGAACTATGCTTATCCTGTTACTATCTGTCCTACAGGAAGAAGTTCAAAAGGGGTAAAAAAAGAAGCACGAATAATTGAAAGAACAATTAATGATTTGTCGTGCCCCTGTTTTGTCAGTGAAAAAGAAAGGTCCAGCTGACCCATTAGATGCAATGCCTAAATACGTACTACTGAATTCTATCAAAAATTATTCAGCTTACCCATTACCAAAAATATTGATGCTTATAAATGATATTTAAAGATATTAATTATTCAGCGTCCCAGCTTATTCGTAGATGAAAATCCAAGAAGAGCATCAAGAGATCCTTTACAACACTTAGGGGAACCTTTAAAAACAACCACTTTGTATTTGGATTGAAAACAGTGGCAGGTACACTTCAAACTTTGGCTGATTCTATAATTGATGAGCCTACGTTAACGAAAGTCTATGGAATTCATGCTTTCTAGGATGATTTATAGTATGCGCTAATGATTATGAATAAATGTGCAGCAAGAAATTTTTTTTTGTGGGCAAGAATTCGACACTAGCACTGGACAAATGTGCATTTGCACCAAAAGAGATTCAATAGCTAAGCTTTCACATCTCAAATAACACCATCAGACCAATATCAACCATTATAACAAAAATCACTATCTTTTCACCACCAAAGACTGTAAGGCAGTTAAAACTTTTCATTTTGTTATGTAGATTCTACAGAAATCTTGTTCCATCTTTTGCACAGTTGACTACTTGTCACAACTAGCTGACTAGCAAGAAACAACCTTTCATCTGGACAAAACATTTTTTTCTGTGCCCCATTCGTTAAGCTCCCAAATTGGAATAAAGAGTTTATGATAAATATGGATGCAATTTCAGCAGTACTTATGCAGGAATTTAGCAACACTTTGTGTCATTCTTCAGCAAAGCTCTCTCACCATCTGAGCAAAGATATCCTGCAATAAAGCAAGAATTATATGCTATATATAAAGTTGCATTCAAACATTATATTTTTAACAGAAAGCTCAAAATACTATCTGATAGTAAGTCCCTGGAATTCTATCGCAAAACCAAAAGACCAGTGGATGTTGTAACATGATGGTTGATGGAATTAAACGAGTATTCCAATGTCTATCAGCATATTACCGGAGCAAAAAATTTTCTTGTTGATTACTTGTTTAGAATGCCAAACCCTGAAAATAGACAAAAATACCTTAAATTTGATAAGCAGCCAATTTTACCTTTTGTAGAGAAAACAGAAGGATCAATACAATTTCAACGAAATTTACTTTGGCCAAAGAAGTAATTTCTAATGCCCAATTGGAAGATGAGGAAGTTAATAAGTTGAAAGATGTAATCAAGAACTCTTGAAATTCAAGGACTTCTTCATAGTCTCAAAAACAGATCTATTGATGCATATAACAGAAACTGAACCAAAGAGAGGGATTTTTGAAAGATATGTCATATTGTTTATATGGGTCTTGCAAAAACGGTTGAAATAGAGATACTACGGGAAGAGACCCAAACGTATGTACTGTCATGCGAGAAATGTATCAAACACAAACCATATAGCTTGTATTCAGTACCGTTTAGTTCTACTTAGACTCAATGCATATACAATAGAACAACCCATGCATCTACTGGTACGTGTATCTTATATTTTGGTAGAAATTTGGCACTCATTTTTGATACATTTATAGATAACAAGATATTGTAGGACAAGATAGGTTTTATTGTATATTTAAGAAACATTAATAAATTTTATAAAAGATAGTCAGATCCATCATTTCTAAAGATTCAAATTTATTATTTAAATTATACTATAAAAGTATAAGGGGACACATTAACTCCATTAAAAAAATACATATTTCTCGCATTAGGGGTGATTCTGCTAGAAAAACTCATCTTAAAAATCATCTTATATAGCTAATTTTTTAACACAAGACATTTCTTAAGGTCAAGATGTTCCATTATTATTATTTATATTTTAGGCTAACAATCAATACTTTTATTACATTTTAACGGTAGCTTTGAGTAGAAATGTTTATTATATTCAAATGATGTTTGACTCTCTTTATGACTGGTTTCATGTAGCCACTTGGTGTGTGTGATTAGTTGTATATATTCATGAGGCCTGGTATGAGCCTTATTTTCATCTGTGTTGCTCATAATTTTAATCATAAGTTGTTTATGTTGCAAATATAATGAATTGGAATTCTTTATGTGTTTGTTTATTGAGCATTAGATCAGAAAGTATAAAAAATTTTAAATGTAACTTGAATTTTTAAATATTTTTTAAAAATGATAAAAAATTGCTTAGATATTTGAATTTTTCAATTCTTTATGGTAAATGAAAAAAAATATGTGTGATAATAATAATATTTCAAATCATACTACGATATAAATGATCGAATTAAGTCAAAGAAACATAAATTAAAATGATAATATAATTGCAGGTATTAGTTTCAATCTTGGGTTGAGCATTGATGATATAATTAATAAAAAAATCAATGACATCACTTAATTAAATAAATAAAGGGATTATAATAAGGTGCAGGCATAGTTTGTCAACACAAAAAGCCACAAAGCCCATCAACGGCTATGGAAACAAAACATTTTCAAAGAAGATAGTTTCTCTCGAGCCAAAACCAGTTGTTTCAAATATTGACCCAACACACCTATCTAAAAAAGTCATTGATGCAGACGAATGCCGATGAGAGTTCTTTCCGTAGACAGACTACAATATCATATCTGGAATGATAGGAGATAGTGTTTCATAATTTTGCATATAATTCCTAATAGTGTGTTTTGGAATAGAATTTAAATTTACTAAATGTTCAAATCAATGTTTGAATAAAATTGATTTATCATACTCAGTGATTTTGCGTTTTAATTGTGATTATTCTTCTAATATTCTATATGAAATAACTATTATCAAATAAAAATGGAACATTTGTTGGATAAAGGAAAGCACACTTGTTGTTTAATGTACCCACAATTTTGTTTAACATAGATATAAATATATGAACAAATATATAAGGATATAAACAAAGATACAAATATATGTATTCAAAACAGAATTTTGTTTTATCAAGAATTTTTTGTAATACTTTTGATCGAGTCACTTCATAATAGTAAAAAAAAAAAAATGTTTTATATATGAGCTTCGTGGTATCTATGTCTAGACATGCAAATAAAAATGATGGCAATTAACGCTTCTGTTATTTTTCCAAACAAATCAAAGCCGCAGTGGCTATCTGATTATTTTTTTTTTTTAAATTTCAGCTGGCTACGATGAGCCGTTCAGTGATGGAGGGTTAAATCTAGGCAGTAGAGGAGGTGGTAGTACAAGTGGAACGCGTGGATTCCAACTTTATTCGCATATGTTTTAATTTAAGTTTAATACTCACTAACTTTTTAAATTTTGTGAATGCCGTGCTTAATTTTCATAACTTTAACAAATCTCTAAAGCATTAAGTATGTAATTTTTTAGTATTCTAAATATTTTTGTGATGTGAATATTAAAGATTATTTGTAATGTATCCTTCCTTGGTCAATCTTATTTTTTGAAATTCAATGCAATTTTATTTACTTTCATTATTGCTCACCACTACTGATAAGAGTAAGTAAACCTAATTATTTCCTTTATTGCGGCGCACTCAATTATTCGGTTTTATTTTTCCATTTTTGATCTTCACAAGAGAGCATAACAGGAATACATGTGTTGATGAAAAATATAAAATCTAATAATATAAAAACTAATCGTTATCCTCGAACGGGATAATGTTGACTCATTCCTTCAGGGGGTCGATACAATAAGTACCAAGAGTGCTTGGGAACTAAACATTGACCACGCAACTAGTACACTTGCTCTTGAAACCCAAGTGCCCATGGACTAGCACAAAAGGCCGTGGCACTCCTTGGACTGTTACGCCACTGAGTTTAGTTTTCAATAATATTTATAATCTACCGTTTTTAAATACTCTAACCAAAGTGTCATACTTCTTGTCCAAGTCAGTTTTTCCCACGATTGGAACATTCGTGATACCATTTGTGAATGGCCCCAATTTTGTTTCTTTATCAAAGCTCTAATATATATTCTTTAGCTAAAAAAAATGAGTTATACATAATATTTTTGAAATCTATTTAATATTTAAAACATCCATGTTCTTCAACGAAATTTTTATCAATAGAAAATTTGGAAAAAAGAGTCCCAAAAAACTGAAGTAACAAGAGAAGTTTTTTAGACTTTTCATAATGTTCATTCTTTTCTCACTCTATCTAATCATTGAACAAACTAAATAAACCAATAATACTGCAGTGATCAACACTTGGGAAAAATTTATGAGAAAGTAAGAAAAACATCAGCAATAAAATCAATCTTTTGAACGCGACATAAATACAGCAAATTTTGAAGTAATATGGCACGCTCCTGAATTCACCGTTGTACATAAACATTGATTTTCGTTGATATATTAAAAAATTCACAAATGTTTTGCACAATTTTTATTTTAAATTAATCATATGAAGTTTAACTACACATTTATAAAGATTTTAACTACTATTTTAAATCACAATCCATTTCAACGAAGATAAATTTGCAACTTATTTCAGTTTTATTACAAAAAATTGTACTTACCATTCCAATTAAATATTTTACTGGCTGAACCACAATAAGGAAGGTACCCGAAATGTCAGTTAGTTTTTAGATTCGTGTCTATTAATTCATTCCATATTATTGGCTAAAAAATGTTATTTTTCTCCAGAATTTTTAAAAGTTGGAGTTTAAAAAATTAAATTTAAAAGATTTCGAATCATGAAAATTCTTGCCGCATTTTACAAGTAATTTTTATCATAATTTATTAATTAACGTGAAATCATTTAAAATTTTATAAAGATAATTTTTCCAACTGAAATATTTATAGACAAAATTTTTGCAATTTTTTTTTCTTCATATATTTTCAATAATTTTTTATCCTTGAAACCCATGTGAATTAGGCAAAATGTTTTTTATATATAACCAAACCAACTAACCACATTTGTTTGCGAGTTCCTTCCTTATAAGTATTGAAGTAGAATTCTTACCTTTTCTACAAAAAGGACATCTTAAGATTTATTATAAGTAAAAATGACTACACATTCTAATTGCATTCAAAACAATTTATTAGATCTACCGAAAAGTTACTTCACCCCTATATGTTTCTATTCTATTTTAAGATACAGCATTTAATTCCGTTAAACTAAACTTTCAAAACTAATTGCTTTTTTTTTCCACTAAATGTTTCCTCTTCGGGCTGTCACACTTTTAAATAAATCATTTATTTAACAATAAAAAAGATTTTTTATGGTTTGACTGAATTTTGAGAAGAAAACAAATGTAATTATTTAATTACCAAAATTTTTTTAATTAAAAAAAATGCATGCTTTTTTTAAAAATTTATTATGTTTTTAAAAATTTTGAAATTTTCTTTTAAATAAAAGTTATTATCAAAATGAACTTTTCTATGTTGGTTATCCTAGAAATAATGGTAGTAGCTCATCAAAAGTTCCTGTTCTCAAACTACTTCTTCGTTTTATTTACTGTCACATTTAAATAGCATCAGTAGAAGCTGTTTTATAATAATTTTTTACCTGATAAGCTTGCCGAATTACGATAAACATCTATCGAGCTCATTTGAATAATTATTAGAAAACACAAAATTTATACGATGTATTTAATAAATACTGGTACAGAGGCACAGTATAGGCAGTTCAATACCGTAAATATTTTTGCGACACCCTGTATATACTCATACTCAAACGGCCTCCGTAAATTCTAAGACAAACAGACAGCCTGATGACTAAGTAATGTCACATAATAGTTAGGTTTAGTAGTTTAATTTAAATCATAAACAAAGCTTTAAGTAAGGACAGAAAATACATTGTAAAAACTGTGTTGTATTCGAAACAGTATATATATATATAATTTTAAAAATTTTATTCTAATAATTAGCAAATAATTATCCTTAATAAACTATTCTTAAAATAACTTTACTGACTCTTATTAATATTATTATTTTAATAAATTTAAGTGCTATTGAACACTAAAATGATGAGTTGACTTCAAAGTGAAAACTATTCTTGATGATTGATTGCAAAAATAATTATTTTTATTTACTTATTTATTTTTGAAAATAGTTGTCACTAACACTGCTCTTGTTGTAAACTAGTTGCAACTACTGTTGGTGTTAAGATACTTCTTTACAGTGTAAAATTATGAGGATAATAAATTGCCAAAAGGTATTTCTTCAAGATAAATTCAATTAATTATGATTAATTAATTCTTAAGTTATTTTTAGCTATTTTAAAAACAATAATAAACTTTCATTCTTACTATTTCTTTCATATTCTCATTCTCACTATTTCTCTCATATTGTGTGATTTGTACGGAAAACATATTCTTTTTTAAGAATAATCGAAGACTTTACGATAGATCTAATATACAGAATGATCCAAAAATAAAATAAGGAGCCAATCACAAGAGGAGAAGAATTTTATTGCACTCGGAAAATATCCAATTAAAAAAAGAAGAAAAAAAAACGAAATAAAAAGAACTATTTAAAAAAACAATAATTATAATCATATCGGTTCCTTTTCATTTTGCTCAAAAATGCTTGGTTTTTATAATTGAATTATAAATTACGCTCAACTTAAAAAACTGATTTTTAAAAGAAAATTATTTTCATTTAATTTCAGAAACATATTGTTAACGCGCCTTTCTCATTCCCACTCAACATCCGAAGAGACGGGAAAATTTTAAATATGCTAAAATATAAATTGAAAACCTTTATTATCCTTGAAAATTTTAAATATGCTAAAATATAAATTGAAAACCTTTATTATCCTTGAAAATTTTAAATATAAATTGAATCCTTTTTATTTAACTTATACAAATAAACTGATGGTGGATATTTACCCTATTCTGTAGAATCTTTCGATCCAAGTAAAGCACAAGGCCGCCATCCAATCAAAATAGAATGACTGAAGCTATAAATCAGTGTTCCCCAACCTTTTTATCACCGCGAACATGTCAACGTTTGATAATTTTACCGCGGCCCGCTGGGGAAGGGGGGGGGCGTTGATTGTTTATATTTTAGATTACTTTGATTTATTAATTTTAATTTAATTGTATTTAAACATGCCTTCAAAATAAAATACAGTTACGCTAAAAAATAAATTCAAAGTGATTTAACATTTTAACTTACTAGAAGGATAAATCAATGAGTCACGATCGAGACAAAAGTTCTTCATTAGTTCCAATGTAAATTTCGCACCGCGCTTTCGTGTTTTATTCATGATATCTACAGTTATGATGATTAATTATTTTTATTTATTAAAACTAATTGAAAAAAAAATAGTTGCGGTGTTTTTTTTTAATTTTTTTTTTTTACTTTTTGAAACATTAAAAAATTTATGTGACTACCTTCGGGGCCCCCTTTTTTTTTAAATAAATAAAATTTTAATGGAGCACAAATATTTTTAATTTGGAGTATAAGCCTAGGAATTTAAATTCAGTTTTAATGAAATGGGTGGCCTGGTACCATTTGATCCACGGACCCTGAATTTGGGAACACTGCTATAAATTACAGACTTACATCATTATGAAATTTTGCAGCATTGGAAAGGTTAAAACCGAAAAATTAATCGTCTAAAAACGTTTGCTCCTTACTGTAAGACATGCAGATATTTAGGTTCTCAATAAAAAAATTTTCCGCAATTAGAATTTTACGAAAGGCAGTTTAGTACTATACATTTATTTACAGATTTTCCCAAATATTACTGCGTTAAAGAAATTTTTTAACATGATCTAAATTGTTTCGTTTAAGCTGTAGTAAAATTAAATATTAAAAATCTTGAAAGGACAAAATTTATTATTTTAAATGACTTGTTGTGTTCTTCATGAATCTCATCATTTTATTACTATACATTTTTGAAAAACATCTATAAAAGTTCTAAAAATTATCAAGCATTATTTATATTAGTCTAATATTGAGACTCCCTTATTTTAAATCGTTTTCTGAAAGATATGTCAAATAACACTATATTACCAAAATTCAATTAAATACGAAAAAAAAAAAATTTAAAAAACACAAATCAAAAATTTTAGCTAAAACCGAAGAAGTTGAAATTTTATCCTAATATATTTGAATCATCCTGCATTATTCTTATTTTTAGCACTGCACATTTCTATGATAAAAAATATATAAACTCTTCTTGAATTAGAGAAATTGCTTGTCCACTTGAGTTTAATAGTTTTGCACAAGTGAGTCGACCAAGTTCCTTGTTTTGCTTGTTTATACAGAACTTTCTCAAGAAATCAGTTTCTTCAATGCAAGACAGTTATTTTTGACTGAAAGAATAATCCAGTGAATAAATTCTGCAATTTATTGTTATGCAAGACAGTTATTCTTTACTGAATCATCTTACCGTTTCCCAGTTCCTAATGGAAATGTCTCTAACTTACCTCGCAAACTGATATTGCATTTAAGTTATTTTCTTTTTCAAGGAAAGGAAATTTTCTATAATTTACCTTTCAATTTATTTCTGGGTGCATACCAATTTCAGTATTGAATTCATGTTATTGTTTTAGTTAAAAAATTAATTTTCATTAATAAAACATTATACTTGAAGGCTTAATCTTTTCATGAGTGAACCAACTTATTTAAGGAATATATTTAAAACATTAATAAAATGTAAAAAAAAGTCATTTATCTAGTCTCATCTTTATAATTTGCAAATTACTGTAGTACAATTACAATCCTATAAATCAGACAATCATTCTAAATTGAAATATTTTAGCAGATTAAATGAAGAAATTCAAGCCAAAATTAAATTACAATTGGCAAGTAAATATCTATTGGATTAAAGCTAATAACTCATTAAAATTTAAATACACTCATTATAATTTAAATAATTACTAAAAGTATAAGCTTTCTTAAATACATTCATACTCAAAACATTGTTTTAAGAATGAATAAATAAGTACTTACTTTAATATTTTTTCGTAAAAAAAATAGTTTTTTAGCGGGAAAAGTCTTTGGCGCATTATATTTTTATTAAACATTTAAAAAAACATTAATATACATCGAATGGGTTCTTTACGCTGAAAAAATATTTCTTTCACTAAATGGGAACCTCTTTAGTGTCAGAAATTGAAGAATTATTAAAGAAATCTGATTTTTTGTTATAAAAAATTTCAGTTAGTTTTGACGTAATTATAATCAGAAAGATATTTTCGAACAACATTTGTTAAAAAAAACTTCTATTCATAAATGGTTATTGATACCTAAGGAGCCTTTCAAATATTACGTTAACCATTCAAATATTACGTAATCACCAATTTACAAACCCCTCTTAGACATCTGGAATTAAATAAAAGCTTTGTTGAAAACAAAATTCATTGAAAACTACTTGAAGAAAGTTTCTTTTTTTTTCGCAAATTAATAATTTTGTTTGGAATATTACGCAAGCATTATTCTCAGCAAAACGTAATATTTGAGCAGCCACAAAATGTTACACTACCTACACTAATGTTATTTTCATTAAACATGGTTTGAACTTATTCATTAAGACACTGCAAAAATATTCGACCATCACTCACTAAAAGTTTATTGGGCATCCAAAAAACAAAAATATTAAAAATTTTATTTAATATTATTAATGATTATTAATAATAGTCATTTTAATATTATTTTAAAATTTTATAATGAACAGAAAAATTTTCAAAAGCTTTTGACTATTATTTATTTTTATCTATATAAATAACTAAGGATGAATTATTAAGAAATATTTAAAATGAAAATCCTTCCGTAACTTCTAATGATTAACATTATTATTGATTATTATTAATTAGTAAAAGTCCTTTTATTACTTTTATAAAAATTACAATAAACTTAATAGTAGAAATACAGTAAACTTAATAGTAGAATTTTTAAAAAGTTTTCCTTTTATCCGTATAAAAAAATTTAATTTATCTTATTTCAGATACGCGTTCCAAAACGTCATGGCAAAACATATGTTTTACCTAAGGATTTTATTCTATTTATTTGTTTTAAAAAGATCCATTGATTCAACATATAGGGGCTGTAAGAGAGGTGTTTGGCGGTTGTAAATATGGCGGAGATTGGTGTGCAGCGGCAGCAGCAGCAGCAGCAGCAGCAGCGGTTTCCGAAGACCATGGTTGCAGATTTTGAAGAGCGTGCAATGATGCGTTACTTAAGCATAAAGGGTCTCTACTAGGTTCATACATAGATTTGCTCACAACTTCGGCGTGAAGAGACATCATAAGTCGGTTAGCAGCCTGACGTTCCGCTTCTCTTTCTTCCGCTGTTTGACGCCTGAAATCAAAACATGCTTTATGTATAAACATTTCAACTTTTTCTATCAAATAATTTATTCAGTCATTTCCTTTATCGATTCATGATTTAACTCAAAATTCTGAAATGATACATTTTATTGAATGTCTTCGAATGATATAATCTACTAAATCTCCTGAAAGATTTCGTTATTTTAAAAAAATAAATGAATAAAAATAAAAGAAGAATTTTTTAATAATGATTTTAAAAATTTTTAGGATTTATTCATCTGTTAATTTAATTATTTCTTTTAAATTTTATCAATGATAATACTTATTTTTTGCCTTATGATTTGCTTTAAAAACATGAAATGATACAATCTATTAAATCACCTGAAAGGATACTGAAATTTATTTCATCATTTTCAAGTAAAAAAAAATTTCAAGTAAAGAACTTTTTTGAGAGAGTGATTCTAAAATGTACAGGATTTATTTATTTTTTTTAATTTAATTATTCATTTCTTTTAAATTTTATCAATGATAGTGCGTATTTTACTATTTATTCGACTCAAAAGACTGGAACGACAGCTTTTATTAATTTTAAAACGTCATCTATTAATTATTCTGTCGAAAACAGTCATTATCAACATTATAACTACTTCTAAGCTTTTATTTTAACTAAAAATCAGCGGCGTTGGAGGTCTTGCCTTCTTGGATTTTCGGTTAAATTTTTAATTTGTGTTTTCCTCATATTCTTACTTATTATTTAATAATATAACATTATTAGACAGCACAGTACCTTTCAAAAACTGTAGAAAATAAATGCTTTATTAGAAACCGCGTTTGATAATCTTTTGGAACTTCTATGAATTTCCCCGTACAGCACACAAAATCACAGAAATGTAATAAATACATCAGAAGAAACGTAACAACAGTAATGTTTCTGCAAATCGCGATTAAAATGTTAGTAAAAAGTGCGTACATAAACATTTCTGCTACTATTATTCTTGTAAGTTTCCTCTGTGCATGTGTAGCACGTAACTCTAGATTGCCGCTTTAATAGTTATACAATTTTGTGCATGTATATATCTTGCACTGCATTTTGATAAGATTTATGAAAGATGGAAAAAAATTGTTTTGTTTTAGTATTGAGGAAACTATTAAATTATTTGGAAATTTTATCTTTCAGTTTGTATTTTTAAGAAAAAATAATGGCTAATTCTCATTTACTTTCGTAATCTTCAGTTATATTACAGTTAAACGCCAGTATTATCTTATAGACTGAAATATTACAGCTCAAAAAGTATTATTAAAAATATTTTTTGCACTATTATGTTTAAAAACTTCTTTTCTTTTACATTTGAGAGGTTTTAAGGGACTGTCCAGGGGTCCCTCAAAATTCCTAATATTCAATATATTCTTCAATATTCAAAATATATTCTTCAATGCTCAAAATATATTCATCAATATTCAAAACATATCCTTCAAAATACAAAATATATTCTTCAATATTCAAAATATATTCTTCAATATTCAAAGTAATCAATAAATTCAAAAGATGTTTTGAATATTTTTGATTCCCCTTTTGTCCCCCTTTAATTCCCCTTTAGAGTCCCTTTGCCGTTAGGCTAACCGTGGGAGGTTTTCGTGGTTTTTCTCTCCATGTAACGAAATGCGGGTTAGTTCCATCAAAAGGTGCTCCACGAAGGCAAATTTCTCCCTCTATTCGACCCAGGAGTTCTTTTGTCTTCTGAATTGGGTTCCAAATTACAAGGCTACGGAGTTGAACATTAGTAGCCGTAAGCCCAAAATTGGGTCGGCTGTTCAACGATAGTTATAAAATAAAATAAGTTTTATATTAATAAAATACTGCCCAACGCAGTTTAAATAGCATTCTTCACAATTTGTTTTTAAATTTTTTTTTTCTGGTCTCCACTCCGTATCTTTTCCGTTAGGAAAGATTTTATGGTACAAAAAGTTCACAGGAATTGTATGAAAGTGTTACTAATAGTGTGGAAATTTCCTTTTAAAGCTGGAAGCGGTTTGAATATTCTTTGACGAGTAAATAATGAGCTTTGTAAGTATATTTATAGGTTCTAAGAAATTGGTCGCAAATAAAAATTAAGTATGATTAAAAGTTTTATTGAATCAAAATCAAATTGATATTATCGAGTATTTCACTCGCGGAAAGTAATTATCCTTCAATTTATGAAAAGATTGTTTTTTGTTTAGAAAGGCTAAAAGAGTTTTTTCATCTCTTTATGTGCCAACATATTTCATCATCAGTGCTTTCCCACATTGCTCTTCCACATCTCTTTATTCCAACTATTGTATTTTTATGTTCTTTCACAGCTAGAAATTTTATTATATATTAACTAATTCTTTAATGAATTATTTATTTTTATTAAATAAAACAGTTATAAAAATTCTACATATTTTAAAATTTGGCAATAAAATGATAAAATTTGTAGTTTTGAGTAAGTAATTTAAAAACAAAGTGTTTCTCAATTTTTAGATTTCTTCTTAAAATCTAATTTTATGACGGTTTTTAACTAATGAATACCGATTCGGATGACTCTAAGATATTATTTCAACTCTAATTGCATATAAAACTAAGGTGCTTATGAAAATTCTAAAGACAGTATACTATTTCATTACTTATCAAAAGCTGTTGATTGCAGAATTATATTGGCATAATTTCGTCCAAAAAAAAAAAAAAAAAAAAAAAAAAATGAGTAACGCAACATCTCAAATTTTGATTGGGTGGCAGCCATGTACTCTACGTGTATCGAAAGATCAATACTCTATAACAATTGAGTTTGGCCTCTTAAATATTAATAGCAAATAAGTATTATCAACAGGAAAGTTGTAGCAAGGATTGAGTAGAAGCAGAAATTTATAATTAACAAATCGAAAAGTTGACCGTTAGATTTTTATTTAATATTTTATAACCGTCATTTAGCAAGCGACCCAATATTTTGGGTTTACGACAGCTAATGTTCAACTCTGTATCCTTGTAATTTGAACCCAATCCAGAAGACAAGGAAACTCCTGAATGGGAGAAATTCGTGGAGGATTTTTTTGATGGAACTAACCCACATTTGAGTTACATAGAGAGGAAGAATACGAAAACCTCCCACGGTTTGCCTGATGGCAAAGGAACTTTTTCTACCAGCCATCGCTGGTGATTTGAACTGCGGTTGACTGGAAGAGGAAAGCTCTAACCGTTAGATTATCGAAATTAAGCTTTACCCAGCGTATGTAACTTAAAACCAATATTTGAAACTTTTTTAATAATTATTTTCTTATGCATAGCGACTGGGATAAACCTTTGTCAAAAAATTAAATTAATCATGATAAGGGGAAAATTATGAAAAGTTTCTAGCATTTTATATAAATTAGAATTCAATGAATAAATGGTTTGATATAAATGGTTGGATAAATGGATAAATGGATGTTAATATGGAATTCTATGAAGTTTAGGTCTTTGTTTTTCTCCTCTTTTGCTTCCGTTTTATCACCGATATTTTAGACAAGTTTGGTCAAAATTTAAAGGATGCTTAAAAAGCATCTTGCTCTGCTTCTGAAATAATATTAACAATCCGAAAAGTAACTGGGAAAACGCTTGCTTGATATCGAAACTGACTGTCTATTGAATCGAACCACATTTTGAATATTATTTCTATGTTCAAATGTAGGGGAGAGTCATGTAGCCCCGCCCACTTAAGGACTATTGCTTATATTTCTGTATAATATTGAGTAATAATCAAGATTTTTGTATGTTTCTATTGTTTTATCATTTAATTAAATAATACAAAAAGAATAAACCAAAAAAAAATTGTTTAACTTAAACAAATAGAAATTTAAAAAAACATGTTTTTCAGCTCTTTTCAAAATGTGTCGGGTAGCCCCGCCCAGTTACAAAAATTTTGTTTTTTGATTGTTTTTTCAGGTGTAAATGAAAATGACAATAGATAAACCTTATTTATCATTTTTATCACAAAATTATTTTTTTCATTGCATATTTATATACTTTTAGTGAATTCTATCATTTATTAACAACAAATGTTATATTTTTTTTTATTATTAATGTATATTAATATATTATAATATTAATATATATTTATATTAAATATTTAAAGAAAATAATTTAATTTAAGTAAATTTTTGGAACCGTACATTTATCGACGAAATAAAAGAGGGCTGTGATACCTAACATTCATGTGAACGGGGCTACCCGAAATCAATTTTTTTTGTAAATTTGTAATTACTCGAACAATTTTTCACAAATAAACTTCGTTCTTTGTGCAAACTAAACTTAAGACTACATACTTTAATGCTGTATGTATAGAAAAAATTATTTTTTTAATATTAAAATGAAGTTTAATCGAAACATTCAACCAATTTTTCTTAATATCATGACAACTGTATTCAACATATTTTCAAAACTAGTGTTTACCATGTTACCAGCTGCATAAATACTTGAAACTTTGAAAATAATATTTTTTTAATATCACAATTATTGTCCGATGGCCCATTGACTTGAAAAAATATTCTATGCATATGAAATTGACATTGGGCGGGGGTACCCGACTCTCCCCTAAATTATCTGAAGAGCATCAAACTTAGAATGTTGTAAATGCATTTTTTACGTTAAAACTAATTTGCTTTAGCTGTGACCCTTGAAAATACATAGTAATAACATAGTAAAAAATGGCAAAATTTGGGGACCCATTGTCAGATAATGTTAGGCAATCGAAATGTTAGAGTTTAGAAGTAGGCAAAAAGAACTATTTGCTACTTTATTTGCTTGAATGTATCAAAACAGTACAAACTTTTTTCAATCAATAGCAAATGCTGACAATACAACATTGAACTTATTCACTGAACGTATTGTCATATAATAATATATAATTGTCATATATATATATTATTACATGACAATTCAACATTGAACACTGGTTCCGCTGAAATTTATTCAAAGAATTCAAAAAGTCTGTTATTTTTTTAACACTTATTTTCTCTTATCTTTGAAATATAAGTACTAAAAAGAAAGAAAGAAACAGTATGGAAATATACACTTATTTATACGGGTGAAAAGAAATAAATTCTTAAAAGAGTTTATTAAGGACTTGAAGGAACGCATTCCATCGTTATTAAGCTCATTATAGTTAAGTCCTTGAATGGTTTTAGCCATTGAGCTCTAACAGACTGATTTGTAGCTCATTGTATGGAAACGAGTATTTTCCGTCATTTTTGATAACTTTAGAAATAGCGTACTACATGCGAAAAGAACTTTCCCAAAACACAATTCCGAATAGAATTTAAAAAGTATGGGCTTTTTATAATGATATATTCATTTTAAGGAATCAGTAGTTCACCAAACATATTTTATACCGAAAAAACTGTGTGTTAATACCTTTCCCAATTAAGTATTAAAAACTCTAAAAAATGTGGATTATTTCAAATTAATACCAAATCGAGCAAATAATCGAGTAATTTCAAACTAATACCACATCAAATTAATTTCAAATTATCAATACCCATTCAGACACACTTTAAGGCTGTTTTTCAAAGAAACCGCAATATGAAATGATGCTTTTTTTGCGAATAATATACTATTTTTATAACTGTTGCCACTGTCACTCATGACTGTGAAGTTCAGCATATCTAAAGCCAGCGCTGTCCACGCTTATATTGAAAATCAATATGGGTAAAAACCACAGCTTTGTGAAAAAGAAAAGCGTTTGTGGTCTACATTTTTAATATTTAAAAGCCTAGTTCAATGCTGCATTACTTGAACTCATATAAATTTGCAAAAACTGAGAATAATGCACTGATTTTGATCATTTTCATCTGGGGAGAAAAATTTCCCCAAATTGGCGATTTTTAAAAAAGTAAAAAAAACTTTTAAACTATTCAACTTTAAATAACTTCTATTAAAATATTATAACTGTTCTGAAGCCCAGTTAATTTTTCAGGGCCAGATTATATATATATATGGTTTAAAATCATCGTACTGCTTTAAGTGAAAGGCACTTAAACAACGGCTTTTTTATTTTCCTTGGCGACAGAGCTTCCAAAAACAGTGTTAACGAGTGTACAGTCCGCAAAAAAAAAAAAAAAAAAAAAAAAAAAAAAAAAAAATCGAATCACCCTGAATAACTTTCGTCCCAGTGGTCGGATTTTCACGAACTAAGTGTCAATCTTAATGGTTCTTGGGGGTGACCTCAAATATGCTAATTAATCAGTGCTAACTATTAATTAAGTTACGAAATCAGACACAAAAACGTAATTTCTCTGAATAAACATATATTTTTTTTTACATATTTGGAATCCTGACCCTTAAAATAGGGGAGGTAGACAAAATTTCGAAAAAATTTGGTCGTAAATTGGGTCACAATAAAGATTTATATATATGGCGAAAGTTTAAAAAAATGCCAAATTACCTCGCCATATAAACTGAAACAATTTAAAACAACCATAAAGAAACTGAATGAATGACGAGACGTCATAATATTGTGTGTCTCTGTTGCTATAGGAAACCAAGAAGAGAAATTTTGGATCTGCTTTCTGGACATAGAAAATAATATTCGTTTTAATACTTTGAAAATAAAATTTGAATTTAAAATGAAGAAATGAAATTATTTTTGATTTTCCAATATTTCAAAATTTAAACGTTGAACTTATTATCTGAAATTTTTTATTTTTTTTTAAGATGTTATTTGAATAAAAATGTTGTACTAAAACCAAATTTACTTAAGTTATTATAAATTTATGATTTCTGAAGAGTTGCAGGGATAATTGCTTTTACACCTCAGTTCAAGTCTTTCAGGTAAGGAAAAGAAAATAGAGATCCTGCAAAAAATTTGGGGCATGATTCTGATGCGCAATCAGAAAGTTTTATAAAATTCACGGTATTTCTTTTCGATAAAAGGGAAATATATATATGTCACGGCCAAAGCCCGAAGTCCGGCCAAATCGCAAATTGGCCGGACTTTTGGCCAAAGTTCAGTGCCACTGCCCGGTATGCATTTGCCCGGTATTTATCTTCGAATCTATCGTCAGTAAGTATTAAAATATCGAATAAATGTAATCGATCGTCAGGTATCCTAAAGGTATCCACATACCGGGTGGTACGGTGGACCACAATTTTTTAATATTTGTTTTATTAAAAAGTTTATTTGCTAATATTGCCCCTTTTGTTTTAATTTTTAATTTAAAAATATAAATCTTCTAACTTAAAAATATAAAAAAATAGACAAGTTTTAAATTAAAATTTAAAAAATTTAATTTTTTACTCTGTCTCAAATGAAATCAAGAAAATTTCGGACATTGGCCGTATCATATATAAATATATATATATATATATATATATATATATATATATATATATATATATATATATATATATATATATATATATATATATATATATATAAACACATAAACAAGGGAACAGGGAAAATTGGGGAAAAATTTAAAATATTAAAAAAATTAAGAAAACAAAAAACCGGGTGAAAAAAGGACAAATTTTTTTTTAAAAATCCGGAAAATAAAGATATAATCTTTTCATCTGCCCACACGATTATATCCGCAATATTAGAAAGCACTCTTTTTTGCGGATATAATCGCGTGGGCTGATGAAAAGATTATATCTTTTATTTTCCGGATTTTTGTTTAAAAAAAATTTTTTTTTTTTCCCTCCCGGTTTTTGTTATTTTTCTTTTTTTTATTATTTTTCCTTTTTTCCCCTTTTTTCATTGTTCTGTAATGTTTTCCTTTTTTTGTCTACCTTTTGAACTTATTGTATGAGTTCTATTTACTTGTAGCTTATGCGCAAAAAATAAAACTTATTGTTTTTCTTAATTTTCTTCGTGTTTTTTGTATTTATTTATTATACATATATATGTATATATATATATATATATATATATATATATATATATATATATATATATATATATATATATATATATATATATATATATATATATATATATATATATATATATATATATATATATATATATATATATATATATATATATATATATATATATATATATATATATATATATATATATATATATATATATATATATATATATATATATATATATATATATATATATATATATATATATATATATATATATATATATATATATATATATATATATATATATATATATATATATATATATATATATATATATATATATATATATATATAATAGTAAATTTTACTTGCATTTTTATTTTATTGTTAAAGGTCATTTCATTCTGACAAATATTTTGGTTACATGTTCTTCTTAAATAAGTAGGATTTGCAATTAGCATCCTTATGTATAAATTCTGAAACTGACTTTTGCAAACATGTTTTATCCTTAAGCTCTTCGATTGCGATCAGTTACTTATTTATCACCAAATATGGTTACTAAAGTTTCCTTGTTTTATTCCTATATTTAAAGACTTATTTTACTAATCTCATTATCACTACTGACATCTTATACGATAGCGTCATTTTAAGTAGGGTTCGTATGGTCCTTAAGAAGTTAAAAATGTGGGGGCCAAACTAAAAAGATGTATTTTATTATGTTTATATTCACCACAATATTCAATATTTATATTTTAAAAATTTAATTTTAAATTTAATGATAACTTTATTATTACGATCGATACTGATACCACAATGTTCTTAATTTATTAAGGACTAGATTCTTGACTTTTTAAATGAAAGGTCAAATCAAAAAAAAGAAAAAGAAAAAGAGTTTCAAATCTTTGAAATCTTTGATTTTGAATAATTGAAAGAATTGAAATTCATCAGAAGTTGGAGTCAATTTTACTTAGAGTTTATCGTTGTATTTTGCAGTTGTAGATTATTTAGAGATTTGCTAATTTTAATTAGAATTTTACTAGTTTTAATTGTTGAATTAGAGAAAATAATGAGATCCTTCTACCCTTAACTATTTCCAGCATTTACGCAAACAAATCCTTTCATTGGTATTTTCTTATTTTCTGAGATTATTAGAAGATGGTAGCAGAAATTATAGATGAAAAATAGCTTAGCAACATTATTTAAAAATTAATGCTGTTGGTAGGAACTATTCAAGCCACCGCTTTATATAAGGTAAAAATGTTTAATAAAAGAAATTATCTGAAACTTAAATGCATATGTGGTAGATAACTCTTTTAAGTTTTACTGAGTTAAATTAATAATGCAACTTTTTGATCAATAAGTCAGTGACATTCTTTGGTTAAATAATCTGTGGCTTAATTAATAGAAAACTATAAATAGAATCAAAATGTTTGAATTCCTTCCTATGGGATTTAAGTGGATACCTTTTAAGCATTTTGATCATTGCAAATATTGTAAAGCTGAATGTTATAAAATTAGCTGAATGTTATAAAATTTCTCCTTTTTAAATGTAAAAATTATATAAAACAAATAAATATTTTGTAAATTTATATTTTGATTATTTAATATAAATAATTTATTTAGTGTAGTATAGCAAACTTTTATGTATTCTTTCCTACCAGTTCTTTTATTTTATTTGCATTGCAGCAGTTTCTTTTTGCAAAAACTAATCAATTTTATCATCGAATTTAAAACTGGGGGGGGGGAGTATTTAGAGGATAAACTAACTCAGAAATTGTGCTAAATTATATTTTTATGATTCGCTGAAGTATTGTTAGAGATTCGCTCTCTGAAAAAATGAGTCCAAATTTTTAAAAATTTGTATTTCTTGAATTATGTTGATGTATGTAAATTGTAAAAAATATAAAAAATGCCAATATTTTGACTCAAACAAAAAATATTCCATCGGATCATAGAATTTAAATAGCAAGTTTAGAGAATTAAAAAAAAAAAAGTTTAAAGATAATAATTCATAATGATTTAGTTTTTGGCTTACTAGGGTCTTCGTTTTTGCTTCATCAATGGAAAACTAATGGCCAATGTAAATAACCATTTAAAAAATACACATGCTTTATAACATTTGTAAAATAGCAAGTATTTTTCCGAATTAGAATTTTTAAAGAAGTTAGCTGCCTCCTAATATAAGAGTTTACTCCTGAAACTACTGATCATGCATGAAATCTCCTACTACCCTACACCTGAGGTCAAGAATTTGCACTTCATATGATTTCCGAATGATACTAAGTAGACTTGGTTTTTAATAAAACGAATGGATATTATTTACATACTCATTTCGTTAGTTTATTAAAAATATAATTTAAGAAATTAAAAGAAAATCTAGATTTATAATACCCCAAATTAAACAAGAGTAAAGTTTTTAACTCTGACATACTTTTCATGAGATAACTTCTTTTGCGGACGATTTTGTCAGTTTTTTATTATTAATTAACGCCAGCTTACGCATTCTCGTAATTTTTACATTTTATATTTGAAATTTTAAAGTCGAATGACATGCATGAAATGTCCCCTATTTCGAAAAGAATCAACTACTTCGGTGCAATGAAACAATTATCAATGAATTATTAATATTCTTGTTTCTTTATTACGAAATATTAGATCCAAATTTGCATTCATTATTTCTTCAAAACGTGTATTAAAACTATTATTATAGGTTATTTAAGTAGAAAAAATAGAAAATGTTAGAAAAAGAACAAATTTTGAGATGATGATTCTAAAAATAGCACGTTTTTCGAATATTTTTAAATTTTTTATTTCAGTAGTTGTTTAACGAAACAAGGCATATTAAACATTTTCCTGATATAGCAATATTTTTTTGAACTGTGCAAAAGTTGAGAAATCATATAAACAACTTTTTAAGCAGATATTTTCAACTTTTTAAAAGAAAAGGGTAACTTTCTTTAAGTTAGCGGGCAAGAATAACTTTGAACGTCAAAAAAATTTTTTATGTCCATAGTTTTTTGTTCATTTAAAAAAAAAACAATCTGTTGTATGTTTTTGCTGTGCTGACATACGCATTTACTTTTCATTACTCAAATAAATAATAAACAATAAAAAAAAGAAAATTAATAATTTATCTTAATTTGTGGTAAACAATAGTATTATCAGTAAATAGTCAGCTGTTCTGCATCGAATGATATTGTGTGTGATCAGTAGAATATTTTTAATTTCTTAACAAGATTTAATTCTCAGATAGCTAGCAATAATTCTAAGTTTTCTTTCAAAAAGAACTTAGCAATGATTTAAAAAGTAATTTTATTTTAAAGGAAAACATAAATTAAAATACTAAAACGATTGATTAGTATATCATTGGAAAATAGTATAGATGGTAGCATAAAAAATAAGATTTTGCGATAAAATTTAATTAAAAAGTTGGAAAAATAACTCTGCGAAACAAGCGCAGACAGATAATTTACAAATTTGTTTTAAGATTAAGGCGATATATAAGAGGTAAAGAAGTTTTAAGATCATTAAAATTACTGACTACGCATTTTCATTAATATTTAAAAAATATATATTCAAGAAATTGATAAATATATTATTCCAAATCTATTCATGCGTATGTATATTATTGACATTGTTTCAGTTATTGAAAAACAAGATCAAAAAAATCAAAAATAATCACATTAAGAAAGCAAAATATGGTGTATAATCATTTTCTATCAGAAGCACGCTTTTATAAAACTAGACATTCTTTGAATAAAGTGTTTTTTATTCAAAATGTTTTATTCAAATTTCTTTACTAAATTGCAAATAAATTTTTAGACGACTGAAAAAGAAACATTGTATTTTATAATTTAAAAAAAATAAAAATAAAAAGACTACCAAACGATTTATTAGCGAAAGAAATATGAATGAAATTTTACGCTACGCGCGCGAAGTCAAGTTGCTCGCAAGTTTATCACATTTTAATATTAATCGCCCCATTTAATTATTTCTTTATTGTCACCAAATTATTTTTTTTAAAATAATTAATTTTAATTTTTCTCAGCTTCTAATAAATAAAAACAGTTGAAACTTTCAATTGAAAAATATGTAGATTAATATGGTATAAAAAAATTTATACCTTATAATTCAAAATTTTTTCATCCTCAATTTAATTAAATAATAAAAAATAATTAATAATTATTAAAAATTATTTTTTTCCTGAAATTATCTTTGAGTAAATGAGTTTTATGAGTGGGTGCAATTTTCTTTGAATTTCTTTATTAGTTTTAAAAATATGACTAAAAACGTAAAAAGAGAAATTAACATTAAGGGGTCCAAACTTTGAATCGCTCTCCTGACCAAACTATGGGAACCACATTTCCCAGATTGCGGCTACCCCCTATATTTTGAAGATAAGAAATCCAAATATGTAAAAAAATTTATATTTATTCAGAGAAAGTACGTTTTTGTGTCTGATTTCGTAACTTAATTAATAGTTAGCACTAATTAATTAGCATATTTGAGGTCACCCCCAGGAATTATAACCCCCATTAAGATTGGCACTTAGTTCGTAAAAATCCGATCATTAGAACGAAAGTTATTCAGGGTGATTCGTTTATTTTTTTATTTTATTTATATATTTTTTTTTTTTGTTTTTGCGGACTGTACAGTGCGAAAAGAATAACTGAATTTTCGTTCTAATGATCTAACCGTCACCGCATCTCCCACTTTTCATCAATACAATTTCAACCAATCGGATACCTAAAAACTAAGTTTTAAAAAAATAAACCCACTATAAAATTAAATAAATAAAAATACTGTGACTAACCGTTTGTTCCTATAAACAACAAATGTGTATTAAAATTTCAAGAAATAAAGTTTCTTTTGGGAAATGACGAAGGAATGTTCAACCATAGAAGATATCCTGTGTTTAACACGTCTTTGATTTATCTCGATAAGCCAAAGATTAACGAAATAATAATGAAGAATAACGATAACTAATAGGAAATATTTTTTTGTCTATATCTTAATACATTTATATTCAGCCTTATTTAATTACTTATTTATTTAACGATGCAACACACTCTGCAGATCTAGATACAGTACTGTACAATGAACAATAAAACATTTGAACATATTTTTTTTTAAAACTGACATATTAAAAATATCAAGCATTAAAAATACTGCAAAATCTGTTTAAAGAGAAAATTAATTGACAATATGAGCCTAAAAACAATTTTTTATATTATGACTTTTTACAGAAAACTGAAATAATCTGAGAGCAATCAAACATATTATTTAAAATTTTGTAGACAAATAAGTAATAATAATAATATTTCAATGAATGCAAAATAATGAATGAGAATGATAATTCCAATAAATGCAAATTATTGAAATATTGAATAAATAATTTTCCAAGGAAGAACGATTAAAGGTAAGTAAAGGATTTTTAAGATTTGTTCACTTGTCAAATCTTCGGTCACAAATCATCGGTTGTCAAATCATCAAGTTTACGAAAAGCTTCGGCAACTAGATAATAGTTATCGCTACGAAATGTACTAAATTAAAAATAAGAATCCCAAACTTAAATTTTGTTTATATACGTCTAGATATTTTAAACAAACTTTTGTAATAATTATTAGTTTCATTTATAAGTGTTTTTCTTTAAACTAGATTGTATTTTTTAAATAAAGAAAGAAGAAAATTGAAGCAACAAAATGCTAACTCTCAACTTTTACAAAAAATAACTCTCAACTTTGTGATCGGACGTAGAATAACTAAAATTATGTTTTTAGGGATCAGTTTTTTTCTTTTTGGTAAGCATTAAAATCACAGAGGTTATTCTTTCTTTTAAAAAGACATTTAACAATATAAAACTTATTATTTATCTGTTTAATTATTAGCCTGAAAAACGAACAATATTATTTTCTAATTTCTTAAAAGCAGAATATCGATTGAAAAATAAATGTAAACGGCATACATTATTGATTTTGATATAAAACAATAAAAAAGTACACAAATTACTCATATGGGAAAAAGAGTTTTAACTTAAAGCCGCTTTTCTGAATCAAAAAATCATGACCCATAGGGACGTCTCAAATCTCGAAATTAAGTAACATACGCAAAATAAACACATTCCTTAGACTTTTGTGGCAACTACATTGGACCATTAAGTGTTCCTCGAGAACAAGGATAGAAACACATAAAATATTCTTTTGATGTAAAGTAGCCAACTTTATTATTCTATGACTCTAAAATTTATAATTACAGTAAGATATGATATACATAGAAAGTTACTTTTAGTATAAATCAAGAATGCAGTATAAATTTAGGAATGTTTCTTAAAACAAAATTAGTTTGTTAATTCCTTAACAAAACCATAGCAGATAGAAATAAATCTATTATTTTATTCAAAGATATTCTTATTACACAACTAAAAACATATTTTAATGGTGTTTCAGAATATCTCTTACTCGATGTAAATATTTATTAATTGTTGTTGCTCTTTTAGTTGTGTACAAATAATACACAATTTTAAGAATATTTCAAAACCAAATTTGGATAGACCACAGTTTGTGTTAAAAGTTTGTCAATACGTGATTTCACGTAAAAGTCGTTCATTTTTCTTTTGTTTATTTAGATTGCAGAACCAAAGAGGTTGAGAAACACTGATTGATCTTTTTAAAAAAAAGCAATATTTGTAAAATATTGTTTCTTCTTCCAATTCTTCGTATTTAACGTTTCATATCCTATTTTGCTATATTCAACATTTATTGAAAGGTCTATTTTTATCAATTCGTTTTTTTTTTTATTAGAATAGAAAATATCAATACGCAAATTGGTAAAAAAACTTTTTTATATTACCTTAATATTTAACGCGAATTTTGTTATGTCCATCATTTTATGGCCATTAGGCGTCAATTCTTCCAAAGGCAATCTAAAGGATAACATTGAAAGATCTGAACACGTTTTGTTATTAAAATAGAACAGAATCAACACGTAAACTGCTCACGTGGTAAAAAATATTTCTTTCTTTTAAAGTAGAAATGTACTTGGTTCTAAACGTTTGTTCGATCGGGAAAATATGGGTAAAGATAAATAACCGGGCGGGTATTCTGACATTTATGCGCAACAGTATAATTATCGTAAAATTTTTTATCGAAAAAATAAAAGTTGGAAATCGAAATTATTAAGCTATAATGAATAAGAAACATGCCTTCTACTAAAAAGTTAGTTTAAAGTAACCATTATTATTTATACAGGCTTCTTTTAAGTCAACATATACTGAAATATAATAAAATGTTTCAAAGTGAGTTTTTTTGTTGTGAAAAAATAAAAAGAGTTTTTGTTTTTAAAATAAAAACTACCTTCCAGAAAGATAATTATAATTTTTTTTTTTGTTAAAACAATTGTCGTGGTTTTAACATGTAATTTTATATATTGGAAATTAATCTTCAATGATGTATAAATTAGTAATATCATTCGAATAATTAATGTGGTATTTGTTGAAGTATTAGAATAGAAAAAAAAAAGATCAATATGAAGATTGTAAAGAAAGATATTTCGTTCATTTTTCATTTAAAGGTCATGTTTTTGAAATATTGTTTATTAATTCTTGGTTGTTATCATTTTATGACAAATTTTGTATTCCCATCTGATGGAACGAAATAGCCACAGATCACGTCTTGAAACCAATGTTATACAATAGCACATTGAAATATCCTTTCTGTCTATAATTTTAGAATTTTACCCAGTTATTTACCCTGATTATTCTCAAACGTGGTGACTTTTATGGCCCATTTTATGACCTCGTGTGTATTTCGCGAGATGTTTCTACCATCGAAGTAGATTGAAATAAAAGTCAGCAAAGGATATATATAAACAATTTCTGTAAAGTATTCGAAATCGAAAACTTAAGAATTTATGCACTTTTTCTACAAATGTTTCCAAAATAGCACTAACCTATTTGAATATTGCGCTCAGTGGCATTTTCTAAATTGTGTCTGAGTTAGTTGAAGTGATTCAAAGAAATCTTGACCCCATCAATGTAATGGAGTATCATCTTAAATTACAACTCCCTTTTTTGACCAGAAAATTACGTGATATTTTCTGTAATAGCCACTATTTACGGCAGAATCTTAAGATTTGAACTCAAAAATACGATTAGACAGCAATTTTATTTTTTATATTTGAACTTATATTTTTTTGCAGAACTAAATTGGTTCTGAATGTTAAGAATATTTTAATTAAATATCATTATCCCGATTTGATTTTAAAATTTTACTCGACAACTATGTTATTTTACAGTATTCTTTAATATTTTAACGTATATCTCTGTTATAGTAACGACTTCTGAAGAACTTAATGGGTTTTGAATGTTAAGAATCTTTCAATTGAATATCATTATCACGATTTGATTTTAAAATTATACTCGACAACTACGTAATTTTACAGTATTCTTTAATATTTTAACGTATATCTCTGTTATTGTAACGACTTCTAAAGAACCTAATGGATTTTGGATGTTAAGAATCTTTTAATTGAATATCTTTATCATGATTTGATTTTAAAATTTTACGCAGTAACAACGTATTTTTATATTTATATTTTAACTTATATCTCTGTTATTGTAATGAACTTCTAAAGAACTTATTGAGTTCATATTATTTTGAATCTACTAATTGATGTCATTATCACGATTTGATTTTAAAATTTAACTCGACAACTACGTATTTTTACAGAATTCTTTAATATTTTAACTTATATCTCTGTTATTGTAACGGCTTCTAAAGAACTTAAGGGTTTTTAATGTTATGAAACTTTTAGTTGAATATCATTATAACGAATTGATTTTAAAATTTCTTTTTATGCATTTTTTCATTATATTTTAACTTTCATCTCTTACTGTTATGACCTCTTAAGGGGCTTTGAATATTATCAATCTTTAAATGACTGTTATTATTTATTGAAAAAATGAAAATACATAATTTAAAGTGATTATTTATAATATTTACCTAATTATTAAAAAATACTCATAAATTTTCTTCAAAAGTTTCTAAATTAAATTTTTAGTTCAATTTCAATTTTGTCTTATCGATTTATAAGACAAATGTGGGATTATTTGCTGCTAAAGTTACGTATTATCTTTATTTTAAGGATATTCCAAAAATTTATCTCTAAACTGTGGTTGCAAGAGAGCAGACATTTTAGAATATGAATAAAAAATGAGTTTTTAGCAAACTTTTAAAGATACTTATGAAAAAGAATATATAAACTACATTTCATTGTTAATTTTTACTTTCCTAGACAGTGAAATATAGAAAAGCAGCTTTGAGAAATTAATTTTTGCATTTGCTTATTCCTTCGATCGCTATTATTAAAGAGATAACATTATTACAACTGCAGCTCTATTAGAGATACACAGAGCATGCGAGAAAAATACACAATAAATTCCAACCTTTTAGTCCTACTGATTCCACTTATGAAATGCCAACCCAAATACAAATCGGTTGTGGCTGCCCCCCTGCGCGCTACAAGGTGAGGGCTCGGACGCTGACAAACCAAGGTAAAGGGAGATACATTTATGAAGAATTAGAAAGCAGTAATCTTTCAATTTCTATTACATTGCATTGATCAAATCAGAATTACTGAAAAGTTGCCCGCGCGGGATAGAAAATAAATAAATTAAAACTAGCGTAGCTTCATAATGAACAATGCGAAACGCGATTTCGCTTTTTTGTTGCAAGTACCTTCACATCTGACTTGTTTAAAGGCTAGCGCATGCGCAGAAACTGCATTATAAGTTCTTCTATATCTATATGTTTCATAGTTCAAATCATTGTTATGGATGTTGTTTTCCACACTAGAGAGCGCTGCAAGCTCTATACCGCCTATACTTCCGGGTTATTGTTTCCGGTGTATTTCAAAGCCATTTGGCTCACAACGTTTTAATAATATATGCCAACTTTCAAATTTAAGCCTTAATTATAATGTATAAATTAATCTTGCTCCTCGAACAATATGCTAACACAAACATAAGATGGTGCACAGCTTGCAACAAGAACAAACAGTAATAAACAAATGGAAAGAGGCGAAATCAGGACTGCCAAAAAAGCGAGATGATCAAAATCTAGCAACCATGTCACCTTTTTAAACAATATATCTATAAATAACTAAAACAAATGTTCACTTCAAACTCAGCAGAATTACATAAAAACCTTAATATCTTATGAAATACGGCAGATTTGAGCTCAGAAATTATCTGATTTATTTCTTTTATTGAAAACAAAATTATCCGTTTGAAAATATCGCCTCGCAGAATAAGCTGTAGGAAGCAGTTGCAAAATTTCTAACCGGAACTAGTGCAGGTATCGAGCTAGAGATTGTTATTGTTTATATTTATATTGAAAACACCATCCATTCTTTTGTAGATACATATTTTTTATATTTATATTATATTTTTATATTTATATCATAATTTGATTGTTCAGCGGATAAATTGAAGATATAAACTTTGCGCTTTGTTTTTCCAAAATATTGTATCAATAATTCATACTAAATTATTTATTTATTTATATTTTAGTTCTGTCTTATAATTTTTTCCACAAATTTTTATTACTTAATATTTTATAGAAAGAAAAGGCATTTTTTCGTTATAATTTTTTAAAATAACATGAATTGTTATTTCATTAAAAAATTACTGAATTACATTAAAGAATTCAAATAAATAAAAGAGGTTAGAGTAATATGCATTTAAATTCTGTTCATGAATAATTTAAAATGTGTAAAATAAAAAAATTAAAGAGAGAATTTTACATATTATAAGAAAAAAAAATTATGCAACTAGTTTTTAGTAACTAATTCAAAATATTTTTAGAGTATTAAAAAAATAAAAAAACATCGATGCATTTAAAAATATATCTTAGTAAACGAAATGGAATTCATAAAGTAAGAAATACTGTTTCTGAATAATTGCCAATCAATATACATTTTTAAAGATTTTTCATAAAAATGAATTTAAAATTTTTTATTATTTTATGTATGTTTGAAAATAACTTATAACCAAAATTTATATAAATTCGAACATTTGGAATACACTTTTGTAATAAAAATGTTTTTTTAATATGCATATGTCAAAAAATATCTTTCATATATTGTAAAATATATAAAGTTCTGAATTATTAAAATCATTTTCCCTTTGAAAATATGAAAACAACAAAAATTGATTGAAACTAGTGCGCAACAGTGCTACATTTGGTTTTGACATCTGAATACTTTCCACCAGAAATTACATCTGTCTGAAAACTACCGACTTATTTGACGAAAAATCCAAGAATTGTTTCCCTTTCTAATAATTTATTTTATGGCAGCCCGAAGACTACTCCATGCTTATAATAATTAGAAAACAATCACTTTATTATTAAGAATTGTTTCTATTAGTTCATGCATAAATTTTTTTAAATTAAATAATTAGTTTGTGAATATAAATATCAAACATGCTCTGTTGCTTAAAACATATGAATAAAAATCTGAATATGTTTTGAGTCTTGAAATGGGAGGAATAGGAAAAAGGTTAAAAGGGGTCAAAATAGGTAATAATATGAACCACAGTTATAATCGTCGTTTTAAATCTCTCACTTTCAAACAAATCTAATTTACAAGGAAAATTATCATCTAACTCTTCAAATTATGAATATAGCTTTTCATTATAGTAACAGCATCTTATTTTTCTTCGAAGTTGTCTTCTTATTTTTAAAACGCGAGCAAACAAATTGTTGAGACTCCTTTTTAACTTGTTTCGAATAAATCATCCCGTTACTTGCTTTCAATAAAATTATAAAGCTGCATTTACAGAACAACGCAAAAAAGTAAAGTAAAAAAAAATCTGTGTTTGTCCTGATCACAGTTATTCATTTGATTATCGGAATTTATTTCATTTTTTCGTATAATTTCATAAAATTCAATTTATATTTAAGCAACGTAAATTTTTGTGCATAATTTTTAAGGCTAGTTTTTCTCTGCGTTGACAAATTTGGCAGTAAAATGATGCTCCCCGGAATAAGTATCATCATGGTGTTGCAGAAAATATAAAAATTGTGTCATTGTGCGTTATTTAACAATATTTAATTAATTATTTAACCATATTAATTGATTATTTGATTTATTATCCCCGGAACATATTGAATACCGTTGCGTCTAAATTGATAGAATTGGGTTGGTAGCCAAATCATGAAAATGATATCGAGGCTATTATTTTGCACTTTTTTTTAGTTGTACAATAAAATGTATGGAAGATGTTTATTATGTAAACTATCTCTTGGCTACTCATTTATTGCTTCTAGATGGAAAATATAGCATGATTTTAGTTAACCGACTGGGTTCCACACAATTTTTTTTACAAAGCAGCCCGAATTAAAATTTCAGTTGTATTTTCAGTAAGCTGGGAACAAAAAGTTATAAATTTAAAGTAAATTTTAAAAAATTATAAAATTTTTTTGAAGAAAGAAATAATTTATAAACATAAAAACTACATTTTTTATACCACGCTAACAGCTCTACGAAAAATTATAATGAGTAACTATCAAATAAATTTTTTCTCGATTAATAACATGGTTACCAGTATTTTGAACTAAAATCTTTAAAGAATTTCAAATATACAATGAAAATGATTTAATATATTGCTCAATATTGATTTTTTTTAAAATTCTAAGCATTTTTACTTGATACTTGATAAAAAAAAAAATCTACATACGAAAATTCAAAGAATTCGATAATAAAATTGTTTGCAATACGTGTTAGTTTATAGAGATTATATTTTATAGAAATTCAATGTTCGTCTGAAAAGTATTTGAAGCTTGTAATAGCTAAAAAATACTTAGAATAAAATATTTAGAACTCATACAGCTCATTCTCAACTTAAAGAGTTTAAAAAACTTAAAGAGTAAAAAAAGCTCAAATATAGACAATAATAATAAAACAAAATCACATTTTTTTCTCAAAATTGCTTATTTTAACTCTCTCATATTTCTTAATGTATCATTCTTTGTGGTATTTTATTTATTATTTGTTATGTAAGAATCATGCTTATATGTACTAGTTTGAAACATTTTACTGACATATTTAAGGTGGTAATAAAATGATTATTCATGAAGTCATTGGATCGACATTATAATTGTAATTTCTAATATTGACTTTATAATTGTAATGTCCCAATAAGTGTGTATTTACAATAACCTGCTCAAAACTATAAAATTGTCCAATATCACAATTTTAGGAATTATTTTGTTTAAGTAGCACAGTCTTCTGAGACTCGAGTTTCAAATAAAGTTGCGAAATGTGATTTCTGCTTTGAAATACATTGTTTAAAGGGAAGTTAACTGATAAATGCAGCAAAACAAACAAACAAAATAAATAAATAAATAATATAAAATAATAATACAAAATAAATAAAAAATAAATAAAAATTATTAAAAAAAAGTTACGATCTTAGGTAAGTTTTTTTTTTTTTTTAATTTTTTTAAATTATGATATAAAAAATTATACATTTTAATTTGTAACATTTCTCACATATGGGCAAATCTCAGGAATCATTAACCTATATGTCTTCAAACTTTTCTTGTAAATATATAACATAATAAGCGAAAATTAATTCTAATAAAATTACAGGAATAACTATGCATTACTAACTTTAAGATACGTACAGTTTTGATCGCGAGTAACTAGCTTTTGGCTTTCATTTCTTACTTCAATCCTGCATTTGACAATTTTTCATGACTGTCGCTTAGAGTGTTTGGCATACTTTTTATTTATTTTTTTTTTTTCAATATGTATTCTGTTTAAAAAAAACTGAAAATCACTAAAAACATAATTTAGTAGCTCAGCTGTACTCTCATATTTTCTTGAATGATATTTTTCGTGAATATTGACGCTTGCAAACACTTAAAGTTTGTCGCCAAATTTTGGCACGTCAAACCGAAACCATCGAAAATTGAAAAATAAGGTATACAATCCAATTCTGCAAGTTACAAGTTAAACTAATGATACAAGTTTGTTCTACTTTAAATAAGCTTTTGGAATATCACTAACATAAAACTCGCAGAATTGGATTGTATACCTTTTTTTTTCAGTTTTCGATGGTTACGGTTTGACGTTTATAAGAAAAGTTTGAAGAAGTTGTTATTGAAAAGTTAATGATTCCTGAGATTCGCCCATATAGTAGTATATCACATTTTAGCCATAAAACAAGATGTCTCAAATAATAATGTATTATAGGCTGTCAAAAAAAATACTGGAAAAAGAAATTATTATAATTAAAATCTGGGACAGGTTAAAACTATTTTTACATTTACAATCGCTTTTTAAAGGAATAAATTGGGCTTTATAAAAGCAATTAATAGAATCACGGAATAGAGCAATAAAATGCTTCATCAAAATAATCCTTAAAAAGACAGACGTATCAATTTAGCTACAAAATGTAGGTTCAGTATAAATGATAAGAAACATTTTTCTATAATTATAAGTTTTAAACGCTTTTATAGATGTGAGGAGAAGAACGTCAAAAGTATCTTTTCTCTCAGTGATTTTCTTTTGTATAAAAAGATGGAAATAACTAGACTTTCTTTTTTAGAAAAGAGAAACACAAAAAAAAAAATAAAAAAATAATAAATAAAAAAATGACCCGTATACAGACATTAAAGAGACTCTAATCACCTGTTAGTTGGCGCCACCACACTGCTTCCCTCTCTTTTGGCTTTCATTAAGAAGGTTATAGCAGTTTCCACCAAACTCGCCAATGAACCCGCCAAGAACCATACTTACGTGTTCTGTGAAATATTTCTTAATATAATTTGCTTCTCACACTATTCCTATTGTATTGTATCCCACTACATTAATACAGTATTGGAAGGCTGTATTTTGTGGATATAATCAGGCGAGCTATTGACAAGATCATATTTTTTTAATATTTTTTTTTCTATATTTAGTTGACGTTTAAACTTTTTAGTGAATTCTAAATTTTAAAAAAAAATTTTCTTTTTTTTGCTTTCTTCTTTCTTTCTTTTTATATTTATCTTATTCATTTTCATACAGTCAATTCCACTAAAAGGAATTTATCGGTTCCAGAGAAATCTATGCAATTAAGCGGTTTATTCAATTATAAGAGGAGTGCAATATTCAATCTTAAATTCTAAATTTTTGCAAAAATTTACTTTTTAATGTTATTTAATAGTATAGCGTTTAATTAAATAAACTTAGTTTTATGATCAATAAACAATTATAATTAAAACCATCTGTTTTAGTATCATACAATATATATGTGATTTAAAGTTACATAAAAATAAATATTAGTGAAAAGTAAAATATGGGTACTAAAATATTGTTTGATCCCTTCAGAAAAAAATCTATTATTGAAGATTGTTTTTATACCCGTTTAATTTGCCAATTAATCAAAATCAGATTTTCCCTTTCAGTGTCTACTAAGACTTTCATGAACGACGTATTCCTTTCAGAATTTTTTTTTCTTATTTTTACTCTTTTATTGTTTTTCTAATCCTCGAAACTTGAGAAATTCCAAATTAATGCGCTATTTTAGTTTGGGATTTTTTGAAATTTATCGTTTCCAAGATTCATTGTTTTGTTTTTTCGATTAATTCAAATTATTCTTTTTCACGTTCAACTTGCAACCAACTAAGACTTATATACTGGATTAAGCATTCTACTTAAGAGAAAGTCTAGTTACACGTTATAGTCTAGTGTGTTATTTTTGAAACTTTTTCTTATCAAAGCTAATAACGAAACCAGGAGTTCAATGTATAACTGGCAGCAAAATTTGGTTAATTTTTCAACTTTACCTCTAACACCTATTTAGATCAATTAATGAAGCTCCTATTGAAGTGACCACCTTTTGTATTCTTATCTTTACTGAAAAACGGAAATTCCATTTTAGCTCTTGAAACATTTCTCAAAAATAAACAAATTTTTGTTGATTTCAGTACCTCTTTTTAATGCAATGAGGTGGGGAGAAAAAAACAACAAATAATTGTTTAAATGGGGTAGTTTAACATTAGTTTCATATGAAATGATTTGATTCCATTAAATGTTATTCGAATAAGCGGGTTATTCGATTATCCAATATCCGATTAAGTGGGGACGGATGTATATACACACACACACGCACGCACACACACACTCACACACACACACACACATATATATATATATATATATATATATATATACAGCAAAATAAATAAATACAAAAACACCAGAAAAAAATTAAGAAAAACAATAAGTATCATTTATTGCGCATAAGCTGCAAGTAAATAGAACTCATAAGATATGTTCAAAATGAAGATAAAACAAAGGTAAATTACAGACAAATGAAAAAAAAAGGGGGGGGGGAGAATAATAATAATAACAAACAACTGGGGAAAGAAAAAGAATTAATTTAAAAAAAAAAAAAAAAAAAAAAAAAAAAAAAAAAAAAAAAAGAGGATAAAGTTTTTTTAAAAAACCGGAAATAAAAGATATAATCTTTTCATCAGCCCACACGATTATATCCGAAAAAGAGTGCTTTCTAATATTGTATCAAAATAGCCAAAGCAAAATATATCAATACAATAGTGTGCGGAGCAATCAAAAAATTTTTTACAAAAATTACGACAAATAATGAAACACAATAAGTAAAAATAACACGTAAAAATAGAAAATAAAATATAAAGGAAGAGCAGAATAAAACAAAATATATAAAGAGAGCAGTGAAATATAATGAACTTACATGAACGGGAAATTTTTCAAGAATGATTTAAAATGTTTACGTAACAAGATTGCCAGATTGCAAAATATGAAAACTATGAAAACAAAACCGCAAATTGAGTGTAACAAGAGGAGTTTAAAGTGCGTTCTTGCTGCATTACTGAAGTGCGTTTGAATTGTTAGTTACCAAGCTAGAAAACGGATGTGCGCGAGGTAATATTATACTGGATAATTTAAAAAAGTTGACTATAAATAATTTTAGAAAATAAATATTTATTTAAGAAAAAATATAAAATAGAAAAGAGAAAAAACATGAATTGACAGTTTTGCACATAATTTTAGCCACGGATTTGCACATGGAAAAATTATATAAATTGACAAAGAAATCTTTTCAGTAAATAATTTTAGCCACGGATTTGCCCGAAATGGATTTGCACATTGAAAAATTGTATAATTTAACAAAGAAATTTACTAGTAAATAATTTTACCCACGGATTTGCCCGAAATGGATTTGCACATGGAAAAATTATATAAATTAACAAAGAAAAATTAAAAAAATAAAAACAACTTATTTTAGTAAATAATTTTAGCCACGGATTTGCCCGAAATGGATTTGTACATGGAAAAATTGTATAAATTAATAAAGAAATTTTTTAGTAAATAATTTTGGCCACGGATTTGCCCGAAATGGATTTGCACATGGAAAAATATTATAAATTAAGAAAGGAATTTTTTAGTAAATAATTTTGACCAAGGATTTGCCCGAAACGGATTTGCACAAGGAAAAATTATACAAATTAAGGAAGAAATTATTAGTAAAAATTTTTTTTGGCCACGGATTTACCCGAAATGGATTTGCACATGGGAAAATTGTATAAATTAACAAAGAGAATTTTTAGTAAATATATTTACAAAATATGCGATTAGCTCAATGATTTTATATAGAATTTTATTACTTTAGTTGGGTATCTATTGTTTTTTATCAAATTTTGAAAGAGTTTATCGATTTGTTTTTTAGATATATAAATATTACTACACATTCTTTTAATTCTATTGATTTCATTAAAAATAGTATTTAAATAGATGCTCCTAGAAATATTAGAATTCCAAGTAATTAGTTTATTTATATTAAAATTAAAATCATTTCTTTTATCGTATAAATCAACAAAGCAGATATTTTCTTCTTTTATAATACCCAAATCCAAAAAATTGAAATTAATATTATCATCATGATTACGAAGCAAGATTAATTCCTCGGGGTAAATATCATTTAATAAAATAGTATAGTCTTGAAAATTAAAGATAATTAAGTCATCAATATATCTAAAAACAAATTTAATACTAAGAATGTAATTTTTTTCATAATAATGCAAAAATAAGTTAGCTAAGAGAGATGAATAATTAGAACCTTGTGGTATTCCATCAATTTAAAGAAAAATATCCCTTCCATTGTAAAGATAATTATTAAAAAGACAAAAATTAATCAGAATTTCCCAATAATCAAAATCGCAACAAAGGATATTTTTGAAATCATAGTAATAATTCAAAAGGACATCTTTTAGTTTAGAAAGGGGAATTGAAAAGATCCTGGAAATCAAAAGTTGCAATAGAATTAACTTTATTATGTTTAATGAAATCTAAAATCGGTTGATTATTAGTGATAATCCCAGAGAAACCTTCTTTAGAAATACTGTTAATAATTTTATTTAAGTAGTTAGAGAAAATGGTGCCAGGTTTAGTTAGATAAGCATTAGATCCACATGTGATAGTTCTAAATTTAACAGGAATTTTATGAAATTTCGGACTGATAATTAAGTAACGAAATTGTATATTGCTAATTTTAATTTTTAATCTCTTATATAAAGCTAAAAATTTTTTTAATGACAATATTATTATTCAAATCACTAAGTTTAAAATTTTTACTATTTTTTAATTCCGTATTTAAAAGTTCCACATAGAATATTTTACAGAAGATTGCATAATTATTGTTAGCTTTGTCTATGGGAGTAATTTCAAAATTCTTTTGAAGTTGCTTAATTGATTGAACAATATTAGAAAAAATTGTTGGATTGTTACTGTTATTTAAATTATCCTTATTATTGAGAATAAAGCTTTTAAAGTAATAATAAACACCCCATTTCCATTCTGTTAGCATACCTAAAGGTAAAGAGAATCTATTTGATATCTTTAAACAAAAACTATTGAGATCATTAAGAAAGTATTTTAGAATTTTATTGATTAATATATGGTAAATGGGTCTAAATTTTGTGCCTTTTATCATTAAATTCCTAAGTTCTAAGTTTTCTATAATATTTAAATTACCAGTAATAATATGTTTTTGATGTTTATCAACAAAATCAAAATATTTCTCTTCCTCACAGTGACATTCAAAATCGGATGCGTTAATGCTCCCTAAATTTTTGCTTAAATCATTATAATTAAATATAGTTCTACCAAGAGATTTATTATATTTAAAGCTTTCAATAATGTAAAAATCTTTTAATGGAAATAAAGTTTTAAAATATTCAAAAAAATTATGAAATTTGATCTTATCGAAAATAGGATTTTGAAAGTTAATAACGAAATATAAATTATCTAAATTTTTATTTTTATTTGGCAAAATTTTACTCATTTTGGCTTTTATAAGATCGAAACAAAGAATTTTGAAATGTAAATTAATAAAAGAAAAGTTATTAATAAGATCGTATAACTTATATACATCATAATTCTTAAGGGATGAAACAAAATCTTTAATAGGTTTAATAGGTTTAATATTATAATGTCATAATGTAATAATGTTTACTTTTATTTATCCTCTTATTTATTTATTTATTTATTTATTTTTTTAATTTATTCTTTTTCTTTCCCCAGTTGTTTGTTATTATTATTATTCCCCCCCCCCTTTTTTTCATTTGTCTGTAATTTACCTTTGTTTTATCTTCATTTTGAACATATATATATATATATATATATATTTATATATATATATATATATATATATATATATATATATATATATATATATATATATATATATATATATATATATATATATATATATATATATATATATATATATATATATATATATATATATATATATATATATATATATATATATATATATATATCATAAATATCGAGTTTAGAACATGATGTGAGGTTTCTGTTGGCGTGAAACAAAAATGACTTAAAGCGATACTAAAATATTTGCATAATAAGAAAAAGTGTCATTAAAAATTATTTCACTATACTAATAAGAAGTTATTATAATGTTAGTAATTGTACATGAATTAAAAATGTATTTAATAATATAACTTCATAAATATAAACTATAATTAAAATATTCATAAATGAAACAGAATGAATAAAAATAATAACAATATGTACTAATAATAATAATTCTTAAATTTCATATTATTGAAATCTTTGAGTTCAAATTTTATAAAAATAAAAATAATAATAAAAATCATTTGATTGTTTTCAAAATAAGAGTGAAAATCATAAATTTTTTTTATTAAGTTATCTATAAAATATCTAAAATTTTTAAGATTTGTAAACTTTTTTTAAAAAATGTTTACTTAATAAATAGCTTTTTTAGCTTAGCTTTTTTGTGGTTAAAAATATTCTCCAAAAAAAAGTCATAAGAAAAAGTGTCATTAAAGAAAATATAAATAACAATAAGAAAAAGTGTCATTAAAAATTATTTCACTATACTAATAAGAAGTCATTATAATGTTAGTAATTGTACATGAATTAAAAATGTAACTAATAATATAACTTCATAAGTATAAACTATAATTAAAATATTCATAAATGAAACAGAATGAATAAAAATAATAACAATATGTACTAATAATAATAATTCTTAAATTTCATTTTATTGAAATCTTTGAGTTCAAATTTTATAAAAATAAAAATAATAATAAAAATCATTTGAACGTTTTCAAAATAAGATGGAAAATCACAAAATTTTTTTATTAAGTTATTTATAAAATATCGATTTGTAAATTCTTTTTAAAAATGTTTACTTAATAAATAGCTTTTTTGTGGTTAAAAATATTCTGAAGTTTATTGAGGAAACATGCCCCTTCGCTTATGCAAATAGTATAAAAATTTAGAAATTTTAAAGAAGCAAGTGCTGTATATTAAAAAAGAGATAATGTCTAGTTAAAGCTATTGATACGGAAATTTTTTTTTATAAAAGTGTCATTAGACTTTTATATTACTTTCTGATGTTATTCAATCGTTGATAAATCAATCTTAAATGATAATTCACTTCATATTGACGTATTTTTTTAATGACGTTCTGATATATAGACTTCTTTTTTTCTTTTTTCTTTTAAAAAAAAAGAAAAACTTCTAAAAATGTAATTTTTGCAAACTTTTTGATTAAATATTTTGGGATTGCATATTCAAAAATGTTACAAAATTATGTGTATGCTTCTAATAGACTTTAATTTAAATTATTTAAGTTTTATTTTAAAAAAAAATCACGTTATAAGAAAATAAATTTATATTTAAGAGATAATTTGTGATTAAGAAGGAAAAAAACTTATCTATTACCCTGGATATAATACTATCCGAAGATAATACGATTCATATTAGTAAAAAACATTTATTCTTTTAAGATAAGGGAAATCTACAGATTGTATTAGTCAACATGATCTTGAATGAAAGTCTCTTTTGAGATACCAGTTGTGGGAGTGTCAGTTGCTTCCATCAAAGTTCTTATATATTTTTTTGAATTGCATCTCAAACTGAAGTAATTTCATTTTTTGAAAAGAAAATTATTTTTACTTTGGCTGAAATATACCTTTTTTTTAAAATTTAGGTTCATCCTATTTGGTTTTGCACCATAATATTGATTTCAGCTAAAAAGAATTTTCTGTTATCACTATTTCGTATGAATATATTTCTCAAATACATTTACTGATTTGTTTCAGATTAATTTACACAATACAAATATTAAATTTGATCATTTTGTTTTGTTTACATAATGATTATTAAAAGGTTTGTCATGGAGATATTTTGAGAGCACCAAGACAATATATATACACACACAATATATATATATATATATATATATATATATATATATATATATATATATATATATATATATATATATATATATATATATATATATATATATATATATATATATATACAATCTTTGAATTACATATGTAATATTAATACTTCAAATGAACAGTCTTTCGGCACAAATTGTCCAAACTCATTGAATGTGTTTAGAGACATTTCATTGCCCAGTTGTTAAAGAGCTTGAGTTATAGACCACTTTTAGCACATAACTCTTCTGAAATCCATTTATTTTATTTAAATAACAGGAAAATTATGTCGATATCAGCAGTAAAAACTTTAAAAAAAATTGTAAATTGACGGTCGAATCATCATGTGTCATCTAAAATAATAATAACTTGGAAATTCATAGAAAAAATGATCGAAATAGGACGTGAATAAACCATAGAAACACGAGTATTTATAATAGGTCTCCAGCATAGTCGCCACTTTTGGTGACGAGAGTTTGATATTTTGGTTGCCATTTTCTGTATAATGATCACCTGTGGGCGACCGCTTATCTATAGCTCTATGTGTGTTTTCATCCTAGATCACTGTTCATCTTTTTTCTTTTTCCTTTTTGATTCTGACACAAAAATGTACTTTCTCTAAATAAACGCAAAATTTTTTTGGAGCGGAATTGGAATTTTGACCCCCAAAATACAAGGGATTAGTCGCAGTCTGGGAAATATAGTGCCAATGGTTTGATCTGGAGAGTGGCTCAAAATTTGGACCCCTTAATGTTAATTTTATTTTTTTGCGTATTTCTCCATATCTAGAAAACTTCTAAAGAAAACTAAAATCGAAAGTCGAAAAAATTAAAGTGCAAATGTTTTGGCATCCTTTTAAAGAATGTAATTTCACATAGCAAAATACATAATTTGTGTGAAGTCTGTCGAATTGTTCCTGAGAAATCAAATTTAAACAATACGGCTTTTTTAAAATTTGATTTTTCTGGAACTATTCCATTTCGCTCAAATTTTGTATTTTGCATGTAAAATTATATTCCTTAAAATGATGTAAAGAAAATGTACACTTTGCAATTCAAACTTTCTTCGACTACTATCAAATAAAGTAATAAAAAAAAAAAAATTTTAAGTTATTTTCTTCATGGAATTATCTTTGCATAAGCGAATTTCATAATTTTGTGTGAAAATTTTTCAATTCGTTTAAAAAGTTTTCGAGATATGGCAAAATACGCAAAAAATAAAATTAACATAAAGGGTCAAATTTTTGAATATCTCTTCTGAACAAACTATTGGGACCATCTTTCTCATTGCAGTAATCCCCAACATTTTAGGGCTCAAAAATCATCAATAAGAAATTGTGTTTATTCAGAGAAAGTATGTTCTTGTGTCTGACTTCGTTACTGAAAATATCACATGTATTAATTAGTTTGCATATTTTTGGTCACCCCATTCAACCATTAAGTTGAGTCCTGGAAAGTGAGGATCGATCCTTAGATCAAAAGTTATTCAAGGTAGTCCGTTTTTCTTTTTTTCTATTTTTTTTTTTTTTTTTTTTTTTTTTTTTTAAGCATTGTACAACTTAACTTGGGATTGGACAGGGATTTAGTATAAGCATTTTTCCGAAATTAAGAGCTAAAAATGAGTCATAAAAATCATGTTATTGACTCGGAATAACCGTTAATTGGCAATCAATTTTTGAAACCATACTAAGAATTTTCAATCTAAAAAAAATCTTAATTTCAATAAACAATTATTTTGACCAAAAAAATTATAAAATATTGAAGCACTAGTATGAAGAGCATGGTATAATCAAAATAATTTATAAGTTTATTAGAGTAATCGTGAGAGAAAAAAAAATTAAACAGAGAAAAACAAATATAAAAAATTTGAACAAAGAACTTTAAATACGTAGACAATTTCAATTTATAAAATTTTATTGTTTGTTTCAAGAGAATGGGTTTCAATGTTTTTAACGTAACTTAAAAAGTTTTACTGTAAATTTTAAAGTTTTTAGCTTAGGTTATCTTATACTTGGTGTCAAATTGCTCAGAATACAACAAAAAGTTTGTTATGAAAAGACCCTTAAAAGATTCCTTTTAATGACTTAATGTGTATCAAAATGAGATCTCAATCAAACAAAATGCAAAATCCACAAAAATATTTCTCAATTTTTACAGTGCTTGCCTAAGGAATATCTATAAAAACATTTTGTGTCATAAGAATTTCATTTCAAAAAAAAGGAGAATTTTAAATACAAAGAATAATGCTTTAAAAATCACGCTAAGAATTTTTAAAAATCGAGTATTAAGAAAAAAATTTTAATAATAAAATACTTTAAAACTTTTCTTTGCATGATCTTTAAAGAAAACAGTATTTTTTTAAATAAATAACGTTAGTGAATATCACTTATATTTAATCACTTCCGTTACCAATTATTTTGAAAGGAAAAAAAATGCTAAAAATCAACATATTTTTTTTTTTATTAGTGAGTACAAGGAACTAAAACAAAACATAATGCACAAGTTTGAAGTTGAAGTTTTTTTTTTTTTTTTTTAATATGTGTAAGAAATCTTTAATTTAAAAATCAGTTTACTATCTCGAGTTATTTCGGACACATGAAAAAAGTTAAATAATATTCTCTATAGGATGGTTCTTAAGAAAAGGAACAACACAAAGTCATACTTTTCAAACGTCAGTGAAGGAATACGCTTTTTTTTTTTTTTTTTAATTATTTTTTTTTTTCACTCTTATTACTATATAACTTCAGCAACCATCGTACAAAACACGTGTGCAGTCCCACAGTTCAACATCAAAACTCTCAAATAAAACTTGGCAAGCTTCCAATCACGGCAGATTATGTTTTTCGCTTCCGACCAAGTAAAAACGTGATAAAACAAAAGGTACTGACAAATTCTGCTAAGCCCGCGTTTTCTCGGGATGATAAATATTTGCAATATATATTTACCCGAGTAAACTCGGGATAATCAGGGAAACGGTTGATAGTATTCTACAAATATTATATAAAACGTCTAAAAACAACAAAAAGAAATAAAGAAAAAAGTGCTTTTACGCAATGTTTCTACAGATTAGATTTCACTACACAATCAGTAAAATGATATAAAAAAAAACATACTAAAAAACTAATAACCTGAGGATTAAGAAACCTTGGATCCCACGACCATCAAAATTACAATCTGGAAAAGATGGAGAAGACAGGAGAGTGGCTTGAAGCCCTTATAAATTTTGCATATAATTATGAAATTTGTTTATCCGAAGATAAATATAAAATCAAAATAATTTTTAAATGATTATTTATTATTTTAATTAATAATAGTTAAAAAATTAAAAATTGCAAGCTAAAAAAATTACGTAATTTAAAATAATGTAAATTTATATGATAAATTACAAAGTTTCCTTGAAATTGGTAGCATAGTTCTTAAGAAATTAAATTTTAAATTTTGTAATTTACCATTTAAAATAACGTTCTTCAAAATTAAGTAAACATTTGTGTGACTTAAATTCAAAAAAATTTTTTTGACTGATTTCAAATACTATAGTATAAAATAATAAACAATAATAAATAATTATCAAAAGTAATTTTTTTGCATGGACCATGTTTGGATTAATAAATTTCCTAATTACGTGTTTACGTTTTTGAATAGCTTTAAAAATTCTCGAGATATGTTGAAAAACGCAACGTCCGTCCTAACAATTACAATATCTTTCAGAGTGTGATTACCCCCCCCCCCCGCCATATTTTGAGGATCGAAAATTTGAATCAGTCGGTAAAAAAAGGTATGTTTATTTTAAGAAAATATGAATATGTGACTGTTTTCGATATGTGATATGAATATGTGACTGTTTTCGACTGTTTTAAAATATCATCTGCACTAATCAATTATCATGTTTGAAGTTAGGTCCTCCAACCATTAAGATTGAGTTCTAGTGCGTGAAAATCCGATCATTAGATCAAAAGTTATTCAAAGTAAAAGTTAAAGTTATATTATTTATTTCGAGCACTGTATACTGTTAGACAAGATATCTAAGATTTGTGTTTATTAAAAGTGATCATCCAATATGCAGAGTTTCCACTTTCGCCTATTTTAAATTTCCAAATAGTTAAAAATGTAGAATATAAAAGCTTATTGAAAAACTAAGGAATGTTTCGAAAACAGTATTATGAGATAAGCGTGGAAAATATTTATTAAAAGACACTTTTTTTCATGATTGATGCCACCTATGAGGAAAATTATCGAAAAAAGAAGTCAGAGAAACTGACTTACAAAATTACATAAACTTTTGGCAATAATTAGTTTTCCATATAATGTTTTTAAACTAATAAAATTGTTTGAAAAAAGTTGTTAAGTTAAAATTGTTAAGTTAAAAAAAAAAAAAAAAAAAAAAAGTTATTTTTTATAAATAAAATGCTATACAAAAGAATGAATTTGTGGTTTTTATTTCGATACGCTTAAAAAGTGTCAGAATATTTATTGGTTGTGCACGAAGTAATGACAGACATTCATCAATTAAAATAAAGCGATAAAGTGCCAAAGATGGTTTCACTATGAATAGCATGCTTCGGATCCCCCGCAGGGCAACCTCTAACAGGTTTTTATTATCCAGTCACATCCTCCTCTAAAGTCAACCCCGACTGAAATTAGTGGTACAAATGAGCCCATCAGCAAATTCGGTAAACTTTCAAGTTCCCCTCTTTTATTTTATTTTATTTAGTTAGTTATTCTTTTTTTTTTTTTTTTATGTTTTTCTTTCCTTCGAAATTTCCCCCACATTTATGTAATTGTGGCTTTTTGCAACACTTCCCCCTTCTTTGACTCCTGTTGAATGCTAGGAAAATCTCCAATCCTTTCCAATTTTTTTTAAAGAGAAAAACAATAATGTAATATTGATTTATCTCTTATATTTTTAAAGCAAAAAACAATAATTCAAAATTGATTTACCTCCTATTTTTTAAAGGGAAAAGCAATAATGTAATACTGATTTATCCTCCTATTTTGAAAGGAAGAAACAATAATGTAATACTGAATTATCTCCTATTTTTAAAGGGAAAAATGCTGATGTAACACTGATTTATCACCGATTTTACTTTAAACATTGCTAGCATCAACAGTTATTTTACGATTTTAAGAGGACTGTTACATTTTAGATTAATTTTGGAAATCGGGATATATTTTCAATTAACAAACCTTTGATGATAAAGTGAAATTATAACTCAGAAAAAAAAATTGCAAATAAAGAGGTCTCTTTATTAGATTAGAAAAAATAGTGCTAATAAATAATTCTTTAACTTTTTTCTCGAAAATGTAAATCATTAAAATGATGCTATTAGTGACCTAGCTTAAAACTATTCATTTGTCTGCGTTTTTAAGTGATATAATTTTAATAAAGTTTAAACTATTGAAAACCGATTTGGATGACGGTAAATTAAGTTTTCAACTCAAATTATGCAGAAACAATGATATTTATCAGAAAACGGACAAATGTATAATACTAAATTATCACGCTGAATGCTGATTGCAGAATTATATAGGTATTATTTTGCCAGAAAAAAGTGAATGGAGTACCAAAAATATGGTATACCTTTTATCTCAAATTGTGATTGGATAACAGCCTTGTATTTTGCATGTTTCAAAAGATTATATCCTAATAGCCACTATCAGTTTATTTGAGAAAATTAAATAAAAATAATAAAAGCATACTTAAAATTTTCACGTCTTAACTGGAAAGAAAGTGTCTTAACTAAGAATAATTCCTTGGAATTTAAATTAATCAAGTTCAGTTATGAAGCAAAAGTAATAATTAATAAACAGTTAAAACAATTTTCTACCTAGTGTAAAAAACGCACACGCAAAAAAAGAAAAAGGTAAATTCTAGCTCATAGCTAGATTCATTAATGCATCGAAAAACATTGCAAAATTAGTTATTTTATTTTATTCACGACAAGCAAACGAGCATAGCTAAAGGATAATGTGTTTATACAATCTTATCAGGGCTCGAAAACTTTATAGCCTGGCATACCCGGGCTTCGTAAAAATTTTGATGTGACAAGAACCCTTACATTCCCGAGAGAGCATGTAAAATTTCAGTCAAAAACACAGATTAACAGCCCTTCAAATTTTGAACATAATAGCCAAATCTTGCTCATTAAAGGCAGAAAATCAATTATATTTGCTAAAACCTAAATGCTACTGAATTTAATTATACAAATATTATTTAAATAAGAAATATTTAATAAGAATCAGCGTTGCATTTTTAATTTTAGGCTAAATTTATTAAGGAAACCGTAGTGCATATGAAAATAGTTCATATGAAAGTTGTCAATGGCAGCTTAGCACAAGTGGACTTGTCCATATTACTTATAATAATAAATTTATTATTAATTATAATGTTGTGACATCGGGTAACCGATTTGAAATTTGTGCTCTTTCCCTCTTTCGGGAGAGCCACATTTTCCGTATCCAGTCGTCAACACCTGTTTGTTGACCTCTTTGAGATATTGTGAATTTTTCGAATACTCGGAATTTGAATTTGGTACATTTAAAATTAAACATCTTGTTTTCACTAAGGCAGAATAACTTCAATTTTCTGACAAAAATAGGCTTTTGGTATATAAACTAGGACGTTTAAAGAGAAATAATAATTATGTACCAACCATCGTAGCGTGATTTATCCTTCTTTTTTCGGTGACGCTTCGACGGGAGTCATGCCGTCTCTACACTGCAGAAGATTATATCTTTATGTTTTACCCTTCTGTTCAGGGATGTTTCCTCATAACTACAAAGCTTTTCCCTCGCAGCTTGGTTTTATAGAGGGAATGCCGTTCCTTCTTAAAAAACACGTGGAGACGGATAGATGACAATGTTGATCTTTTCATCCATAATAGATGACAATGTTCAGTTTTTCATCGAAAATCAATAAAAACTTTTGTACATGTATGCTTCACGTCTCTGTGTAAGAAAGTTTTTGTAGGTATTTTCAGCAGACTTCAGCAGGGTTGTATATTTTTATGTTATTTTTAAGAAAATAAATTTACAAACAAAAACAGACAGTTTTGTGCGGCACTAAGTAATTGCTTTCTTACCATGGTGAACCTAATTTTGTATGCATTAACAAACTAAAAAAAATGGCTCCTACTGTACTTTTTTAAAGAAAAAAATGTAATAATCATTTCCTTAATGTCTTAATATATATTTCACTTTTTTTAAAAAAAATTGAAATTAATTTTTAAAACTGACTTTGCTCTATCAAAGATAATTCGTGTTCAATGTTGCTCAATAATTCTTTGCTAATTTATACTTTAGAAGTGTCGATGTAAATATGTTTTTTTCTTTGTTCATCAGATTATTAGTACGTTCATTTATATTTTTTCATTAATTTGCTATAAAAAAGATGATCAGATAGGTATTTTATGGACTTAAATGCTCGACGACTGATCATCTTAAACTCTTTCCTGAAACTGGTGGAAGTCTGTGAGATAAATGTCTTAGTATATAAGGGTAACACCATTCAAAATACGATAAATATGCCGAATACAAGGCAAAGTAAGAAATATTGTCCTTTTTCAACAAAAGAAAAAAAAGAAGAAGAAGAAAGAAAGAAAATTAAATTAGGAATATCTTCAGATTCAAAATATTGTTCAGAGGTTAGTGTGGAGAAGTCATTTTCCATGTAAAATTACAATCCAACTATACCCAGAACACTGTAAATGGTGGTTTCAAAATCTATAAAAAATACTTTTTAGTATATTGCAGTAGAAAATAATGATTGCACGTAATTTGCTTTTTAAATTATTAATTAATTCTGTATGTCTCTACAACTTCACAGCGAATTCCTTTCTATGCATCGAAAGTTTTAATATGAACGTAAATGATATTCAACTCCACGTGTTTGCCTACACATAGTGAATTTTAATTTTCAATTTTTCTCATTTTTGAAAATTTACAATTATGTATACGTATAATACAATTTGAGAAACAAATACAATAATAGTGAAAATTGAAGAGAAAAAGTATAACATAAAATTCCAAGGTTTAACTGAGTTAAGCTGCTAATATCACAACTTGAGAATATTTGAAGAAAAATATTTTAAGATTAAATAAAATAAGAGAACTAATAGGATCAGCCTCGTAAGAGAACTAAAAGGATTTACTCAGCAGGAAAAATCTAAACCATTACCACGAAATAGCATACTAAATGACACACTAAAAATCACCTTATGAAAAGCACAACAGGAAATAGTAACTTAACAATCAAAAATACTAAAACGAAACTTAAGTGGAATCACTATCATCCATGGCGTAATTAACAAATTAACAATCCATGATATAATGGAGAATGATATAGAATAATATATGGGTGATTCTCACGAAATATAACAATTCGGACCAAAAAATTTCTTGAAATTTAAAGTCGTCAAAATAATATAATTTTTTTTTTGTATACTTCTTTAGTTACACTTATTAATATCTTACAGACAGCAGTGTAGTTTGTTGACATCTGCTCGAGAAAAAAAAAAAAAAAAATAGAAATTCACCAAATCTTGAATGCCAGGAAAATGACATATTAGCTTAGAAGTTTAAAAAACAGTCATTTTAAGTTAATAGTAACTCAACTTAAGCCTTTATGTTAGATGGACCATAAATTGCTTTAATTAATTATTTTTATCCACTGTAGAAAGAATCAAAAAAAATTTTGCTTCTGATATGTACAGAATAAAATTGTGGATAATAATCAATCATTAAATAAATAAATAACTTTGATTACATCCAAGCATATTACAATCATACATAAACTTGGTATTAGGTTAATATTTGCTTTCCCTCCTAACAGTATTAGCAGTTAAAAGAAATTTCTGGTAACGCTTCAATGTCCTGGCATTCATAAGCCAGGAAAATGACAGCCAGGATAATGACAAATTCGTCATTTTATAGCATATAAATTTACTTTAATTAAATACTTCGGCCTAAGACGTTTATATTCTGTAGAAAACAACAGGATTTCTTAAAATAACTCAGATAAATCTATGTAGTTTATGTTATTAATGGTTTCAAGAAGCCTGGAAAATGACAACACAAAAAACTACTCACCTTGAAAATTTTTTGAAATAGATTTTGAACCAGAAAATTGGTTCTTTATTCATGCAACAAGACATGTTCATATAGGAGGGTATCTAATCAATCTATTAACATAAGATATTGATTGCTGGCTCTATCCATTTTGGTTATAAACCACTAAATAAAAGTAGCCAGGAAAATGACAGATTTTCTTGGGACAAAAAAATTATTGACAGAAAAAATTAATTTAAACGAAGTTTTTGCAAATAATACCCTCTGCGTATATTCTAGAAATGCTTACACCGATTGAGATAAAAAAAATTAGATTTTGAAAAATTTATAGGAAGTTTTGAAGCTAGTTATTATTGGAAACATTGTTTGGGACATGAAAGGAAACTGACATTTTGAAGTTCAATAAAATTTTTTAACTGTACAAAACAGTCAATGCTAGTGCAAAGTTATTTTAAAATGCTAACAGCAGTGCTATTTATTAATTTTTTAAAAAAAAAAAGTTATTTTAGTATTATAGTATTAGTTCTTGGAGCAAGGGACAGTGAATTGTCATATTTCGTGAGAATCACCCATATATATATATATATATATATATATATATATATATATATATATATATATATATATATATATATATATAACAAAAAACAAAGAGGCTCGAAGAAGTAGTGAGTGATCTTCTTATTTCTTTAAATATAGAAATGAGTGGTTCTGTCATCTTTAAGAGATGGTATCAGCACAAGAGGAAACAAAGACTAAAGGACATGCACTGGTGGAGACGCAAGATATATATTTTTTCTTAATTCATGCTTGTTGAGTTTTTATTATTATTTCTTAATACTTATCATTATTCTGTGTATGTAATAAACTGACAGATGATTCTCATCGATCCATCACAGTTTTAAAATGATAGAAATAAGTGATGGTTAGAAAGATGTTGAATCAGGGATTGCACTACGAAGGAATCGTAATTAAATGCCATATAATCGTTTAAAATCTGCTTTATTAGCTCTTACGTTTTTGAAAAGTTTTTTGCATTTCATAAGCCTCAAAGTCCATATTTACTCGTTAAATTATGAATAACGGCTAGAATTATATTATCTTTTTTTTATCGAATCGCTTTAGTGGTTTTAAAATTATTCGTTTATTTTTTCAAATGATTTGCAGCAGTTTTTTTTTTCTTTATTCCTAGGTAAAATTTAAGTGATACAGTTATTAAACAAAAATGATTTCAAAAATCAATTAAAATTAAAGTTTACGTAAATAGAATTAATATTCGTAAACAAAACTAATATAGTTATTGAATTTGTCATTTTATTTCAAACATTAAATTAATAAGAAAAATTTTTGACGTTATATGAGTTGAGATAATTCACATGTAATAAAACGACATATTGTTGTAAATATTACTTACGAACAGTAAAATATATCCTTTTGTTATGAATGTTATCCATTGTTTCTAATCCGATGTTTGTATTAGATTTAATATAAATTTTATTTATATTTAAATATGTTTAGGCCCAAATTATTTTTCATTCCAAGTATGTGAACGATTAGAAACAAATAAAATATATTTAGGTTTTTTGCATAGGTTTGTCAATAGTTCAAATTATTGACCTCCGTGATAAAATACTAAAATATTTTACAGATACTTTTGTGTAAATCGGAAGGGGATAATTATTTTAATTAAATTTTCTTATTTTTATGTTTAAACATCAGTTTAAAATATTGGCATCCCGATGTTAAAAATACAAATATCAAAAATTAGTCCTTTTGGTAAGAATTGTTTTTAAAAAATATTTTTTGAAAACTTTTGATTCTTTGATGATTTTCTAATTCTTTGGTGCTTTTTTAATTCTTTGATGTTAATTCTTTAATTCCTAAATTTTAGAATGAAAAAAAAAACAGACTGCTATGATCAACCTTTGATTTGATGATCGAATCTTCAACTATATTTTAAGTTACGAAATCATACACAGATACTTTCTCTGGATAAAGTTACGTTTTTTTCACGGATTCAGGTTTCTGATCCGCAAAAGATTAGCCGCCATCTGGGAAACATATATAGCTTCACAATGACTAAATTAACATCATGAATGTCCCGAAGGATTAATAAAAGACAGTAATATAGGTTAATTATTGTCACTTAACAAGATTAGAAATGCACTCTAAAATGTTAAAGAAAAATTTAAACTTAATTGTCGCCAGAGTTTAAAGTTTAGATTTGTGTTCTGCTCCCTCCTTTTGAAAACTATCTTATATAAGTAAAACATTGTATCTACTGAAACACTTTTATTTATGGAACAATGTAATTCATTAACTTATTGAATAAACAGTTCTCATATTTCATTGCTTTATGTTGTTTCGAACATTCAACTCGGTTATCAATGAAACAACATCATGTTTTTGCAGTATTCATCACTAATCTACAACAATAGAGATACAACACAATAAGCTTCTATTGTTTCTTTGTGAAATCTTCTTGTCGGATTACAAGAAAAATATTGTTTTTTTCTCGATAGTTGAAGAAACAATGACATTTCCAATGGATGCAAATAAAAGGAAAAGAAATCATTGGTGAAGAAGAGGGGGATTTCTCCAATATTCTTCTTCTTAAAATCCATAATTTCTCTCTCTTATCCGTTATCACTAAGCCCGGAATTTCGACTACATTTGCAATTTTCCGCATTTTTTAAAAAAAGATTTTGAATTTTTTTTTCATTTAAGAAACCTCTACTCATATTATCTGAGTATATAGGTAAAATTTTCTGGATTAATTTTTTTTTGTTTTTTTTTTGTTTTTTGTAATAAGCAAACTTTTGATTATAAATTATTTTTTGACACCACAATACCTTACAAAAAAAGGTAGAAAATAAAGGAATGCTTTCTTGTAACGGCATCCGATAACTTTGAGAACTTCTATGGATTTTTTTCTCGAAACTTTAAAGCGGTAAAATTGTGTTATTTGTGGCTTTGAGTATGAAATTTAAAAGTACACGTTTACCAGTTTTTATTGCAGTTTAACCTGATGATAACTGATTTGGATGAGAGGGAAATATTCATTTCACAAAAAAAAAAAAGAAAAAGAAACATAGTTATCAAAAATCTAAAAACTACTTGTATGACAAGCTTTCGAAAACTGCTAATTGTAGAACTGTATTGTTATAAATTTATCGGGAAAAAATTTATAGATAATCTAAAGTACCGTACATTTTACATTTCAAATGACGGCTTTTTATTTTACATGTATTGAAAGACACTGCCAACTACAGCGAATACCCTCCATCAGTTTATTTTTGAAAATAAAAAATAGAATTCAAATCAAATTTAGAATTTTCCTCCTCTGTCCTCACAAGTTTTTCTTAGAAAGTACATTTTTTTTAAATGTTAAATTTTACGCTTTTTTTTCTTTTTTCAAAAAACAAAATCTTTAGAAGTATTTGTTCATTAGTAGAAAGCTGGAGCTTGAAGTATTTCAATAATTTTTTTACCTTATTTCATAAATAGTTTTGAAGTACCAGCAATTTTAAAGAAAACTGCATTTTAATTTTTCTTAATATAAATAATTTAATATAATTATATATTCTACTCAATTTTAGGAATTAAATGATGTTTCAGTATAAAATTTTTGATCAGAAATAAGAGAATATGTTTCTATTTTAAAGGCCGTTTTTCAAGACTTTCTTTATATTTAGATATATGTATTTACAAATATATACATTTATTCACAAAAAAGGGGAAAAAAAGGTTACCCGAACAAAATCTTCGATTTTTTTTAAAAATATACATTATAATATTTTTTATTCTGAGCAATTTAATATGAAGTATAAGACGATACCAAAGTTACTACAAAATACTGAAATCCTCTCAATGAAAAGAGAAAACTTTCTAAACTATTTTTTCTGTGTTGTTTCTATATTTTGTTATTTATCAAAATTTTTGTCGTTTAACCAATTTTCCTCCATTCAAATGTTTTCACCTGGTGTACGAGATAACTCTAATACACTTATTTAGCTAAAACTTGGTATTCGATAGTATTTCATACTATCCCTCGAAGTTTTGTGGATAACTGATTATTGTTTTATCTCTTTTATTTCAATTCTTGTAAGCTAGTATGGTTTTGAAAGTACATATTTTAGTGCCTATTAAAAGTTCTTTTGAGCCAATGACATGACTTATATGTCTTTTACCCAGTCCATCAGACAATTTTAGCTCAAAAAACTAAATGATGAAAATTTTTAGAATTGTTTCAAAAATGATGCCTTTACATTTGACTAACGTCTGTGCTTATGTTAAACTCAAGTAAAAAATTCAGTTGTCCACGGAGGGAGACTTCATTTTTGTTGGACAAAGTTTACTAACCATTTATTTTATAAAAATAAAACTTTTCTATAAAAATATTTAATAAAAAGCTACTTTAAGCATTTAACTAGTTAAAATAACAAAAATCATTAAAATAACATATAAAATGTTTAACAGCCATTAAAAATTATTTTGTGTCACAGACGTAGGGACGTCCACGGAGGGGATTTTGAAGTTATGTTTATTAAAAAATAAGAGTAAAATATTAAATGCATTCAGCAGAAATGCATATGATTGATTAGTTAGACCTTTACGAAAAATGATGCAGAGAAATATTAAGAAATCTGTTGTATTTCTTAGTATTTATAACTAAGGGACTAAGAAAATCCCCTTTTTGTGAGAATGACCCTCATGAAGTCTCTTAGTTCCTTGCAGCCGGGTACATACTTTGACCTAATCGAGATATCTATCTAATGACTTGTTCGAATCTCAGCATTGTCCCTACAATATTTCCAACATTCTTTCAACACACGAGAAGTTCACTCCGCTATTGGTGACCCTGAACTATTGGAATACGATACCTTTATTCACGTATAAGTGGCAGCACTACAGCGCTTCTTAACACAAAAAAGTCTAGAATTTCCCTTCCCTTAGGCTAGATAGAAGCAATAATCACATTACACGGTTCACTTAATAAAACTCTACCTAAGTCCAACATTTAGCTAAATATCATGTTTTGAAACCATTCTATGTTGAAAATGGTTGCGAAACCATACAGTTTTATATTCATAGAGTTTTTAAGCCATACAGTTGAAAACAATTTCAAACTCATAAAGTAATGGCCCTGACCGTAAACTTTATGATTAACTTGATAGAGGGACCGGTTATTTAACCGTCATTTTCGAATGAAATTTTATCAGTGCGTATAATGCGGGTAAATTAGTATGTGATTAGCTGCAGTAGTTATTCAAAAATATTATTACTGAAGGTGAAAACACAATTTTTATGTTGGTAAGTTCGTAAACTAAGCATTTTTGAAATGGTTTTAGATTTTCTTTTAATTTTAAATAAAATGCTTAATTCCATTTTGCGCATATTTAGACTAATATTGATTATGTTTGCACTACACAGATTTGAAAAAAGAAATTTTACTACTGAAAAATTCTTTAATTTTTTTTTTTTAGTATGTTTTATATGTGAAACGCTCTATGTTTTCCACCAGCTATTAAATGTTTTAAGTTATAGTTTAATTTATCGTATAAAGTTTAATTATTTAGTGAAAAGAGCCAAGCCAGAACTTTAAAAATTGTGGTGAGCTTTCTTGGTGGTGATTTGGATAACTAAGAATGATTATTCAACTTAGCCAATACCGTTTTATTTTGAATTAATAGTTAATGTTCGATGATGCAAGTAAGAAATTATGACATATAAAAGGGGTGAGTCCTTATTTTCTTTTCTTGACGGTATAGAGATTATGAGATGGTACTTATTAAGTCGAAGGTTCGGTTTTTATTCACCTTTGATTTTTATTAAGTTGATGTTATTTCATTGTTAAAAAGTTCTTTCGTTTTTAAATACTTTTTGAGGCATTATTTTCGATTGCTTCGTCAACGTTATTTCATTGCAATCACTTTTTTTTAGTTCTCCCTTCATTTTTATAATAATGCATCCTTATCAACAATTTTTCCAAACACTGTTATATATATTGTTTTCATTTTCTAATTTATATTGCTTGAGTTCGTAAAATAATTAACTTATTTGCACATTTCTACAATATTTTAGGGTTCCTTTTTTAATAAATTCATTAATTTTTAAACGGTTAAGAAATTAAAATATTTAAAGTGCTTATAATTCAAAATCTTGATTTTTAAACAGCAGTTGTAATTTATGTTTTTCCAAAATTATTATAATGGTTCAATGTACATTATCAATAACATTTATATTAATTTTAAAATATTTAAGTTTTATTACAAATATTCGGTGTTCTAGTTTTTTTCCTGAGATTGACCTATTCAATAAAGCCTACCATTAGATAACCATTACATGTGATTCACTAAAACATGCAATTGATGGTATTAAAGGTAATAACAAAACTAAAAACAGTGCTGCTAATTGACATTTACCGTGTTAAATGGCTTTGATTATCTTGATAGTTGAAAGTAATCCTGGGTGACGAAACTTTTTAGTTGGGAATGAAATTTAAATTATATGAGAAACTGAGTTTAGTTGCTCCACTTTTCCAAAATTATCTATATTTTTTATTTTGTGTTTACAAGATAAATATCAGACGATTAATAATATTTAAGTCTTCAGCAAGTGAATTATTTTCGTTAATATTTCGAGTAATATATATATATATATATATATATATATATATATATATATATATATATATATATATATATATATATATATATAAAGGAATGTAAATTTAACAAGACTTTGATTTCAATTGAAGGGTGATATGTATGAAAATAGAAGAAATGTGTGCTAGTTAAGTTTTAAATTAAACTCAATTAAACTAATTTAATTAAAGATGAAACCTTTGACGCTAGAAAAAATAGGGAAATATTTTCAATAAATGTATTTTATTTTCCTGGTAGAATTTGAAAAATAGCGAAAATGACATTGATTATTTAGCTAAAAACAATTTAATATATAATGTTATATATGTTCTTTCATTTTAATAAAACATTTAAAAAATCAATTATACTCTTCTATAAAAATTGCGTACAAAATGTTTTAGTTTACAAATAAAATAATAAAGCTGTTCAAATTATTTTTTCTAAAAGCATCTTTAAAAACAAATATATTGTTACAGATAAACAACCATTAATTTAATCTCAAAAGTTAGTGAATATGACTAAAAGTGAGAATGGATTATATGAAATCATTCAAAGCTTTATTTATTTATTTATTTTTTTTTTTTCGATAAAATATTTCAATTTTTAAATCATGGATATTATTGTTAAGTTAAAAAAAAAATTTAAAATTTTTTTTAACATTATGTAATTTTATATGAGGTATTTCTGCATCAACAAAATCAAGGTTTAAATTGAGTCACTTATTGTGAGCCGAGTATTCGGTAATCGACCTAAATACTGTCCCCCAGATACCAGATTGCGACTGTCATGGAGACTCATTTGTGAAGTCACATGTGACCACTGTGACGCCACTGCGACTGTTTTTGGAGGTTACTATGTCCTCCTTTAGTGACATTATTTTTGACATCACTTATACTTCAACATGAGACCACATTGAGACATGTGGCTTATTCAACTCAACAAGTCAGGACTTGACGAAGCTGTGACTTTTACGTCTTAGTAGGGTCACCGAGTGAAAGCTGAGACGTGACAGTTATATGCTTCATTGTGGTCTTATGTTGACGTCAAAATAGGACGTTCTCAAAGGACATAGTAACCTTCAAAAACCGTCGCAGAGGTCCCATGTGATATCACAAATTAAGCCTCCGTGACTGTCGCATTTTTGTTCAAATCTGGTAACGGTGCTATCTGGGAAGGATCTCACTGAAAATAAGATCGTATACAGTTCAAACAGAATATTATAAAAAATCCAACGAATAAGAATAAAATAAATAAGAATAGAAAGTGCAAAAGAATAACGTAGAAAGTATAGAATTATGAATAAGAATAAGAAAACAAATAAGAATAGAATGATAAATCAGAATGGAATAATAAGTAAGAATAGAATAACGAATGAGAATAATAAACAAACAAGATTGAAATTTGTTACATAAAGTAATACATGTGAGATATTGGAAATTATAACTGTCTTTGTGGCAATATTTTAATACTATTGCATCAGTGTAAAAATGAACATCATAATGACTGTAAAGTTCAAAGAATATAATTTATTTTCTTTCAATGAATAGTATTAGTTAGACTAGTATTTATTTATAATACTTTTTTTGTAATTTCATGTTTTTTTGTGAATCATATATTTGGGTAATTCTCTGAAAATAAGACATCTTGGAGAAAAGTTTAAATATAAAATATTCGGAACAGCTTATTTTTTTGAAAAGAAATATTCATTTAGTAACTCTAATTGATATCTTATAGAGAGCAGTAAAATATACAAACATTATGTAGTATGCAATTATTCCCTGGCACTCAGGTACCAATATAATGAATTTTTTTAAAAATTTTATAGCTTCTACTTCCATGCTCATCCACTTCTAGGCCTCACATTTTCACAACTTGTTATTATATACAAGGAATAAAATGAGAATTTAGAGAAATGAAAACAAAGAGCCAGAAAAATAACAAATTTTCTTGTTACACATAGATTATTGATTTAAAAACTTATTTTTAGAGAATGTTTTAGAAATCATACTCTCAAAAATGGTTTTAACAGTTAAAAATTAGATAAAAATGCATAGATACTTTTAAATCAAGAAATTGCTAAAAATATCACTGGTGACAAGCCAGGAAAATGATATTTTGAAAATCAAAATACATTTTTAAATATTAATTAAATAAAATTTTTAAATATTAATTTTATAAAATTGTTGAAATCAGTGTAAAATCATTCCAGAAGGCTAATAAGATTGGTATTAATAATTTTCATTAGCATTTAATACAATTAAAAAATCACCATTTTATTGTATATAAGGTTAGATTTCTGTGATAGTTACAGTAAATTTCCGTATTTGATGAGTGATTAAAACATAATAATGTGAAGTTAAATCTTACCGCCATTTTGTTCTTCGATTTTGAAACCACGTTTTGACTTGTGCATCTGTCATTTTGAGTTGCTTGGCCAATGCTGCTCTTTCAGCGGACGCTAAATATTTTTGTTTATGAAATCTCTTTTCCAGTTCACAAATTTGCATTCTTGTAAAAGAAGTTCTTGGTTTTTTTCTTTTTGGTGGTGTTCGGTTTTGATATGGATGCCCAATTCTTCTTGGTGTAACAGGGGGCAGACCTGGTGGAAGAGAAAAAGGCACTACGAGGATGTTAGTATTTAATTTTATGACAAATAATTATTTACAATTTTTAAATAAATTATTTTCAATTTTGTATTATTTCATATACACTGTAAAAACTGAGGTGTAATACTTATCGAAATTTGGTGCAGAAAAACTAATTCCGGATTGAGCGTTCATGTATACATATTTTAAAGGGTAACACCAACAATTGATAAAAGCTTAGACAGATGAGCTTCATGTGAATTATTTTTCGTAATGCTGCGTACATCATGTGATCGATATTTTTTGTTTACAATCGAGCAGAGAAGGTGAAGTTTGACTTCGTCACTCAAGATGATAAAATTATAAAAGGCATGCAAAGGATTTTATGAAAAGCAGGTAAATTTTTAGTTGTCTCATAAGATGATTTACGTAAATTTGTCAATTATATTAAATAATTTTTAATTTCTGTCCGCTTCTAATTTGTTAAGCCTAGTTTAATTTTATATTGATAATCTGTGTGCTGCGTGTGTATATTTAAATAACAAACTATATATTTCTTTTTAAAAATATATATGCATCCTAAAATAATAATTCTTGTTTTATATTCAATCGTGAAAATAACTTTACTGATTCTTTTGTGTATCTTATCACTCTGATATTTTAAATTTTATTGTTACTGTCAGATGAAAAAGGCTTAGTTGTAAAAAGAACGTTGTTAATTTAATTCTGATGTATGGTTGTAATTATTTTTGGCTTTGTGATAAACTAACTACATTTTTAAGAACAAAATTGTCATTTTCGCGCAAAAAATTATCTAAAAATTGAAAAAATAAGAATTGTTTGAAAGAATAAGAGCAAATATACTACTGAAAATATTCTTGTTTCTTAAACGAAATATTTTTGTAATGAAGTCATTATATTGATTCTAAATCGCAAGAAAATATATGTTGTTAGAAAAACGGACAAAGATAAAAATGAATAATCAAAAAAAGGAAAAAGTAAGCAAAAAATGTGACTGAAAAAATTTTAGTTAACTTCAACGCCTAAAAGTGAACCAAGATCTGTTGTAGTAGAATATTCAGAATATTCTGCACCTAGAATATTCAGTACTTTTGGTGTGAAGTAGTTGACACCATTTTTCATTTTAAAAGGTATTGCTAAAAAATTTCTCAAATAAATAAAATATTATAAAACACTACTTTTGCGGAGGGCGAGATTCTATCTTTTCGTTGTTTTATTTTCTAACTTCAAATAATAATCTTCTTTTTTTATTTTAATTGATTTTATAATTTTATATTTCATTTACTTTCCTTTTTTTCTTTCTTTGTTTTCTTTGTATTTTCCCATATATCACACATTGTTTCAGTGACGTCATAATAAAGTCGGTTGCCACAGTTATTAGTGTCACCGTTTTGAACTGTCCCGAGAAGGTTATAATCTGCCCTGTGCTATCACATACAAGTCTCTACTTTTTGTAACTTTTGTCACTCTGTAGTCACAAATATACTTCTCTGAGAAAATATAAAAATATTTTTCTTTGCGTGAGTATTTTTATACTGTAATAAGCATTAGTAGGTAAGCATTAGTCTAGAATAGATGGCCATAATTTTTTTTTAAATATCGAATTAAAATTACTAGGAATAACAACTAAGAAATGTTTATGAATATTTTTCTACATGCACTTGACATATTTTGAGCAAAAAATAATGGAATATTGTGAAAAAAAATTTTTTTGAAAAAGCACAACTACTTACACGTGGCTATTTTTCGAGTTGAGATGCTCGCTCAACACAGTAGAGAAAAATAAAATATGAAACAATCCTGAAAAACTTACTCTAGCTTGTAAACAATGAATTTATTCAGAAAAAATAAGTAAAAAGAATCTACTAAACGAAATGTAATGCATCGATTTATCATTTTGAAAAAACTTTTCCAGTTATATATTTCAAGGAGCTGCTGCATATTCAGTCATCAGTTTTAGTTATGATATTATTTTCTTCTCTATAATTCTGTAGAATCGGATAATATGTAAGATTCTATCCCGGAGGTTCTATCTTTGTAGGACCTTTAAGGAAATTTAGAAAACTGCTTTCTACAATATAATAAAAATTATTTCTTTCCATTAACTTTCATCTTAAAATTGTGAAACGAAAAGAAACCAAACGAAACCATTAACACAGCGATTCTCAACCTGTGGGGCGCGCCCCCCTAGGGGGGCGCGAGCACACTGGAGGGGTGGCGCGAGAATATTCAAGAGAAAATATTATTTTAAAAAATTGATTAACTGGATGAAAGGAAAGCTCACATACACATAGAAAACAAAATACATTTCGACATATTTAATAACTTATTAAAGTGAAACAACTTATTAAATCAAAACTTTAGGTGGGGAGCCAAAGGTGGCTTTGCTTTGAGGATTTTTCCTAATTTTCTGATTAAGTCTGTGTGACTGAATTTTTTTCTGTAACATCTTACACCTATCTCTAATATATACCACGTATACTTTTAATTCTAAAATAAAATTTCATTTATTTTATAGTACAATTTCAAAATTGTAGCTTCTGCGCCTAAGGTTTCCCACAGGCTCCAAAGGTGAGCCATATATTGAAATCACTTTTTCACTTACTCAAATTATCTTTAGAAAAAACACTTGGAATGGCAAACGTCTTTTAAAAAGGTTCTTTAAGTGTCTTGCTGGTAGGAACAAGTTTACCGACTTTAAAAAAAGATATTTGTTTTCAGAGTGTATAATTTGTTTATCGATTTTACATTGATAGTTCTTGTGTGAAATCACTAGCGATTCTTTTGAGTTAACTCATTAGAATTAATCAAGAATTACTGAGTTAATTTTTTTTTAATGATTAACTAACAAGTAAGAGTTAAATAACCATACTAGAGTTAACTAACCTAACCCATAACTAGTATTAAAATACCCAAATTTACAAGAAAATACCAGAATTGACCACAAAAACACTCATAAATTCCACAAAAATAAAAAAAATACCTGAAAAATTCCTTTGAAATGCAAACAAAACATTCATTTCAAAACAAAACATTCATTTCAAAACATACTTTAAAATGCAAAAAAAATTCATTTTAACCAAAGTTCCACATTTGCTTAAAATGAAATAAATCAATTGGCATTCAATTCAATCATTCCTTTTTGAGAAATAATATGCTGCGTAATGATTTATAATTAACTCTTTTATAGATTACACGCTTGTTTCCGAAGGTAACCCACGTGTCACCAAGGTGGCACTGGTATCGTGCCACCCTGGGAACATGCATATGGTCTCTCCCACCATTTGCACGACTTAAAACTATTAATCTGATAGATTAATTCGAATTAAAGTAATGTGGTTAAAGAAAAAGAAATAAACTTTCAGAAAACATATCATAACTTAAAGTTCTAAAAATTTAAACGCATATAAATTACAATATTTTCTCACCCAGAAATTAGAACAATTGCAAAAAATTAAATCACCTCATAAAATGGAGGTCATTCATGGAAATATCTTCCAATTCAGCCTCGTGCACCTCTGATACAATATTTATAATGCAGCAGGGACATCTTATGATTCAAAATAAATTTAATTTTACTTTTGGGGGTGGGCTACGTGAGGAGCACTGGCCACCTCTAGCTTACCCACCTTATTTTATCAAAACATACTAAATTTAAAAAAAATAATAATAATTTCTAGTGACTTCCTAGGGCCTGTAAGTAGAACAAAGGTTTTTGAGGTGAGGCTTAATATTAGAAATAGCCATTCTCAGTTCTGTTTCTATATTTAGCCGTGATCTATATCTTGTTTTCAAAGAAGCTACAGCAGAAAATCCAGTTTCACAAGGGTAGGATGTTGAAAATGGTAATAGAATGTGAAATGCCCTTGTTTTTAGTGCAGAAAAATCACCCTCCTGCCCAAAATTCAAATAGTTATTTATTACTAAATTGTATTTTGGTTTCGCCACTTGTCGTGAAGTCTATGAATTTTTCTTCCTCATCAATTAAGAGTCCTTCGGAAGTCTTATGAAATTGATTCCTGACCCACTCGTAACTTGCTATCAGTTTGTCGTCAGCAGGAAAATACTTTTTAAAATTCTTTGCCAGCATGGCTAAATGATTTTCAATGGTTACAAAAAACAACTTTTACATGTTATTCAGCCTTATAAGTTTTAGTACAATTATCCACATTTTCAAACATTGTTAAGTTTTTTTGCTTTAAATTTCTACCCCACAATTCCAATTTTCTACAAAAAGCATTAACTTTATCACTCGTATCTAACATATGTGTATTTGCTCCTTAGAGTTGAAAATTCAAGTTATTTAATTTCTCAAATATGACGACCAAGTAGCTACATTTCATCACAAATAAAGAATAGTGAAAATTTTCGGTTTCTGGTCTGTTATCTTCTTCTAGGAAAATGGCGATTTCTTCTCTTAATTCATAAACACGTTGCAAAAATTTCTAACGCGATAAACATCTTGCCTCGCATTTAAATAGTAACTCTGAATGAACTGAGTACATGTCGTTACAAAGTGCGGAAAAGATTCTCGATCTCAGGGTTCTCATTTTTATATAATTTGCAACCGTTATAACCGTAGTTAACACAATATTTAAACCAGGAAGCATTTCTTTTGAAGGCAAAGCTTCTCTGTGGATCATGCAATGTGTCCAGACGCATAGAGGCAATTTTTGTTTTACAAGTGCTTGTATACTTTCGAACCTTCCGGATATTGAACGAGCATATTCCGATGCAATTTTTGTATTCTATGTTTGCCTCATTCGTAACATCATTTATAAAAGCAAATAATGCTAGCGCTGTTGTTTTGAGTTCTACTGATTTGCAGACTACTGACATATCACAAAATCAAACATAGGTAATTAAATGAGCATCTTTATTAATATCTGTTGCTTCATCAAACTGCATTGAAAGCATTTTGTCACGCAACATCGAGAAAAGCTGATACTACATTTTCAGCTGTATCACCAATTCGAAAAGCAACAGTATCATTTGAAAGAGGTATGGACTGTAATTGTTTTGAAAAATTACATAACTCCAGACATAGTTTCTACAATCTCAATTGCAACTGGCTTTTACTTTACTTTTGTTTTAACAGTTAGTTAAAAAATAATTTAAAGATAGAATTCAAAATACTCAATATACATTATTTTTGTATACATTTTACTGTAAGTGGGGGGTGCGATGAAAATTATGATTGAAAACTGGGCCGTGAATACTGAAAGGTTGAGAAACGCTGCATTAACAAAATCAAAAATTTCGTACCTAGATTTATTTGTTTGGAAATATTAAGAGTGGCGGAAAATAAGAATTTTTCTTAAATGCATCTTCTCCCTTTTTAAATTTTTTTAAAAAACCCCCCGATACGCTTTGATAAACAGTAGCCATCACTCCTCGGTTTTATGTAGCCATCTGTCTTAAAGTTGAGATAGCCAAAAAATTTCATTCGGCCATTATAATCTTAGTTGTTTACTTAGAAAAGAAGATAGGACTACATCTGTGTCTTAAAGGTCCAACTAGTATATAACTTACCTACCATATAACATAGGTATTGAAATACAGCAAAATTTTTATTTCACAAAAATAAAATAAACATTGAAATGTTCTTTTTTTTTTTTTTTTTTTTGATTTCACAAAAAACAATGCTTTGCTCAAATTGATAGAGTTAGACTACTCCATTCGAAACTGAATTTGGGGAAATATATTAGCAAAAATCGAAAATATTTAAACTAGCTATCTCTCCTCTATGGCTTCTCTCTCTTTCTTTTTTGTCTCTCTGTATATATACATACATATTTATATTGTTATTGCCGGATTTCACAACTTAAAATATCTGATTAATTAGCATAAATAAAGACCAGTAAATTGAGTCTTAGCAAGTGAAAGTTCGGCCATTACACTGTAAAAATCTTATTATGTATAGTTGCCACCATTTTTAGTGCCGAGGTAAACTAAAGCTTTTTATAGTGCATGCAGTCTAATTTAAATTTACTTTTTTGCGTTTAATTTATTTAATAAATACATTTTTTAATAATATATGTAAACTAGTTCTTTCAATGAATTGTTATTTTCTCAATTTTATATAATTTTTTTACACGATAACTACAATTCTGTATTTAAAAATGTATTTATTTCAGCACCAAAATTGGTGACACCTATACACTAAGTTTTGTACAGTGAGCGTCAAAAGCTATTCAGAGTACATTTTATTCAATGCACTTTTAGAGAGAGCCAGAAAAAAAAAACTCAATCTTAGTGTTTCGAGGGTCTATCTTGTATGTGTTAATTAAATAGTGGAAATTTTAAGTGACTAGATTTTATGGTTAGAAATCACGCAAAAAAACCCTACTTTTTCTGAATAAACATACTTCTGATGAATGATCCTCAAAATATAGGAAGCAATAGATAATTTCTTGAAGAAATAAAGTTTAAATTTTATAATTTTTTTTATTATTTTATTTAATAAAAAAAAAGCTTTCCCTCAACAGCCAGTTCCTGGGAATCATGGAAGTTAGAGCCGTACAACATCTACGTGAGACCAACGTCATGTTTTTTGGTAATGTGGTCAGCATTGCCCACTTTTACTTCCCAGACAAGCTGTTACTCATTGATCGGAAGCTGTGTGTGTGTTTCAAGCCGTTAATCGATTTCTTAATGACAGTCTTAAACACTGAGCTATTTCAGAATAAGAGGTAAAGAAATATTCTATTTTAACCATTTTAACTAGGTAATAATTAAATATAAATTTCTGCGAAATCAGCTGAATAGTTCCTGAGTTATGCACTTTTAAAATAAGTCGTGAATGCTTAGCTTAATATTTTGATGGTATCAACAGAATGAATTATTCTCAATGGGTGAAATTTTTTTTAACGATCGTAATAACTTTCCTATCGTGACGTCCATCAGATTAGTATTATTATTTAAAGCCACCTTTACGCATTAATAAATGTGATACAGTTTTTTTTGTTGCAATTTTATAGTTAGAGCTCTAGATGCGGACTTAAAATAGTTATGTGAGGTTAAGATTAACATTCGTCATCTTGGTTTCAACATGTTTGGCAGGTACCATAATATAGTCAATATTGCAGCATGGTACCATAATATAGCCAATTTGCAGCATGGTATTTATTATTACATATTTTGAAAGTAGCCTCCTAACGAGTTTCAAAAACTCATGAATATGCTATTTAAGAAGTTCTTTTTTGGCACTTCAAGCACGATGAAAAACAAATACTAAATTACAAATAAAATACTAGTATCATGCTGATATGCTTGCTGCTTATCGTGCACTTCTTAAACATTATAATAAAGCTGTTCTGAAAGAGCAAAATAAGGCATTAATGGCAAATAGGAAAGTTGTTATTTTGAAAGATGATAATTGTTAGGTCATTCGACAGCCTTACTAATTTAGAACAAAACGTGTGTTCTGATTGATTAAGATTTTTATATTAGACCACATTTCTAATGAGCCTATCTTGGTAGGAAACGACACGACAACTAGTTCGAATCACATAATATCGCGTCACAATGTTTAGAGAGAGGTCCACCTATAATAGTGATTTTAACATTTGACAGTGAAAAAACGGTATGGTTGTAGATTTGACGGTATAAACGGTATCTGCACATAAAAGCACTCTAGTACGCTACAGTTATACACTAATAATACACTTGAAAAGCTTACTTCCGTAGAATTATTAGGTATGTGGAAGTTGAATTACAATTGGTATAAAGCAATTGCCCCATCTTTGGAGTTGAGATATATTAAAACTTATTATAGCGTGATCTAATATATATGTACAGTCGCTGAAAAAAATGATCACGTTTATAACTTTCAAACGGTATATCGGGTTTTGTAATGTGTCATGACGTTATCTCAAAGATACGCTCTAAAATATGTAACAGTTAACTATTTCGGAATATGTTTTTGACACAGAAACATGCCATTTTCATCAAATTCGACCTCATTATCTCAGATATAGAATAAGACTTTTAAAAGCTCATATATTTCGAATTATCCGTTAAATTAAATAAGTTCTTTCACAAAAAGTTACAAATCCTCAAACAAGAGTGAGTTACAAGCATGAGTACCTCACCAACTGCGCTTGGAATTGATTGCTTGATTTGCATCCTTCGGCTACTGTTGTTTTTCTAGTTTTGTCTATCACATTTATTTATTTTTTTCGTTGGCAACATTCAATCTGAGGAATCTTGAGTTGAAGCTTTTCTGAAATCATTTTAAAAATAAAATTTATCATTTTTGGTAATTATAATTGATTCTAATTGCACATGTTTTAATAGATCATGATTGATTTAAAGTCATATTTTCATCAATAAATTAACAGACCGGATAAATTTACATAGGTGATTTTTTTGCTACCAAGTGCAAAACTTTTGGCTTAAATGTGGTTCACAGACATATGACAAGCAGTTTGTTAAGCTTCTCTAATTAACTTTAAACATTAGTAACAGACTGGGCACTCGAAAAAAAACGGGCCATTGAAGTGGCCCGTTTCAAAAAACTAGCCACTTTTTTTAAAACATTTTCAGAAGCAATCTTTTATCTCAAGAAAATGATTATTCCCACATTAAAGCAATATTAAAGTATAGTAGTATTATCTACTAAGTGATTTTAAAAAATTATATTCTTTGATAACAGACATGGCATTTTGCTTGGGCAAAATCAAAATATTAATCTGTACTAGGAAATTTTTTTAAAATAAGAAATTATCATTCAAATTTCTCATAGAATGAATTTTTTATAAAATTCATGAATGTTTTGAAGTTATTTAAAATATTGCTAAAAAAAGCATCTCGCAGAAATAAAGTGTTTAAAAAAATGGGTATATCAGACATTTTTAGGTAAATCTCTGCTACTAGTTATAAAAACTTACTTTAAATCTTTTGAAAAACGTCCCAATCTGAAGTAGTCATTCCCAAGAAGGTGTCCCTTAAAACTAATTTTTAATTTAAGAAGGTACAAATTTGTATTTGCTTGTATCACGCCTCATCTATTATACCACTTAATCTTCCATTATGTAATCAATAGCTGAGAATTGTCAGTCTCTCAATACTTTTAAGAGTGATCATTTAGTTCAAATCTAATGAGCGTCTTCTAAATTTCTTCAATGAAAATTCGATTTCATGCCAGGTCTTCAGTAATCTCTCTTTTCTTTTTATACATTCTTATTGTATATTTTTATACAGAGGTAAAAAATCTATTATTGTGTTTAAAAAATTCTGCACATTTAATTAAACGAAGTCAAGAAATAAATTCTCTTCAAAACTGAAGATTAAAATATAACCAATAATTCATCATCAATTGTCATTGCCAATTTTTAAGAACATGGTAATATGTTTGATACCCATCTAAACTTTCAGAAGACAAAAAAATAAACTTTTGTTCAAACTAATATTATTTATGACCAGAAAAAAAAACTTTAAAAAAGTAAAAGAAAAATAAAAAACGTGATCCTTTCGCGTTGCCAGGCTAGCATTTACGCAAAGAAAAAAATTCCTGATAAAATTACCGTACGGTATGATAATGTCATTTTTGGTAAGAGAAAAAAACATAATTCTGGTTGATAAAACCAAAATCTATGTTATTTAAACCGTTTATGTAAATATTTTTTCGTTCATATGGTAACGATTTACCAGAAATTCGGGTTTTCAAAATTATAGTTTTATTACGACCCATTTAGTAAAAAATACGAAACTCAAAAGTAAACTTAATCGAATAAATGGTTCTTACGCCGAGCTCTAAGGTTCCATGATAAATTACTAAATTTTATCGCATATTATAAAACCATATTTTATTGCTACTTTTACGAAAATCATTACTAAATCTTTTATAGTCCCTGACCAAATTATTAGATGCACTATAAGATTTCATGTAAAATCTTAATTATCAGGTGATACTATGCAGCTTTATAGTCTTTACGCGGCTGAAACCGGTTAGCACTTGTTTACGTTCGTGCATCAATTGGTTAGCATTGTAATGCAATACGTTAAAAATAAATGCAAATAGGAAGTAAATAAAAAATCTCCTGTATAAAAACCCATTACAAGTATGTTTAAATATAAAAGTATTGCATATAAACTTGTGCAAATCATGTAATTATTAAAACACTACAGTGCGTCTAATAATTTGGTTTAATTATTATAATATACTAATATAATACCTGATATAGTAAATATTCTATATTTATATAATATATCACCTAATTTATTCAATCATCGAATTTTTGTTATAAATCGTCTAATTTAACCAATTTATATACGAACATAAACAAGTGGAACCTCTTTCAGTCGCTTAAAAACAATAAAGCTGTATAGTATCACCTGATAGTTAAGATTTTACATAAAATCTTATACTGCGTCTAATAATTTTTCTAGGGATTGCAGTTCAAATTTACCAATCATTTTTGCGTTCCTATAGAGCCAGAATCACTTTAAATGTAACCATAATCTGGTAGTTTTGATTATATTTTGTTCTCAATGGACCCACTATAACGCTAAGAAAGCTTAACTAGACATTTTGAAGTTCGGAATTGATTGAATAGTATTATTTTAATGGGTGATCAAATTAAGGTATATCAATTAAAAGTGAATTTCTCCCCGTCTGAATAGAAACAATAAGAAATTAATAGTCCGACTATAGATAAGGATAACATGGTAAAAAACTCGACAAGTTGCCAACTGCACTTTTGTAAGCACTTTTCACTATTATTGATGAAATAAATTTGAATTAAGAAACGAATTTAACGAGGACTCTTCCAAAGTAGCAATTTATTAGCGGAGCCACGAGATTTTTAATACGATATCCAATATCTAGTTTTTTTCTTTCAAGTAATTTAAATAATAAAGAAAATTTGATGCGAATTTGTCACTTCTACACTATTAGAAATTTCTAGGAAAAAATGGTTAAATAACAATTTATTGAATGATTATTTTACCACATTTAATCAAAATAGTCAAATAATCATAAATAAAATGGTAATCGAACTGTTAATTTTAAGAAAAAACTGTTTATTAACTGCTTTCACCTAATGCGGTTAAACAACCAGAATTTTATCGCACCAATTAGAACGATCTAATGAAGCTACTCAGTTCTTTGCAACTGCGTACATATCATAGCCGAGCGGGTTTATCTGTCAATCCCATGACCGGCAGAACTTGAGTTCGAGTCCTAGTGTTGACCATAGAGTTGAAATACTGGAACTGGTTGTAATACCTACTATCTCAACTCTATGGTGTTGACACCACAATATTTCCTCCATTCCCTTCAACGCATAAAGAATTTCCAGTGTAATATATGTCTAGTTGAATAATTAATATTTTTGTACGTTTTTGAAAAATGCAAGTTGTAAATAGTTAAAAAGTATAGTTTTGTATTCATGGTCTTATACCCATACTTTTTCTAAATGGTTTCAAAACCAAAAAGGAAAGAAATGTTCTTTTCCGTAAACTTTAGCTATTTTACTATAATTTGCCAGTTATTTTACCATAATTTTAGAATGAAAATTTTAACAGTGTATAGATTTTTCTATTCACTGAAAGTAAGAAATTGCATTTACTTAAACGAAGGGTTACTTCGTTTAAGTAAATGCAATTTCTTAACACTCCAGTATAAAGCACTTTATGTTTATACGATACTCTTTGGCAATAATAAACATTTGTATTAACATTTTCTGCTTCATGTATGTTTTGTGTCGAAAATTGGACATTGAATAGCACCAATAATTTAACATACTTTAAAAAAAAAAAAAAAAAAAAAAAAACTTGTTACATTTCTTTTAAATTGGCTGCTGGCTACTGATTTTAGGCAATCGGGCACTCGGGATTTATACACGCTTGCCTATAACAGATTTATTAAAGTGAAAGGATGTTGTACCCAATAACAATCGCTTTTAAACTATTTGTCGTAATAATGAATATATAACAATATTCAGAATATCTGGTAAATCAACAAATTATCATTTAGTAAGAAATTGAAGTCTTCAATATAGTAACAACAAATTAAATATTACTAGAAGAGAACAAAATTATTATATAACAATTATTATTATATTTAAACTCATCGTACCTCTCATTTAAACGCATATTACAATAAATGTTTTTTTAATCGAAATCGCGCTATGAGTCTTTGTTTAAATCATTTCAAAACTAGAAATTTTCACGCTTTATGACTATTCAAATAAAACACTTTAAATTTTAGTTCGTGATCCCACTGTCCACCTCAGAATGGAACGTTAAACATTTAATTGCCCAGAAGAGAAATATTTGAAATGCAGGAATTCTTGCTTTTAAAAACAATTTAAAAATTATTTCTAACGCGTAAATTTCTAACACGTAAATAGCATCTAAAGGGTGTCTTTTTTACGTTTAAATGTAAATTATTGCAAAAACTGTTGGATTTCCTAATTATCAGTTAATTTGAACAATCTATTTCTCAATGCATTGATATGTATTGCTCAGTGCAGTCATCTTTTAAAACTAGTCACAGAAATTATCTTTCCCATAAAAGCTTGGAACTAGTCACGGCTATGACCTCTACTATAAAGTCTTCGAACTAGTCAGTGTAATGATCTGAAGGCCTAGAATTATTACAATTATTTGCCCTAAAAAGCTTAGAACAAGTCACAACTTTGATCTGCACTATAAAGATTTAGAATTGCAATTATCTACATTATAAAGACGGAAAATAAGCTATCCAGAAATTTGGGGTTTGAAATTGGCTGACGGTATTGTTTAAGAATGATATAAAGTAAATAGAAATTCTAATTTTAAATTTTGACAAGAAGCTATAAATGTATTCTCCAAATATACCCTCATATTTTTCAGAAAACAACTTTTAAAATTTAAAAAACAATCCGAAAAAATTATCAACTTCTTCGTAAAAAAATTTTTTTGGCGGTCTTAAAAGCCTTTCATTGATCTCTGTTGTGTTCTAAGTTCTTATTTTTTGCAAATTTAAGAGTACAATTATGAATGTTTGCATGAAGACTAAGTACATTGAAAATAGATTTTATAATGGCTGTGCCGTTTATATTTTATTATAGAAAAAGTATCACTTTTGCTTATAAAATTCTTACTTTAAACCGTTTGGGTTCTATGAAGGATGCTACTTTTCAATATAATCTGGATTTCCAAAGCTTTTCGTAACCTCGGTTTTCTTAAACGTCAAATCCTTAAAAATTCTGCATTTTATTCGTTCTACTTAAGGATACTACAGAATTATCTCCTATTATAATAATAGTAAAAATCATTGTACTGAAAAAGTTCATTTTTGAAGTTTTCTTTATTATAAAACATAACTCACATTTTGATTATGATACTACATTGCATAGTAGTTATGATATTCTATCATTCAGATGTTGTATAAATTTGATTATTATCTAAAATAATATGATGAGTTGCTTTGATATTTTAAATAGGAATCAATTTTCAAGTCACAACTTACGGAATGAAAAAAGTTTGTAAGCTCATTTCGTAAACATGTAAAAAACATTTTCTTTATACAGATTTTACGTCATACTGTCCCTGACCATATTATTAGACACACTGTAAGATTCCAAGTAAAATCTTAATTATCAGGTAACACTTAACAGCTTTATTGCTTTTACGCAGCTGAAGCCTGTTTGTACTTGTTTATGTTCGTGTATCAATTGGTTAACATTGTAATGCAATACGCTAAAAATAAATACAAATACGAAGTATATAAAAAATCTCCCGAATAAAAACCCATTACACGTGTGTTCAAACATAAAAGTATTGTATATGAACTCGTGCAAAACATGTAATTATTAAAACACTACAGTGTGTCGAATAATTTGGTCTAATTATTATAATATACTAATATAAGACCTAATATAATAAATATTCTGTATTTATCGAATATATCGTCTAATTTATCTTATCGTCGAATTTATATTATCTATCGTCTAATTTAACCAATTGATACACGAACATCAGACTGGTTGCAGTCATGTAAAGTATCACCTGATAATTAAAATTTTATATAGAATCTTAGGGTGCATCTTATAATATAGGACTGTATATATGTGTATGAATATATTTAAAATGTATGCCTAAACATTATCTTTCTTATTGTAATAAAGTCTTTAAGAATTAATTCCCCGTTTGTTTTGTCATCTAAGAACTGGAAAGTGGACGTCCCTGAAAACGCGGCGGACCGGTCTCTTCGGATCTGACTTCGGTGTACGAAAACGTTGTCTGTTCGTTATTATTAGTTCAAACTGCTATTATAATATTTAAATGATGTCTTAAAATATTCCTAAAAATGTCTTTAAAATATATCCTTTGTAATACTCTGATTTCATATTACGGAGTATAGGAAGAGATATTCATTAACTTTAGATGTAACAAAAGAAAACTTTTTTGATACAGTATTGCAAAATAATAAGTGAATCGAATGAGCGAATTTTTATGAGCTCAAACTTATTGGGTCAAAACCTTAAAAATTGTTCGATGATATTTTAAGTTACGGACACGAAAACGTACTTTCTCTCAAACATAACTTTTTTTGGACGAATTTCAAAATGTTACAGAAATCAGGAAAATTTCTTCATAGGATCTGGAAAATTCTTCAATAGTTTAGGCAGTCGAAACTCTTATTTTTAATTTCTCTCTTTGCGTATTACGCTATCTCTCGATAAATTTTTAAGTCGATTGAAACTTTTTGGCATAAAATTATAAAATTCGCTTCTCTAAAGATAATGCCATATAAAAATGATTTTTCTTAAAATAATTACTAATTGTATTTCATTATTTTATTTAATAGCTGCTGTTAAGGAATAAAAATTTTTACATCATTTTAAAGTAAACAATTTTTAATTTGTAAAATGAAAAATTTAAATGAAATTGGTCGAACAGTTCCCAAGAAATCGAATTTTGAATCCAAAACTAAATTTAGAATTTTAAATTCCTAATCATAAAACCATTTGACCGTTTTAATTTAAATTAAGATTAAGTGATCCAAACTTTTAACCGCTCTCCAACCTAAACTATTGGGGTCCCATTTGCCGACTACCTCCCATACCTTCTTATTACTACCATATCTTTATCTCCATACTATATACTACCATATTACTGCCATACCTTTTTTAGACACTCAAACGAGTCTGAAAAAGGGTATATTTTTGATTTTATAACTTAAAATTTCGAAATATCAGGGAGAGTTAACGCGAGCATGTCTTTAGAAGCAAATATACATATTTATTGCCAAAATATTCCTTACCTAGCATTTAATTTTTCAAAAAAAAAAAAAAAAAAAAAGAAAAGAAACATCCTTAATTGAAATATTTAGAAAATTAATTTAGGAGGGAAAAAAACCCTTATAAATTGACTATGTTTCTATTATTATGGTTACGAATACCATTTTTTCCTTTAATAATACAGAGCGCGAAAAATATCGCTGACCATCGTTTTTGACTGCAAATTGATAAAAACATATGAAAAAAAAAGACATTAACAATATTATATCTATATCAACACTTTTAATTTAATCAGAAGTAATAAGTATTATTAAGAAAGAAGAATTATGAAATATTGACAAGGCAGTAGAAAGCAGAGAAAAAAATATTATTATCAAAATTATAGAGTTCTAACGGCAAATGCACGCCTTTCAAACGATGTTACATACTTTTCTATAAATTATTTTCGTATGCACAATCATTAGAGTAAGCAGTTTTTAGTCAAATATGGGGAGTAAAGACTAACTTGGTGCAATAAATTAAGTTTATTTAATTAATTCATTAAGGTCTTATCAAATAGAATCAGTCTTTTTCCTTCATTATTTGTTCCGTTTATTTACTTAATCCAACATTTTGGTGATTTTCGCCAAAATTGTAGCTTAAACAGTATTTTATGATATTTCTGATAGAATATTTATTATTAAAAAATACATGCGAAATTTTTACATGCCCTGGGCATTACACACCCTGATATTTTATCTCAAATAGTAATCAACAAGAAGATTATAGATATTTCATTACACACCAAGACATTTTCTTTTCTTGGTGTAGCCAATTTCGTTATCCGTTTTGTCAACAATTTTAAATCATCAGACAAGTAGGGCTCTCAATCTTTTCATCGAATAATACTCAATGCTTATAGTACTTGAAGTAAATGTAATGCTTTCTTTTTTATCCGACAGATAAGTTTCCATTAATCAAAAAGCATGCCAATATGCCCGGTTACATACTTGTTAATAAGGTTTTCCCAACCTTAGAACATACTAAATATTACGGCAGATCAACAAAGTTCGAAAATTTTAAAAAATGGGTATATGCATGGAATGCATAAAAATAAGAAAATTGGGTTACAATAAATGATACTTCTATATTGGTAGAAATCTTTTTTTTATAGCTTTATTTCAATTCATTTCAATACATATCGCGATTGGGTTTGCCAGTAATTAAATAAGTTTCAAAAAAATAAGTTTCAAAAATAAGTTTGAAAAAAAGGACTTCTGTCATGTAAATTTGGTTTTGCTACTAACTTGAGATTTAAAATGAAATTTTGAAACTCGATATGATTTTCTAATATGTTTACATACACCACCCTTTAAAACTCCTTTCGTGAGCTCAACTGTGAAAGACCGTGCTTAGATTATAAATGGTTTGACACGCTCTCACGTAATGATATTGATCGTTCTCAACAAAAATGGTAATATGTAAATGCATACAAACTATACGCACTGTTATTTCGAAGAGCATAAAAAGTCCATCCTTTGACAATTTACGACACTCAATCTGTATGACCTTTCTCGAGAAATTAGGAGTGCCTATCGCTTTGAACTCAAGCATAATTAAATGACTACGTATCATTAATAGGCCGCATGAATTATGTATTTAATAGGTCAGTCTGTCTTGATTTAAGTCAGCATTTTGTCAAATAAATAGCGAACTTTTATTTCGACTTTTAAGTTATTTCCTTTTCTTCCAACTTTATTTTTAGTTTCATTTAATATTTTCATCTAGTGCTTGAGTTTTCACATAGTTATAATATAAAATTTGTTAAAATAATATTAGTTTCCTTAACACGATACTTTAAAGATAATTCTTAGTTATCATTAAACAAACATTATTAATAATTTAATAAAATATCTGAAGTCAACTGCTAAATTTTTACGAAATAATATACATAGTTTTTTTTAAATCGTTTGTGCAGATTAACCAATTGTTTGTTTTGGTTTAATAGAACTATTTTTTTAATTATTGTTAGAAAGGGTCATTACAGCTCTTGTTATAACTAACACAATTTGCTAAGTGAAAGAGTACAATTTGATTTTAAATAAACCCCATGATTACATAAAATTGACTCCAATATTTCTTAAAATTTACACAAGTGGTTTATTTGCGGATATTATATTTTGCTATTTAAAACTTTTTACTTCGAGCAAAAGAGAAAGCTTATGAACATGGCTTTTCTGAATTGTGAGCGGAATGAATTTTATGATTTTTTTATTTACTTTCTAATTAATTTTTGATTACGATAAAAGCTCGTTAAAAGTTTTTTTTTCCAAAGAGATTATTTAATTATTGTGCGAAAAATTAATTCCTAGTAATATTTGACTGTTTTGATTCTATTCATTATTTTACTTGCATTTTTTGACTGCATGCAGTTTTATGTAAATCTTATAATAAAAGTAAGTTATTTACTGGTTAATTATTCAAAAATAGTCAATAAATTTAAATACCAATTCAAATTTTTTCAAAATGTTACGCAGTAAGGGACTATCATACGATCATTTTATAATTACGAAACGGTAATTTTAGATTTATACATTGAATTTGAAATATTTATCAAAAATCATAAACAGTTATGGAAAATATTATTTAAATATAAGAAATAAATATTACAGGTTACAATTATGGATAAAGAAATATTCAAGCTGATGGTAAAGAAAAAGGATTTTCTTTCAAGAAAAACTGCATCATATCTCGTAATTTATCTGTTCATTGAGACGGTCATCATTTACATCTGATTTTAATGTTTATTAATATACTAAATTAATTTAATATACGGGCGAATCTCAGGAATCCCTATATGTCTTTAAACTTTTCTTATAAATATATAACATAATAAGCGAAAATTAATTCTAATAAAATTACAGGAATAACTATGCATTACTAACTTTAAGATATGTACAGTTTTGATCGCGAGTAACTAGCTTTTGGCTTTCATTTCTTACTTCAATCCTACATTTGACAACTTTTCATGACTGTCGCTTAGATAGTTTAACATACTTTTTATTCTTTTTCTATATGTATTCTGTTTAAAAAAACTGAAAATCACTGAAAACATAATTTAGTAGCTCAGCTGTACTATCATATTTTCTTTAATGATAATTTTCGTGAATATTGACGCTTGCAAACACTTAAAGTTTGTCGCCAAATTTTGGCACGTCAAACCGTAACCATCGAAAATCGAAAGAAAAGTTATACAATCCAATTCTGCAAGTTACAAGTTAAACTAATGATACAAGTTTGTTCTACTTTAAATAAGCTTTTGGAATGTCACTAACATAAAACTCGCAGAATTGGATTGTGTACCTTTTTTTTTCAATTTTCGATGGTTACGGTTTGATATATATATATATATATATATATATATATATATATATATATATATATATATATATATATATATATATATATATATATGTCTGTGTGTAGTGTTTTGTGGGACAATGGAGGAAAAAAGACGATAATTAACTTAACAATCACTGAATTTAATGAAAAGAAAGTATAACAGCTAAAAGAAGCAACATCAATACCTGGAAGTTGCCTACACGCAGTATAAAACCAATATATATACATATGTATCTATATATATGAGCAGAAATTAAAAATATTTTTTTAGAAAATTGCGTTGAAAACTTCTTTACAATGGCGCCGAAACTCTTTATGAGCTAGACATTTTGTTCTGGAAATATGTTAAGCATGAATGTAATGATGATAATTATTTGATATAAAATCTTTTTAAAAAATATTGAACATATTGAAAATATTGAAAAATATGGGAAACCAAAAACCCACAGTCCCGATGTCAACAAAATCAAATTACAAGTGAATGCGTACTTGATAACTGACGCTTAGGAGCATGGGAAGAGGTCCGAAAATTGGCGCGTGTCGATAAATAATACAGCCAAAAATAAAGCCAACCCCACAATGTGGACATTAAATTTATAAGTAATCTGGCTGCAAATTAATCACAGTTAGAATTTATTATATCCTATAACCGAATTATTTTGTGGAATAAAGCAGCTTAAAGAAACTAAGGTTGAATATATGAATGTTGATATTTTTTTTGTAGTGACACTGAATCAATAAGTTATCAACTTGTATTGAATAAAAAGTTAGCCATTATATTGATTTTTAAGAAAAGATATTTATATTCGCTTTTTATAATTAAATAAAGTTCAATTTAATTACAACAGGATTAGAAATTATTGAAAAATTATATTTATGAAATTAAAAGTTAGGAATGGTATCCTATATATTTCAGCTGGATACAGTTTATATAAAACATAGAGTTTTAATAAATTATATATGATATTTTTGCATAATATTTTTGCATATCAACGAAATTATTCTTTAGCATTCAACAAAATATTATGATTTAACACTAAACATACCATAACCGGTTAAATGACCGTTTAAGAACTTTTGCATCGAAAATGCGCTTATCATCTTATCGTTTTTGCACATTTTACTTCATGGCTTTTTCTAACAATTATATACAGTTAATATTCCATTATTATTATTTTTTTTTTGTATTTTGTTTGTTTGGAATAATACTTGTCGTATACCTATTTTTACCACATCCGGTCGTTTGACCGAGAGAACAATTTATTGCTTTATAAGGTTATCGGATTAGAAATTACGATGTCATGCTAGTTCAATGCATTGTATTCGATTAGTTGCACATTTCTGCAAAGACTGTTGCGTAGTTAGTTCAATCAGAATAACTGTGAATTCAAAATTCAAGAAAGTGCATAAAATTTTAGATTGGCATTTTTGTGTAAGAAAAAGTCAGAAAAACTCAATGTTTTGGAAAGCAGCTTATATGTTATTTTGATAGCTTTACTTAATTTCTAACTAACTGTTAGTGTTTACCCAGAAAAATGCGGAAACAATCAAGACAGCACAAGTTCTTAGAAGAAATAATATCAATTATAAGAATAATTATAAGAATTAAAATTCTTATATATTCTTCTAATTATAAGAATTATGGAAATAATAATAATTAGAAGATATATGTTTGCGGAAAATGCACAATGTAAACACCCTGTATAAAAAAAAAATGCGTTGAGCAATAAATTAAAAATTCTTATTCTTTGCGTTTGTAATACATAAAAAATGGCAATATACAATTTTGTTTACTTATGATAACTGCTAATACTGTAAGAAAGAAAAGCAAATATTAACTAATACCAAGTTTATGTATGATTGTAATATGGTTGGATGTAATCAAAGTTATTTATTTATTTAATGATTGATTATTATACACAATTTTATTCTGTAGATATCAGCAACAAAAGAAAATTTCATTCTTTCTATAGTGGATATAAAGAATTAATTTAAGCAATTTATGGTCCATCTAACATAAAGGCTTAAGTTGAGTTGCTTACAATTAACTTAAAATGATTGTTTTTTAAACTTCTAAGCTAATGTGTCATTTTCCTGGCATTCAAGATTTGGTGAACTTCTATTTTATTATTTTTTTTCTCGAGTAAATGTCAATAAACTACACTGCTGTCTGTAAAATATCAATAAATGTAACTAAAGAAGTGTACACAAAAAAATTTTAGATTATTTTGAAGACTATCAATTTGAAGAAATTTTTTGGTCCGAATTGTTATGTTTAAAAAGAATCACCCATATATTAAGTGTTGGTATACCAACACTTAATATATGGGTGATTCTTTTTAAACATAACATGTTTAAAAAGAATCACCCATATATTAACACCCATGTATATATCACCCATATATACATGGTATGTTTAGTGTTAATAAAGCGAAGTCTTTCTTGTTTAACCAAATGATACTTCATCTATATTATTTATATTATTAATCTCCTCACAAACAATTGATCACCAATCAATGTTGACATTACAATGTGTTTGTTCTATTATTGGTACATTATCGCCTTTAATCGTTACGAAATTGCCCTTATTAGGACATAAGCAGGAAATCATATAACTTTCAAAAACTGTTGCGAAGAGTGCATTTTAGAACAATTTCTCTTGAAAGAGATTTGAATCAAAATTGAATTAATGATATTAATTGAGAACGGACGTAGACTTATATTAAGTTTATTAAAAGTTTAATTTTAAACTAATAAAAGAGAAAAGAATAATCCTTAAATTGTGCATTAAAGAGGGAAGTTTGTTTTGCACATTAACGATAATTTTATAACATTTGTCAGTTTAAGTATAACATTCATTTTCCACTCTTATTTTATTAGTAGAATTTTTTTTCATTATTTACTTATTTTCCGAACAGGTGTTTGTAGCACAAATGCATAATTTGAGCTAAAATTTAGCTTAAATAAGGGTTAGGATTCGGATACGATTCAAGTATATTATTATGGCGGGGTATTTTCATTTGAGTAGTTTCATCTATTTTAATAATTTATACTATATCGATTATTTTGTTCTCTTAGCTAGACAATATTCAAAAACTCTTCAAAATTTCATAATATGACCATATCTGTCACAGATAACACAGAAATTCCGTTGAAAATTTAGGTGTCACTATAAGGGACATATTACTTATAATATTAATATACGCTTTTTATTTATAATTTTTGTTCTCATAATATTTCCTCCATTTTTATTCTTATGCTAAGAATAAAAAGATATTATTCCTTATATTTACAATTTTTATTCTTCATGCAAAATTTAATCTACCCGTCTATCCATGAATCACATCAAGAGATTTTACTAATGATGGTTCTCCAATATAATATTTAAAAACATTGACGGAGATCAATGATCTTCGTTTAGTCCATTTATTTTGACTCTAATTAAATAATTAAAGAAAGAAAACTTTGAAAGGGTTAAGTTTTGTCTATTTCCATCCATAGTTACTAAACTTAAGAACTATATATATATATATATATATATATATATATATATATATATATATATATATATATATATATATATACAAAAAAACACGGAGAAAATTAAAAAAAACAATAAGTTTCATTTATTGCGCATAAGCTCATTAAATAAGTTCAAAAAGAAGAAAAAACAAAGGAAAATTACAGACAAATGAAAAAAGGGGAAAAAAGAAAATCAAAAAAAAGGAGAAAAATAAGAAAAAGAAAGATAGAATTCTTTTAAAAAAAATCCAGGAAAAAAAAGATATAATCTTTTCATCAGCCCACACGATTATATATGCAAAAAAGAGTGCTTTCTAATATTGTATCAAGATAGCCAATACAATAGTGTGAGGAGCACTCAAAAAATTTTTACAAAAATTACAACAAATAAAATAGAACACAATAAGTAAAAATAACATGTAAAAACAGAAAGTAAAATATAAAGAAAAAACAGAATAGAACATAAAACATAATCTATAAAGCGAGTAGCGAAATTAAATGAACTTACAAGAACGATAAATTTTTCAAGAATGATTTAAAATATTTTCGTAACAAGATCGCCAGATTGCAAAATATGAAAACAAAAGAGCAAATTGAGATAGCGTAACTAGAGGAGTTTTATTTTAAAGTGCGTTCTTGCTGCATTATTGAAGTGCGTTTGATTTGTTAGTTAGCAAGGACTGGCCCGAAAATGGATGCGCGCAAGGTAATATGTAATATTATACTGGATAATATAAAGAAGTGGACTATAAATAATTTTAGAAAATAAATATTTATTTAAGAAAAAAATATAAAATGGGAAAGAGAAAGAAGCATGAATTGACTGTTTTGCACATAATTTTAGCCACGGATTGGCCCGAAATGGATTTGCACATGAATTAAATAAACTTTAAATAAAACTCCTCTAGTTACGCTATCTCAATTTGTGCTTTTGTTTTCATATTTTGCAATCTTGTTACGAAAATATTTTAAATCATTCTTGAAAAATTTCCCGTTCATGTAATTTGATTTAATTTCACTACTCGCTTTATAGATTATGTTTTATGTTCTATTCTGTTTTTTCTTTATATTTTACGTATTATTTTTACTTATTGTGTTCTATTTTATTTGTTGTAATTTTTGTAAAAATTTTTTGAGTGCTCCTCACACTATTGTATTGATATATTTTGCTTTGGCTATCTTAATACAATATTAGAAAGCACTCTTTTTTGCAGATATAATCGTGTGGGCTGATGAAAATATTATATTTTTTTTTTCTGGACTTTTTTAAAAAGAATTCTATCTTTTTTTTATTTTTTTTTAATGATTTTCTTTTCTCCCCTTTTTTTAATTGTCTGTAATTTTCCTTTTTTTTTCTTCTTTTTGAATATATATATATAGTTAATAACTGACTTTAAAAACTACACGTTATTTAGAAAAACCAAAATGCAATATTAAAACATGTAAGATAAAATATTTTGACAATGAATATGTGATCTGAACTGAGAAAAAAAAATTATTTGTCCAAAAAAATTTTTTTAGAGGAACTCACTGCAAAAAAATTATCTGCATTTATTTGTTTATCTTTTTTTAAATTTTTATTCACTTAATTAACTCCTGGATGAGGAGTAGGAAGCAAAATATTACCATTCTTGAGAAAGAGGGAAGGAATTCTTTCAAATCGAAAACACTTTCACTACTGATACACTGTTAGAAATTTCTTGGAAAAAATGGTTAAATAGCAATTTATTGAATGGTTATTTTACCATATTTAATCAAAACAGTCAAATAACCATAAATAAAATGGTAATCAAACTTTTAAGTTTCAGAAAAACTGTTTATTAACCGCTTTCACCTAATACAGTTAAACAACCAGAATTTTATCGCACCAGCTAAAACTATCTAATTAAGCTTCTTAGTTCTTTTCAACCGCGCGCATATCATAGCCGAGCGGGCTTATCTGTCAATCTCATGACTGGCAGAAGTGGAGTTCGAGTCCTAGTGTTGACACTACAATATATCTTCCATTCCCTTCAACACATTAAGAATTTCCAGTGTCCGGCACTCTCTAATGCCCATTACTTTACGAAAAGCCGAGCACCTATGTCTAGTTAAATAACTAATTTCTTTCTACGTTTTTGAAAAATGCTAGTTGTAAATTTTTAAAAATACGTATAGTTTTGTATTCATGGTTTTATAACCATTCCTTTTGTAAATGGTTTCAAAACCATAAGGGCAAAAAATTTCCTTTACCGTTAAACTTTACGGTTAATTGGATGGACAGATAGCTGCCAGTTATTTTACCATAATTTTAGAATGAAAATTTTAACAGTGTACTATTTCACTTATAAAATCATTATCAAAGTAAGAAGGCACATAGCAAAAGAAAAAAAAAATATTATTGATAAGGGTGCGTTAACATCGCATCAAGTGAAAAATATTTACTTTTTTGACGAAGCATTAATAAGTTCTTGTGGATTGACACATGATTAAAAAAACAAACTTATTTAACTTATTGGGAAACTTATTGCGTCTTATTTAACTTATAGGGAAAATCTTTTCAGAAATTTTCCCCTATCGAACCAGTTTTGAAGATAGTGAGTCGTAAAGTCTTTATTTTATTGAGAAAAAAATGAGCAAAAATCAACCAGATTATTTTACATAAAATAGTTTTTCACATTCTAGGAGATACTCTTCAAGAGCTCAACAATTTGAGTGAGAAAATTTTTTACCTTGATAATGATTTTTTTATAAAGCTATTTAAAAATATCATATGGTTGAAACGAGGAGCGAAAAAACCACGCTCCACAAAGTTAATGCTTATTAACCAACCGTATAAGTGAATGCTTACTAACCAACACTTAGCAATATGTTAAGAAATTCAAAAATTAATATGTCTTTATTTTATGGAGAAAAATGATAAAAAATCAAACACATTTTTTTCCTCAACCATTCTAAGAACATTTTGACCTGCAAAATTTAGTATTCAATAAAAAGTTTTATAAATAATTATTATATTTACGCTAATATTTAAATAAATATGGATGATGTATCACATATATAAAAAATTTAAACTAAAATGTTATCAGTTAAAAAAATACCTAGTTAATCCAAATTATTGCCCTAACTAGAAATACTTCTTCAGAACAGAAGTTCTAGTAGTCATGGACCTTATGGTTCCATAATATATTCTTAGAAATGCAAGAAAAAGGTGTAGCTGTTTATTTTATCTTAAAACTCAAAAATATAAATAAAATTAACATTGGGAAATCAAACTTTTGACCATTCTCCTGACTGAACTATTAAGACAATATTTTAAAGATTAAAGCTAGATCCCTCTCATATTTTGAGGGTTAAAAAAAATCCAAAAAACTTTTCGAAAAAATTATGCTAATGCAGAGAAAGTTGATTATTGTGTATGATTTCGTAACTGCCCTATTTAATTAGCATATTTAAGGTTACGCTCTCGGTCCTTTAAAATGAGCGGTAATACGTGAAAATCCGGTCATTACATCGAAAGTCATTCATGGTGACACCTTCTTTATTTTGCGCAGTATAGAAACAAGATTCCACCTTAATATTCCGAGGATCTAATCTTATATATCCTAATTAAATAGGGCAGATTTTAAGTTACGAAAACGCATAAAAGCCTACTTTTTCCAGGATAAACATATTTATTTTCGACGGATTCGGATTATTGACTTTCAAATTGCAAGAGCTAGCTGCAATATGGAAAAATATGGACCCAATAGTTAATGCCCAAGTTTAAACCCCGTAATTTTAGTCCCTTTAATGTTATTTTCACTTTCTGTGTATTTAGCCAAGCCTCACAAAGTTTTGAGCAGATTAAAAAAATTTGCACACAATATTAAAATTGGTTTTTCAAAAATAATTCATTGTAAAAAATGATATTTTATACCATTTTTCATTATTTATTAATTAACAAAGCATTTTCTTAACAGTCAGGAGTGTAAAAGAGGCACTTTGTGATCAACGACATAATTGTGTGCAACAACAACTCTTCATTTCACAAAGAGGCTGGTATTCATCACTATACTCTGTTGTAAGTTAAGAAAAGACTATTGCAGTATGGGATTCATCCGCGATTATATATAGATTTTTTTCGTTATCAAATTATACAAATTTGCTTTCAAAACAATCTAAAAGCTTTTTACACGTCATTTAATTTAAATCATTTAGTTAAATTTAATTCGTGCTATCTCTTACAAAATATATCATAGCATTATTCAGAAAAAGTTTCTTAGTCTTACTGGAGTTCACAATGACAGTTCAGTGTCTCTAAATCATCGCGGCTTATTTTATTCAATAAAGGTTGAATTCTACAAATTTGTATGGAATTTTAAACTATGTAATAGCAAATTATAAAATTTGAGCAAAATCAGTTAAATATTTCCTGAGTTTTGAAACTTTAAAAAAGTCATATTTTAAAATTCTTTTTCTCAAAAACTGCTCGTTCAATTTCGTTTCAACTTTTTCATTTCAATTTACATAGCTTAAAATGGGGTAAAAGATTTTAGGCCTTAAAATTCAAATTTTTTTCGACCTTTATTAATATTAAATAAAATAATAAATAAAATAATAAATAAAATAATAACTATAATAATAAATATAATAATAAATATAATAATAAATGTAATTATAAATATAATAACAAATATAATAATAAATATAATAATAAATAAAATAAATATAATAATAAATATAATAATAAATAAAATAAATATAATAAGAAATATAATAAAAAATGGAATAAAAAACTATTAGAAATTATTTATCTTTGGATAAAAGAATTTTATAATTAGGTTTATTTTTTATTTATATCAAATGATTCTCGAGATATACTCATAACATTTCTTCTTCAGAACTAAATATTTCAGATCATGTTTTAATACTCAAAAATTGCGTCGTAAAAAGGAGTCAGAGTTTTTGTGTCTGGTTCCGTAGCTTAATAAACAGTTAGCACATCACCCTCATTATGATCGACACCTTTGAAAAGAGTAAATAAAGAGTTGACACCTTTGTAGGTGAAAATTTTTACTTTGCTACAAAATAAATTGCTGAAAACGTGCATTATTCTTTTTACACAGATAAACCAAAATTATGAAAAGAATCTTTTAAATTACCAATGATTGCCTTATTGCTTAATTATTAATGCGTAAATTAGTTTCATTCAATTTAATTACATTGAAAAATTGAAAGAAAATAAAGCGATATTACACCAATGCAATATTAGACTAACTAATCTCTTTGGAACAATACAACTAAAAACATTTTTACGATCCTATTAAATTAGGATCATACTAATTAAAAAAATAAAATTTGTTTTTAACGTTACACAGAGAATATTATGAAAAATATGGCTTAATTGACAGAAGGAAATTAAATACTATAAAATAATTTAATATAATTCACAGAATCAGATAAAACTATATTTATTACATATTTAAAAATATCCTTTACCTTGTGCAGAATAGAATAGATTTGTTTAAGTAATAATGTATTCGCTAGAAATCTTTTTGTACTTGATTAACATAAACAGTCGCCAATATTGGAGTTTTCGAAGGTATCCGTGAAAGGTGTCTTTATTTAACTACACATTTACAAGTGCATATAAAAGCTCATTAACTTGAAGTGTTCGTTGACGCGATAATTTGGATTGTTCAACACATAAGGAGTATTACACACAATTTTTTCAAAATAAAATTATTTACAATATTATTAAAGAAGGTTTCGCATGGACCGAATAATCAACCTATTTCAGATTAAGAGCACTTCACTTTTAAAACTAAAAGATGTTCTTTACAGTTATTACTATGATTTTAAAAATACCCTAAATTTTGTAAATTTGATTGCCATAAAATTCTAATTAAGATCTTTATTATCTTTTTATTGAAAAACATTTTTTTTTAAATTCAAATTAATGGAATACCACAAGGATATAATTTTTTCGTCACTTCTTTTTATACTATTATGAAGAAAAAAATTCTTTACACTGAATATCAAATTTTTTTTTAGATTTATTGATGATTTAATTATCTTTAATTTTCAATATCTTTTCAATATATTTATAATTTTGTTAAATAATATTTACCCCGAGGAATTGACGCTTAGTGATCATGACGATGTTATTTTAATTTATATGGATTTAAGCATTAAAACAGAATACTTCTGCATCATTACGATAAAATGAATTATTTTAAGTTTATTATAAATAAACTAATTGCACAGAATTCAAATGTTTCTAAAAATATTAATTTAAATGTTATTTTTACAAATCGACTTTATTATTTGTTGTTTTTTTATAGGTGCTATTGAAATATAAAGTTTTGGTTATATTAATACAATTTTTGAACGTACTGTTTTTGCGGATATTATCGTATGAGCTGATGATGAAATTATATCTTTTCATTGTTAATTTTTCTAATTTTTATCTAAGTAATTAACTAGAAGAAATTAAAGTACTAGCAAAGCAAATAAAACTAAACAACGCTAAAATATCATCTGATATAAAACACATATATATGGGAAAACGAAAGTGGGCACAAACTGTATTCTAAATAAGGAAACTAGTCACTTGCCCAGCATATCGGCTGACCGACATCCACTCATGAGAGCCGTAATAGCTTAGGGGACAGAGCGTTCGCCTTCCAATGAGGTGAACCGTGTTCGAATCCCAGAGATAGCAGGTCGATACGAAATCAGCACCCGGCTCGCGCCGACCACAGTGTTGACGTGGAATATCCTCAGTGGTAGACGGATCATGGGTTAGAGTCCCCATGCCGTCAGGCTAACAGTGGGAGTTTTTCGTTATTTCCCTCTCATGTCACGCAAATGCGGGTTAGTTCTATCAAAAAGTCATCCACGAAGCCAAATTTCTCCCAATACTTCATTCAAGAGTTCCCTTGGCTTCTGGATTGGGCTCAAAATTACAAGGCTATGTAGTTGAACATTGATAGTGGTAAACTCAAAATTGGGTCAGCTGTTAAACGGTGGTTGTATGAAAAGAAGGTGCATGGCCGCCTCTAACAGCTACACAACTTCACATTCCATATCAATCCCTGGAGCAATCGCACCCACTCTTGCACCAAGGCATCTTTGATCTTATCGATAGTCGTTGGAGCTGATCTTTGAGCTGCAATTGAGCGTTCAAGGGCGTCCCGTATGTGTTCAATAGGATTAAGGTCAGGGGACATCGCGGGCTACTCCACTCGATGAATATCTTTTATTGAAGGTATTCTCCCACTAACTGAATCCTGTATTGGAGGGCGTAATCGTTCTCCATGAACATGAACTTTGGTCCATATGCTCCGTGAAAAACATAGGATGCAAGGACATCGTCCTCGTACCGCTGACATGTTAGAGTACCTCTATCGAACACTTGAAGATCGGTATGCCTGTCTGCCGTGAAGTCTGATGAGACCTAGACTCCGGATTCCCTCCAGATGAGTACAGGTCTCGAGTAGCTGTCTAGACTGAGTCACTGAAGAGAACCCGCCCCCAATCATTCTCTGTCCAAGACAGGTGTTTTCAGCCATGCTAGACGATCCTCTTTGTGATTCACAATCAAAGTGTTGCAGACTACAGGGCACCTGGAATATAGTCTGACTGCACTAATTGTCTGTGCGACTGTTATCTAAGTAATTAACATGGATATTCCTGTTGCTTTATACGGGTTGCGAAACAGTTGTATCACTTCCGCGGATATATCCCTTTTGGCTATTTGTATCAAATAACGAGCTTGAGCGGGCGCTGTTAGCCTTTTACGGGCTTGACCAGGTCGACTACTCACTGTTTCTGTAAACTGTTTCCATAGAACACATTTGACGAAACCCCGAGGTCCCTGCAACAAGTGGCCGGTGATTGGACCGCCGCTAATCCTCCAACTATCCGCCGCATCGTCTAGACCACTGGTCCCAAAATCCGCGTACCTGATTGTAGAAACAATTGGCCACTCAACAAATTCCATTATATTTACAATGGTGCATTACCCTCGGGTGTGTGTTACGAACCAGAAGTTAACCGGAATAGCAGAAACAAGTCTCACCAACTATATTTTATTTAGAAAGCATGTCTAAATAACAATTAAATTAAAATTATTAAATCAAAACAATCTAAAATCGTAATAATCTACCTCCCACCCCCCAATGGACCACGTTAAAATTATAAAACGTTAACCAGTCCGGGGCGATAAAAAGGCTTGGGAGCACTGGTCCAGACGACTGGCCATACTATCGATATGGGTAAACAAATAAATTCAAAAAACAAGGAATGGGCTAGGCTGCAATGATTCAGAACATCCTTTCGCTACAAGCTTCGGTGAGTAAATGAGGTGCCACTACGCCAGTGTTTCCCAAAGTGTGGTATGCGTACCCCCAGGGGTACGGGTACAGTTTAGCGGAGGTACGCGTTCTTATGCGAAATATCTTGCAACAAACAAAAATTTCAAAGGATTTTATTTAAAAACAAAACTAGCCCTGAAAATTAACAATTACGTATTTTTCTATTGGTTATTTTTTGCAGTGTTAACAGTTAATAATTAATAGTGTCAACAGCCAGTTGTGATTTTTATCTTTTGGGAAATTTTTTGACAGTAAAAGTTTCTAATAAATTCTACTTATTTCGATTATTTTTATAAAATATAATTTTAACCTTCTTGAAAAATAAACATGAGGAGTGTACTTTAACATCATTCTGGCTGCAAATGCAAAATATGTATCCAGTTTTAACAGAAGAAGTTGTGAAATATATTTTGCATTTTCCAACTTCATATTTATGTGAAGTCACTTTTTCAGCATTCGCGGACATTATTTCGAAAAAACGAAATAGATTATTGGACGTGAAATCGCATCTCAAACTAAAATTGACCACAAGAGAACCGAATTATGATGAACTGATGAACTGTAACTGATGCAAATAAACTTCGCACTGATGCAACTAAACTTATCAGCAAAACTTTATACCAAAAAATAAAAATAAACATATTTTTAAAAAAAAATGCATTCATTTTTTATTAGTGGTACACAGCGTTACAAAAAATTTAGAAGTGGTACACAAAAGTCATAAGTTTGGGAAACACTGCTCTACACAAACACGATCACAGCACCACTGCCTTACAACGACAAAGGCAGAGGTGTCCGCGAAAAGCTTAGCAATCATTTGATACCTGATTTGCATATATTTTATTATTTTTATTTAAAAAAAAAAAATTACACTCTTAGTTGTTTTCATCAGGGCATTTTTTTATTTTATTTGTAACATAATTTTAGTGCATATATATATATATATATATATATATATATATATATATATATATATTATTATTATTATTATTATTATTATTATTACGCCGACCGGCCTGTGTAGAGGGCAGGGATCTGTTCTTGCATCAGAAGGGTTCTGGGTTCGAATTCCGGGCAAGGCATGGATGTTTCTTTCTCTCTATCTGTGTTCTATGTCCTTTCTCCTTTGTGTGTGAATGTGACCCGCCCTTTAAACGGGTTGTGGTAGTGTGACGTGGGTGACGCTGTTCCACCGCCGTGACTTCGCCACAGGTGCCCACTGGGTAACGAAAAAGAGTTAGCAGTTCTGTCACTTTCTGTGGCCAATGGACAATAGTTCTAAGTCCCCGCCATTAAAAACAAAACATTATTATTATTATTATTTTATTTATTTTTAAATATCATAAACATTTTGAACTCTAAAAGATACAAATTTTTGCATCTCTTTAAATATAACAATTTTAAACTTTTAAATTATAAAACGAAAATGGATAAATAGATGCTAAAAATACGACTTTTTGAATTTTTTTTTTTATGTTGAATGAATGTAGGGTGGGCATCACGAGATATTGTTGACCTAAGTTTATAAAAATATGATGATTAGATAAAAAAAAGTTATTTAGGAAAAATCGTTTTTTTTTTTTTAATTTTTTATTTTTTTTTTTGAACTGTGCATATTGTTTTACACAATCGTAGAGTTTTAAAATTACACATACATAATAAATGTAAAATTGAAAATAGTTTATTTTCAAGTTCTAATTTGTCATGTTTTCTCAACAATTAGTGGACGTAAAAATTAGAACTTTGGCAATTAAACTGCTGCCATTTTTTTAATTAAACATTTTAAAAATTTAAAGTGTTGTCCATTTTCTTTGCTAGTTCCTTTGTCGTCATTTGATTTAATTGCTGTTCTGAGAACTAAATTGGATGATTAGAACAAGGAGCGTCATTGTATTTAAAATTTCCAATTTTGCACTTGACATACAAATCACGCTTTTGCTGCTTTAGAACTTTGATTAATTTAGAAGGAGGTGTCGAAAATGCGGATTATTCGAAACTTGACATTTCGTTTGAATGATCAGAAAATTACAGTAAAACATGTAGAAAGTCGAAATTTAGAAGAAAAAAAAGGCTCAATATTTTCAAAGGGCCAAAAAGCATTTTTGAAAGTTAATTTAAGTGATGATTCTGTGATGGTTATACACTATACTAAATGACATTCCTAATAGGAGAAATAAATGGTATGAATTAAGCTTAAAATGAAGTTATTCTGTCATGTCAGCAAATAATTGTAATGTGTTTAATGTTTGTCAATTATCTTTCTTTATAAGACATTAATTCGGGTTACAAAAAGAATATTTTTTTAAAAAGGAAAACTATTCTGAATATTTTAAATTCATTTTTTTTAAAGTATTCTATTTTATGAGAGTCATCTTTATATATAACTTTGTATCAAACATCATATGCTTATTTGATTTAAAAGAGTTTTTCTCTAATTTTGTTTTTCACTTTATTTTATTTTTATTTTACTTTATACGTACTTTATTTTATTTTTATTTTACTTTATACGTACTTTATTTTATTTTATTTATATTTTATTTTATTTATATTTTATTTTATTTATATTTTATTTTATTTTACGTATATTTTATTTTACTTATATTTTATTTTATTCATATTTTATTTTATTTTATTTATATTTTACTTTGTTTACATTTTATTTTATTCATATTTTATTTTATTTATATTTTATTCTATTTTAATTTTTTAGTTTTTTTATATTTTATTTTATTTCATATTTAATACTGTAAAGTAAACCTATGTAACCTATGTCATAACCATTGAAAAAAAGAAAATGAATTTTTTGTTAGAGGTCTTTTTAAGGTTAACAACTGGGTGGAAATTATGCAGCGTTTTCTTTTAATATGTATCCTTATCTTAAAAAAAAATGAATTGGGGGATATTGGAAACATCTTCGATTACGCCTACTGTAGTTTCGTGAATTTGCTTTTTCTTAAATTCCAAAATGTGTACACTTTTTTGTTTCTGATCTAAAAATACATTTTAAAAGAGATATTTTAAAAGCGGCTTTTTCAATGTTAGTTGAAATATATCGCAAATAATAATTTTTATTTTTAGAAATGCCACATTTTTTGTTAAAAAAGACGCTTTTTTTTATTTTAGCAATCATTTAAATTCATTTTATGATTTTTAACAGACATTTCTTCAAGAAATCACCTGACTAACTTTGAAAGATTTGACGAAACTGTATCATCTCACAACTGCATTATCGCACACGTGTATTATCTTAGCGCATTTTGATGTTAAAACCGTTTTACGTCATATACTTGCAAGCAGAATTTTATTTTATCGCATCTGATTTTCTCAAAATGTTTGTCCCGAATATTTTGTCAAATTGAGAAGAACTGCATTGCACTTATAGCTTTAGACGAGATCCCAAAGAAAATGAAAATTGTTCGTTCAAAAAAAAAAAAAAAAAAAAAAAAAAAAAAAAAATTATTGTTCTGAGCATTTCAAATAAACGGTTTCATAAAATTCGAAAAAAAAAAAATTTTTGATAATTTTGAGTACCCAGTTTTTGAATCAAAGTTTTCTTAAAATTTTAAGTTAACAATTTATTAAAAAATTTCATTTAAACTATTAATTTATGGTTATTTTAATTTTATTATTCCTCAAATTATCAGGATTGAAATATCTTCTAAATCTTTTTAATACAAATCTGAATAAAGAAAATATACATTAATTACATTTTTTTAGAGATAAAAGTTATTGCATTCTTAAAATTTTTATCAACATTTTCATTAATTAGAAAATTAATTACTCATAAATCATGATATTAAAATATCTTTAGTCTTTTATAACGGTCCTATTCTTAATTATTTTAAACATGTCTTTAACGAAGTTTCCCTTCTATCGATTTCTTTTCGTAATTTCTCATCCCTTAAACATCAGTGCCCTAATTAACGTTTTAGCAAATTAATAACCTTTCACGAGCACCCTATTAATTTAATTGTTGAGAAGGAGGAAAGATGCGAGAAAATTAGTGCGTAATGCTTGGGTATGAAAAGATTAGAAATTAATTAAGTATAACAATTAGTCTCTACCATTTGCATACAGCAAAATTTTTTATGCAGCGTTTTTGGAGTTTCTGAAGAGAGTAATGCTTTCTGCTGTTTCATCAAAAGTAAACATTTTTTCTGGAAATGTATAAATTATTGAGTACGATAGTTATAAAAACATTTTCTTGTTCGAGTTCTAATTCAGCTAATAATCTGTTATTATAAGAAATACTTTTGAAATATACAATTATGCATGTACTTTTGAATTTATTGCTCAAAACAGTCTAAAATTTTATAATTTAATCTTTTAAATTTAGCCTTTAAAAAAACAAATAAAATTATAAAAGAAAAAATTAAAATAACCTTTACTATCAACAATGTTCTACGGGTCGAATTTTAAATCTTAATTTTCAAAATAAACTTTTAAAAACATGTTTTTTTGTCGTTTTGTTTAAAAATCCATTTTTCAGATACTAATAGACAAATTTCGCTCACATCTTGCATTTTGACATGTGAAATTACATTCTTTAAAATGAAGTAAAAAATTGTATACCTAACGATTCAAAATTTTTTCGACTATTATTAAAAAGAATGCTAAATACATTCGTCCCCTCTTAATCGCAGATCGGATAATCCAATAACTCGTTTATACGAATAAAATTTAATGGAGCCAAATCATTTTACATGAAACTAATGTTAAACTTCCCCGTTTAAACGGATATTTGTTGTTTTTTGTCCCCGCCTAATTGCGTAAAATAAAGGTATTGAAAAGATATTTTTTTCTTTTTCTTTTTTTGAGAAATGTTTCACCAGCTAAAATGGAATTTCCGTTTTTCAGTTAAGATAAGGAAACAATAGGTGATCATTTCAATAGGGTCTTCCTGTTCAATCGTTGGTCTAAAGAGGCGTTAGAGGGTAAAGCTGAAAAATTAATCAAATTTTGCTGCTTGTTATACATTGAAGTACCTCTCTTTGACTTACTTCACTCACGCATCATTTAGAATGAAAAAAAAGAAGGTACAAAATGTTTTGTGGTCAAGACTTGTGATCCCCTCCGGTGCGCTATGAGTTTTGAAAAATTTTTTTTAAAAACCTACCACACTAGTGTATGTACAATGTGTCTTACTCTTAAGTGGAATAATCATTGCTTAATCCAGTGAATAATGGTTCCAAGTTATGTGCAAAAAGGAATAATTTGAATTAATCGAAGAAATAAGCAATGAATCCTGAAAACAAAAAAATTGAAAAAATCTCTAACTATTGTAAAATAGCGCATTAATTTGGAATTTCCCAAGTTTCTTGAATTAGAAAAAATAAATAAGTAAAAGCAAATAACAGAAATTCTGAATATATTTTAAATGAATACGCAAGTTATGAAAGTCTTAGTAGAAACTGAAAGAGAAAATCTAATTTTGATAAATTGACGAATTAATCAGGTATAAAAACAGTCTTCAATTATAGACTTTTTAAGAAGGGATCAAATAATATTTTAGTACCTATATTTTACTTTTCACTAACATTGATTTATTTTTATGAAACTATGAATGACATTTATATTTTATGATACTAACACAGACAGTTTCAATCATAATTATTTATTGAACATAAAACTGAGTTTATTTGATCAAAACGCTGTAACTATGCATTAAATACCATTAAAAAGTAAAATTTCGCAAAAATTTAGAATTTAAGATTGAATATTGCACTCCCCTTTTAATCGAATGACCCGCTTAATTGCATAGATGTGGTTGGAACCGATGGTATTCCTTTAAGAGGGGTTCACTGTATTTAATAAACGTTGTTTATTGCAATGCGACTATATTTGGATAAATGCATTTTATAATTGTAGGCAAACATTTTTCAATTCGCTTAAAAAGTTCTCATGAAGAAATACACATAAACTAAAATTAAAATTAAGGGATCCAAACTTTGAACCGTTCTCCTGATTATACTATAGGGAGCATATATCCCAAATTTTAGCTACCTCCTATATTTTGGGGGTCTAAAATCTGAATCCATCGAAAACCGTTTTTTCAAAGAAAGTACGTTTTCTGTCTGATTTTTTTTACTTAAAATATCCTCTGTGCTAATTAATTAGAATATTTGAAGTCATCCAATCGAAACATTAAAATTGAGTCCCAGAACGTGAAGACCCGCTTATTAGATCAAAAGTTATTCAGGTTGGTCCAATTATTTTTCAACGCACGGTACAAATACGTCGTGGGCAAATTCGTCAGGGAATTGTCAAATTTTAATATGAAATTCAATATTTTGTGGCCAAAAGAGGGATTTCTCTAGAAATTATGGATCTAATTTAACTATGTGGATTCAAGCTTTTCAAGAATTTCAGAGCACTATAAAATGATGTAACTAAGGAATGGACAAACTGAAAATAGATCGTTTGAGATCATTAGATCTTCACAGCGCAAACGTGACGTATTTTTAAAAGATATTAAAACAATTAAGTATTTATTTTCACTGAAAATGTACTTAAAATTGAAATCTGTCGATGAACTATCTTTCGTTGGCAGAAGTATTTAAGAGCTGTTTGGATATTGAGATGAAATAATAGGGGAGAGTGGGGTCAATTGTAACAGGGTACGATTGTAACAGAGCAAAAATTTCGAGTGTCGGGTTCTAGATTTGGTTCCTAGGTGGCGCACTAAGTGTATTTAATAAATCTACATGTACACCTCTGCTGGCAACCGGTTTTATGTACTTTTGAAAGACTTACATCACAAAAGATATTTTCACGATACGTAAGTACTTTTTTTGGTATTAGAATATTATATTGTAACAAAGTAATTTTGTTTAAACAAATAAAAATTATTAACCGAATATGTAAGTGGACATTTTAATTAACATTTCAAGAAAAAAAAATTAGTTTTGTTAATTAACTAGCATTGTTTTTAACAAATGAAGCTGAAATGGCGTCTTGGGGACGATTGTAACAATAAGTAAAGGGACGTATGTAATAGCTGAAAATAAATAATCTTATGTTTACAAACCATTACTTAACTCTTTAAGAACCACAGTTGAGTTTAGTTGAATTTATGAACTGTTACAATTGACCCCGTAAGTGGGGACAATTGTAACAAGTGCACGACTGTCAAAAATTGTTAATAACTAATATAATAACATTTAAAATAAGGTATTTATTTTTTTTCTAGTAGAGGATAGTCTACTTTACTCGTCTGTCAATTAATACTAATAATATATTGGATTTTTTGTTAGTTAAATATAGTTAAGTAAAAAATTTTACAATTGACCCCACTCTCCCCTACAATCTTCTCGGAATTTTTAATTTCACAATTTTCTCGGAAGGCTAGTTTTAGTAATGCATTTGAGTATGCAGGTTACTAAACTTAGAAAAAAAATTACGTACTGTATGGTTGTAACATTTCTAGTAAAAAAAAAAGAAGAAAAAAACCTAATTTTTGTAATAAAACTTTAAAATATATGGTATTTAAAAACCATTCATTTGGTAATTTTCCCGCTTGTATGGTAACAGCTTACCGGGAATTCTGGTTTTCTCAATTATAGTTTTATTACCACACATTTAGTAAAATATACAAAACTGGAAAGTAAATTCAACCGAATAAATGGTTTTTATGCCATTCTCTAAGGCGTCATGATAAAATTACCAAATTCTACGGCATTTATTAAATGCTATCGCTTATTATAAAATAATATTTTATTGTTAATTTTTCCAAAATCATTAAAAACACGGTAAAAACATTTTCAACACGGTAAATGTTACTTTATTCCGTCGTGTATTTTTTTTCCTCAGAGTAAACATTGCATTCAATAGTCAGAAAGCCTGTAACAATGGAACGCTTAAATAGTTGTTTTTGAATGGGGTATGGTATAATTGTTTATAATCTTAAATGAGCGTATTTTGAAATGTAAAAAAAAAAAAAAATGCATTAAGGAATCATCTTAAAAATGAAACGAAATGAATGAATTTTTATATGAATGTTTTAGAAAAAAATTCATTAAAAAATTAAATTGCATTTATTTATGTCTATTTCAAAAAAATTTTTGAATAAAAATGGTGAGAAATCGCCATATTTATAAGAAAATGAGCCTCCGCGCAAATGCATGCAAAAACTATTTTCAAATGTTAAACAAAATATAATTTTGTATAGAAATTTTTTAAGGGTTTTAAAAATACATTAAGAAATAATTTCCTATAACAGAAATGCAAAACTCTTGCACAAATTATATTACTTGGAAAATGTATTTTAGAATTATCACTTTGAACTAGTTATTAAAATAACAAGAAATTAAAATATTGAATAGCATATTTAATTATTTTTAACAGATATATTTTTTCACGCTTGCAGCAATTAATACAAATTTGTAAAAATCATAACAATATTTTAACTTTTAAGTAATATAAAGCCATTGGAACCTCTTATATAAAAATAGCATTCAAACATTGTATTTCATTCATTTTTATTATTATTTATTTTACAGCAATTTGTTTAAAAATGATCAAAAAATAATTCTGACATATTTTAGAGGAATGAAAACTTTGCTTTACATCATTCTAATTGAATGAACATAATTTTCTTAAGAAAGAGTATTATTTTTCTCAATCCAAATTTATATTGCTTATAACTTTATATAAACTCTTTATTGTATCTAAACTTTCTAAAATCCTGATAAAATTTTAATTAAGTCAAACTCATAATTTTTGTAGATCTTATAAAATGATAGAAATTAAGTCATTAAAATTTTGTTAGTTTGAAAATTAAAATTGTAAATTGGAGTTTTTATGAAAGACAGATAAGCCTTATATGTTTTGAAATATTGATTTCTGACGCGTTGTTTGGCCAAACTGTACAAAATAGATCTCAAAATTCGCGAAGTTTTCTTCATTTTTGTTAAAAAAGTTCTGAACAAACATTTGATCATATTTAGAATCTTCATTTAGAGGATTTTTTCAAAATCATGAAATAACCTATCGATTAACATAATTAATTAGAAACAACATAAATGTTTTAAGCCACACTCTTTTCATAAACACGTGAGAATAAACAGGGTAAAAAAATGTTTTAGAAATTCCAGAATGAAAAATTAGAAAGCAGTTTCGTCAAATATTCGTATTTCATAAAAAACAAAGTCTCAAAACATACTGGAAACAACAAAGAATTAGGCAACATAAAAAATTAAAATAAAATCATAGAAGTTAACAAAAAAACTACTGTTTGAGTTTCCACAGAAAAATATTTATAATCATATCAGTTTAATTATTAAAATTATGATGAACATCTTAAATTTAAGAAATTTAAGAAATTAAATTAAATCAAGAATGTTATTCATGAAATTTGACGTTTTAATTTATCTAATTGCCTCGTACAAATAGCATTTTTGAAGGCAATTTCTATTGACAGAATAAATATAGAAACGAAAAAAAATAAATAAAAAATACTTCGCTGATTTCTTTCTTTTGCTTTGCTCTTTCCTAGTTCGCGTGACGTTTCGCTTTCCTAACTCCAAATATAAAAAATTGATATTTTAATTTGCTTTATCAAAACATTCATTAGTAAAATAATGTTAAACACGTTACTTTTTTTCAATTAGTTTTAAACATCGTTTGCTTAATTATTTTCAACTGGGCAATAGAATTATTTACTCATATATATTATATTCAGTACATAAAATAAAAAAGCGCACCTTTAATAAATTTTGATCGAATGATTAGATTTCCCGTATTAAGATTATTTTAAATAATTAGGGGGATTAAACTTAAATATTCTAAAATGTCAGAGCTAATGATATGTTAAATTAAAAAAATCAGATACAGAAACGTGTTTTCTCTGAATAAACGCAAATAGTAATTATTAAGTTGTCAAAAATTTGGCCTCTTAATATTAATTCCACTTTTTCTCATGCTTAATAGCATCAAAAAATTATTTTTAAATTTTCAAGAAGTATTTGACCAATTTCGTTGACATTTCGGATTTTGTCATTCAAAAAGATGTAATTACATTTTTCAATATTCTCTGATATATTATTAGAGAAAGCTATAATAAATCTGTACTTCCTTTAATCGTCGTTCTTTACAGTCATTCATTTCACAAGATTTGTTTTAAAATATTTTCTTTACTTCAAGTTCATACTTATAATTAAAGCGCTTGGAAAAAAAAGTTACAAAAATAGTAAGTATATATTTCTATTGCATTATATTTAAGCTGTCCTTTCGTTAAGTATTTAAGAAAAAATTACCATTTGTTGTGCCATTTTATTCATGATTTTCAATTTTTTTTTAATTTTTTGCTTATTATTTAGCAAAACAAAATTATCCTAATTTTCCCCTTTAATGCGATGCTATTTAAAATGAACCTTGTAAAAAGCTAACTTAAGCATATATTTTTTTTTTTTTTGCAAAGTTTTATAATTGTATCCATCGGAAATATTAATCATTATTTTTTTAAAAAAATTATAGCTGGTTCTTATTTAATAACACTATTGGAGTCTCTTTTGATACACAATATTTTATACTTTGTGAGTATTGTTATCTGAAAATATATGATTTCACTAATTTATTTCATTATTCACCACAATACGGTGCATAGCCATTATATAGTAAATAAGTAGCCATGCCATATTATGTTATTATTCATTTATTTTGAGAAGTTAAACAAAATATATGTAATCAACATAATTTATATACAATGAAATTAATATACTTATGAATTTACACAGTTGTTCTTTTCGAAAACTCTAAGGGGTCACTTAGTTTAAATGTTATCGACCACTTTTGACACAGATGAAAATCCGAGAGTGTATAAATTACGTGATGGACACTTGGATTTTACCATTCTGATAAAATTACCGTACTGTATATTAGTGAAATTTCTGGTAAAAAAAAAATAAGGAAACAAAATCCTGTGCTAACAGTTCACCGGAAATTCTAGCATTTTAAATTATAGTTCTTATTACCACACATTTAGTAAAAAAAAAAAAAATAAATAAATAAAAAATACAAAACTGATAAGTAATTCTAACCGACTAAATGGTTTTTATGCCATGCTCAATTTTACCAAAATCATTACCGGAGCGCTTCGGTAAATATTACCAAGCTTTTCTGGTGTTCCCAGAAAAGCAGAAACATAGTAAATTTTACTATATTATAAAATTATTTTAAGTAAGTTTTACTATACAATACTAATTATTTTATTTTATTATAGTTTGAACCATAAATTTTTTTCTCAGTGCAGAATATATTTTATAGTATTTAATATCATTTTCTCACTTTAAATTTAAAAATATTCTTTCTGCCTTCACTAATTGTTTATGTAATTATCTCTCATATTTCTATCTCTATATTAGCGAGAGTAATTGGTATTACTCTCGTTGGTCGACATTGTAGATTATAATGATTAATAAGAAAGTTGTAAAGTTTGATCCAAGTAAACTGTCTGGCAGTCTTATGGGAAATAAATATCTTATTCTTTAAACACAGTAAATTTTGTTTCAGGACTAAAATACAACGAAATACTCTATGAAAGTACCTTTGAATGTGTAAAAAATGCTAAAATTTTAAAATTATTCTTTCTGCCTTCACTAATTGTTTATGTAATTATTTCTCATATTTCTATCTCTATATTAGCGAGAGTAATTGGTATTACTCTCGTTGGTCGACATTGTAGATTATAATGATTAATAAGAAAGGTGTAAAGTTTGATTCAAGTAAACTGTCTGGCAGTCTTATGGGAAATAAATATCTTATTCTTTAAGCATAGTAAATTTTGTTTCAGGACTAAAATAAAACGAAATACTCTATGAAAGTTCCTTTGAATGTGTAAAAAATGCTAAAATTTAAAATTTATTCTTTTTACGTAATAATAAAAAAGGATAAAAAAATAATTAAGTTTAATGAATCAATTTTTTTTAATTTCTTTTTGTTACATTTATGACTTCACTTTCATCTAAACTTCAGATGACGCATCTTCTGCAAGTTTTCAAAGTTCGGATCTTAGGAGGTTATATATTATATTTTAATTGCAAACAGACTCTTATTTAAAGTGTTTGACCATTCCTCAAAAGAAAGATCGACGAGATGACCGTATGAAGATCAAAACATGAGGGTCTCAGGAGGTTACATTAATATTTGAAATTTAAACAAATTCGTTGACTCTACTTTAATTACATGGGAAGCGATCCATGCTTGACGATTTATCGATATGAAAAACAGCCAAAATCATATTCAACCGCACTTTATTAATATTAAATTTTATATAATTTGACTACAGTTTAATCACCAAAAAGACGATGAGAAATTAATGTAACCCGTGAGTGAAACATTTTTGCTGTTAAAGAAATAAAGCAGCTTAAAGAGTCAAAAATGGATATTCGATTTAGTCGCAATAGTGAATTAAAGAGTTATACATTTTTATGGAATGAAAAGTTAGCCGTTACTTTGATTTTTAAGAAGAGAATAAAATATTCTCTATTAATAAAAAGCGATAAAAATTAAATAATTGGTTTAGTTTGATTTAATTATAATGGGATTAAAAATGATTAAGAAATTAATTTTAATAGGAAATATCATGACATAAACATCTCTTCCAAGTATTCCTTGGAATGAAAGTTTCGATTGTTTATTAAGGTTATTTCAATGATCGGCACTTTATTTCGACATGCCAAGAGGAAAAGATCTCTTGGCCATTTTATAATGGAAAGTTGGTGGCTTAATTGCAATAGATAGCGAAAACAGGATAAAAACCATAACAAAAATTTTATTTCGTTGCAGACCTTGAGATTAAAAAGAATATTTTCCAATTGATTTATCAAGTTATGACACAACCTGAATAATCAAATTAAAAGTAGTACAGGAGAGATCGAAAAAGGGTAAAAAGAAATGTTTAAATAATTTGGACATTGTCGGAATAATAAATACACTTGCATTGAAATAAACATTTATGGAAAATATTCGTTCTTTATGAAATTGAATTAAATGATTTAAAGAGGAACGATTAAATTTATGAAATAAAGGAAAGCTAGGCAATGCCCTTCAAGAGATTATATTAATATCTGACATTTAAACAAGTACGGCCTTTTAATTATTTGACAATTCAAATCACTTTATTCATCAAAAGAAAGATCAACGAGATGACCATATAAGGATCACTATATCGAAAGGTTATCAGTATAATAATCTCAGAAGATTATATTAATATTTGAAATTTAAGCAAGTACGGTCTTTTAATTATTTGACTATTCAAAGCACTTTTTTCATCAAAAGTAAGATCAACGAGATGACCGTATTAGGATCAATATATCAGAAGGTTTTCAGTATAATAATCTCAGAAAATTATATTAATATTTGAAATTCAAGCAAGTACGGTCTTTTAATTATTTAACTATTCAAAGAACTTTATTCATAAAAAGAAAGATCAACGAGATGAAAGTATAAGGATCAATATATCGGAAGGTTATCAGTATAATAATCTCAGAATATTATATTAATATTTGAAATTTATGCCGCTAACTCTTCTTTTAATTATTTGACCAAAGTTTAATATTCATCAAAAGAATAATCAACAATATGACCGTGAATGAGGGCAACTTGGTCATAAACTTAAAGCGAAATAAATTTAGCAATAAACTTATATAATTTTACCCTGGATTTTAAATTTTTACAATTAAATTGTGATAAAAATTTGTGATATTTTTCATTTTTATACAAAATGTACTTACTTTTTAAGATTTTTTAAACTCAAAATTGTAATTTTGATTCGCTATTTTTACTAATCAGTACGTATTTTTTACTCGTTGCATTTTAAAAACTGTACTTTTTGCATTGAAATTATTACTTCAAGTACTATGTACTTTTATTCATTAATTTTTAAAAATGTCATTCCCATGTAGATAAATAACAATTATTTCGAATGGCAGCTTTTTAAAAAGTATAGTTAAAATAAACTTTAAAGATTGTTTAGAAAATTATTCGTTTACATAAAGTTTCTTAAAATTACTTATTTTTTAAACCCCTTTTATTTATATATCTTTTAGAGACTGTAGCTTTAAATTATGGCAGAAAAAACTATTTTTACTTGCAAATTAGTAGTTAAAAAGAAAGTAAACTCTTATTTATTATTTTTTTAAAAAAACTTGAATTAACCAAAATGAATTAATTTTTTAATTATTACATAAAAAATGAATTACATAATTCTTCACACTTTGGTCATGAAACAAAATCCATTAGACTCAAACAATAAAATACTATAAAATGAACCATTCTTTTTGCTTGTCATTAAATACTCTAATTTTATTTTTTGATAGAAGAGTGCCAAATATTTTAAAATACTTTAAGGAGGATCTAGATTTAAACATTTTCTCATCCATTACGTATTATTATTTTATTTTCTTCATGAGTTGGAAAAATGTCCTTCATTTAAAAGTCTTTTAGCTGACTATCGCAAATAAAATAAATAATTATTTAAAATGATAGATAGAAAATGTCTTTTTAAAATTGATATTTACCATGAAGTCTGTCTTTTACTAATGGACCCATCCATGGAAATGGTGAAGCATAGGGCCTATGTGCTGGAACTCTTATGACTGTTCCGGTATCAAAGGCTGGCATTTCGGCTAACAAAGTCGGACAGCAGGCCATTTCATCTGATATCCTTTTTTTTTCATCACCTAATAGTCTTGAAATACTGAAAGATAATCTAGGTTTCGTAACTAGCGGCGATGAATTGTTATTACTGTACAGATGATTGCTGTTAAGTGTTGGGGATGATGACACCTGACCACTGTTAGCCGATCCCGCTCTGCTGCTGACCGCACTATCGGCATCATCCATCTTGTTATAACTTCAAATAACTTGAAGGAACAGATTATGGGAACACAAGAAGTGTTCCCATTTGCGTAAAATATTGATTAAAAGGATCAAATGTGACAATATTAAGTGACAACTACAAGATTTTTCTCAGACTAGTTTTTATCATTCTCACCGCTTTGTTGTCTGTTCATAGACCGGCTGCAAAAGTTACCTGGTGAACGAGTTTTTGTTGATAATGAGCCTTTTCTTCACTTCCCCCGCGTGGGTCGGACGAACATCCTAATTGGCCAATCAGATGTTCGTCCGTCGATCGGAGCGCCCCCCCACCCGTCCCGCTACATGCAATTACAGTTTGCTTTGCCCCGCCTTTACTTGTACTATCTGAAAGCTTTCGTCAATTGATTATGACAATAGGTTTCGCTATTAGAGTCTCTCTTTTTTATATTCCTGTGGTTAACTTTTTTTTATGAAGTGTTAATACGGTTTTTTATGTCAAATATGGAATCGCTTTTGCTATGTGATTAATTTGGAAATGAACTTTATAAAATTATATATATTATCATCTTAGACATTTTAAGATATTTGGTGAGAAATAAAATTTCAAATACGTTTTAAAAAATTAAATAAAAATATAATAGAATCTTAAAATATTATTATACAATGTTCCTGTGTTTTTTTTTTTTTTTTTTTTTTTTTTTTTTCAATTTTAATGAAGTAATTTATTTCATGAGTAAAAAAAAAATAATAAAATGAAAAATAAAAAACAAAATAAATAAAAAATAAAAAGTAAATAAAGAATTTAAAAGAAAAAAAAAACCGAAAATCTTATTTAGTCTGAAATAAATTTTGATTTTATAAAATTTGATATATTGAAAAATTGATTGGAATTCTTGATTTTTCGCACACTGTCTATTCTGGAGAAATCACGCTGAATCGATTCAAAAGCAGTTTTGAAGTATCAAAAGTATAATTTTGTGCTTGACATTCCTTAATAGAGGCATTGTTTCTAATATATTTTTTGTGTGATAAATTCAATAAAATAACCATGAAATAGAATTAATAATTTCGAAAATCATCAAAAACTATAATTTCCATACCATAAACCAGTATTTCTTTTGAACAGTTATCTGCTAAGTTTTGAATTATTTAGACATGGAAAAGTTGATACGAGACAACACCTCGTGTGTCTAGATGGCAATTACAGTGGCTTGGAAATGTCAAATGAAACATCTAATCTTTTAATCCTCTGTACTTGGTTTTTATTCAATTCAAAGTAAGAAAATGTATATTCATAGGTAGGAATTTTTCATTAGTAAAAGAGCCATTTTGAACTGCATGAAATGACCAAAAAATAATGATAATAATTTTATTTATCTCAAATTCTAATGACGATTACAATACAAAAATAAAAATAAATGATAAGAATTTGTTTATCTATCACAGAAATACTTTGAAGCATTTAATAATTTCACCGATAAGTGCTTTGCTTTTATTATAATTGCAAATAATATTTCATATAATATTGTTGGTATATCTTTTTGTCTGAAAGTTGTAATACTTTAATGAGGGTTATGAGTGCTACTGATTTGAGAAATGTTATGTCCTTAACTCAAATATGGACTGTAGAATGATTGGAATATTTCATTGAAGTGTAATTTTAATACCATAGTGAAACTTTATTTTACGAATGTAAGATGACCTAAAAACACATTTTTATAGTATTATAATTCTATGAAATAAGATACAAATTCATAGGTGTTTCTATGCAAAAAATAAATAAATAAATAAATAAAATAAAATAAAATAAAATAAAATAAAATAAAATAAAATAAAATAAAATAAAATAAAATAAAATAAAATAAAATAAAATAAAATAAAATAAAATAAAATAAAATAAAATAAAATAAAATAAAATAAAATAAAGGAAAAATTGTAAAACGTTTAAGATTTTTATCAGTCACAAGCCATTAAATTTTAAATATTTTGCTAATGAAATTAAAATATAGTTATTCAGCTACTTATATTATTTTTTGGTATTAATATTTATGCCTTAGTACTGAAAATTACTAATTTTACTTTGGTTCTGCAAGTAGTACGATTTAGAAAACTAGTTGACTATTTCGTACCATCAGATTTCTAGATCGTTGCGACCTAGAAAATTTCAACAAGAATGAGAATACGTAACTCTAAACAAGTGTTTAGTATTATAATGTAAACAGTTGCGATAACAGTTCAAAACAGTTCCTATAAAATATGACAGTTTGTTACTAGAAAGCTCAAATATGACTTTTATTTAAAAATAAAAACATAATTAATTAGGGAAACAATAATAACTTGTGAAACAAATCTTTAGATTCACTACTTAGCTGGTTTAATTATGGTTTAGGTTATAACATACATTAAAAAAAAAAAAAAAAAAAAAAAGAATTTGGCCGGCACATTTTTCATGTCACGTCATCCTGTAAAGAGAAAGATCTCTGATTAAAGATACGCAACTTACTTGATTAAAAAAAAAAAAAAAAAGAATAATTGACTTTAAAAATAGACAGATGGAAATAAAAGTCGACATATTTCAAGTACTCAAAAATAGGTGTCTATTCCGAAGACTAGTCAGACGTGGATTAAAAGAAACCTAAGTGATTTGAAATATAAAACGTAAAGCTGGCAACGAAAAATATAAAATAATTGTGAGAACTTGAACTCTCCAAATTTGAGGGTCACATTTCAAATCAGTAGGGTCTCTTCTCATTCACGTCTGTCAAGTTCTGAGAATGGGCGCCTATTTTTGAGTAATTGAAACACATCGACTTTTTATTTCCATCAGAATACTTTTGAATACAATCAAATTATTTTCAAATCAGCTTCAGTTTCTTGAGATAATTTATTTAATACACCTAATTTGTTTAACTTCGAGGAGCTGTTTTCTTTGATTTTAGTTTACTGTTTTCAATCTGATCCAACTTCCTTTCATTTCATATTCATTTCCAGCTTTTTAACTATTTTTTGGTGGGTTCAATGAATAGTTCCAGTTTATTTTTATAAGCGCTGATTGTTAAAACCACAGCACCTTGTGACTAAGAAGCAATTTTTTACCTTTTAGGTTTTTGAATCACGGAAATTGATGCAATTTGGTTTGTTAAATCCCTAGCAGACGTTTGATTACTTGCATCACATGGATCAGATTGATTCGTCTTCATGATTATAATTTCGGATGGCGAAAAGTTAGTTTCATTAAAAACTGGAGGATCAATTTGCCTCTCGCCGGAACACTTTAATCCTGATAATCATGTTAGTATAACTTTCTAGCCACTTTTCAACTGTTAGAATTAAGTACTGTTTTAAGGGCTTGAAAAATGACATGCTCAGTGGTTGGAGTACATGCATCGTATACTACGATGTAAGTTGTGACGCAATTAATCCATCATTCCTGGTCAACTCCAAAGCGTTTAGATTTTTTGAATGAGTCAAATGATCATCCAAAAGAATTAGAACTTGTATTATATGGAAGCAGGTAGGCAAACTTACATTTCATTTAATGAGTATTCAAAAGTGCTACTTGATTTTATGAATTTCAATCATATTCAAATAGCGTGACTTTCTATTGGTTGGCTAAATTTTTGGAATAAAAAAAACTAATACTGAAAAATATTAAATTTACATGGAATATGTGGACTCTAGAATTAATTCCGTACCGGTCCGATTTACTAGACTACAAGAGGTACAATTAAGGCGTTACTTTTTATAGAAAGCTTTGTTCCTAGCCTCAAATAATAGTTAGCTACCAAAGAAACGAGTAGAACGCATAATACATAATTGCACATACTACATAAAGGACGTTAATTATTTTTGTCTCAAAGAATGATTGTCAAACTATGTCTTATATTTCAATCCTACTTTCTCTAAATTGACTCAGTCTTTTAAAAATAATAACACAATGTGTTAGGCCTAAAAGTAGAAGAACAACCTTATTTTCCTAATAAATGCTTGTAAACTGTCTCTAAACTATATTACTCTCCTTAAAGTAGGGTTACTAAATGAATATTAAAAATTAATTAAGAAGATTTTTAATTAGGATTTTTTTCCTAGCGTGTCGTATCTTCTGAGAACATTCGTTTAAGAAATTTTTAGGATGCAAATTTTATTTTTGAACAACAAATGGAACTCTGAAAAAAAAATTTCGCATATAGGAGAGTTTTTATATATATATATAAATTTAGTTCTTAACTGATAAATGATATATTACTTTGAAACAATCAAAATAAAAGAAAATTACATGATTATTTTAAAAGAAATAATGTAATGTAATTTTTTTTAAAAAATAAGTAAACGCATTTTAAATTTAATTAAATTTATTTTTAAAATTTACTGTAAAAAATCCATTGAATCTTATCTGGTAGACACATCAACAATTAAAAAAAAAAACTTTTCATTTTTCCAAAAAAAAATAAATAAATAAAATTCCACATTATTTCTAGCAGATTAAAAAAATACAAAAAAAAAAAAAAAAAAAAAAAAAAAAAAGAAGAATATTCAAGATTTAGCTATTGCTCCGTCAGTCATTAGATTGTGACTACTATGAATCGAAACTTTTTATCAGGCTGTTAATGAAGGGAAAAAGCTAAATATAATGCAATTTACTTATCTTTAGGGTGTTTCGTAAGGGCCACCTTTAATGTATATTTTTAAAATCATAAGTGAAATGAGGTCACAAATTAATATTTAAACGGGTAAACACTATAGAAATTCCAATACAGAAAACGATAAGGCACCTCATTTTACTATGATTTGTTGAGTTCATGTAGCGTTCTCGCCTCCATACTAATTTGTGACCTCTTATTTATGACTCTTATAAAAATACTTATTAAGGGAACAACGTGAAATAAACTAATTTAAATTGGGATAGAAAATGTGTTTTTCAACGTAACGATAAGTACTTTCGTAACTCTTAGAAACCGGCCATTTTTTTTTTTTTTTTTTTTGTCTTTTTTTTATATTACGTAAATTTTTGTGATGCACTGTTAAAAATTTTGATGTTTCCTTTTGGTGTTCAGTTAAACAAAGCATGTAATCACATTTTTCATTTACTTTTTCATTCTTATAGTTCTGCTTATTCATGTTTTGATTGTTTGTTTACTGACAATATATATTTTCATGCTCATCATTTAATGAGCTTAAAAATGCTTACACCAAAATCATTTATAATGTGAAGCGGCTTGAAAATCAATTGGAATTCATTGTTTAAAACATTAATGCTTTCCATCTATGTTTAATTGCATGAAAATGATGAAAAAGAGTATTGTAATGAAATTGAGTCGAAGCTTGTATGTAAAATGATGATTCTCAAAATGATTTCTTTTCTAATAATGTGAAAACGAGTATTTAATAGCATTATTTATTTGTGGTACACTTACTTATAACACTAAAAATAGATCCATAAATCTAGAAGTTTAGGGTACATTTTTATAACCGGCGGATGAATGTAATTTTGCCGCATCGATAGGAGGAGTTAATAGTTGGAGTCTCGGTATTTATATCAGCTCTGACGTCATGCATCACACTCCATCTTTCAGCTTGTCTTGAGTTAGCCGTCTTGATTTTAACGTCTTATAAAATCGTCAAAAGTCACTTTACTTCATGACCTGGGAGATGCTGATTGTACAGTACGGAAAAAAAGGACCATCCAGAATAACTTTTGATCTAATGATCTGATTTTTACGTTCTAGGGCTCAATTTTAATGACTTCAAATATGCTAGTTAATAAGCGCAAATGATATTTTAAGCTGCGAAATCAGATACAAAAACGCACTTTCTCTATATAAACATACAGTTTTTTTTTTGACAGATTCGGATTTCTGACCCAATCTTGTAATTAATTCTGGTAATTAAAGATGTAAAAGAAACTGAAGTATAAGTATAAAATTTATTTAAAGATGTAAAAGAAACTGAAGTATAAGTATAAAATTTATATTGTGGTTAATTAAAATAAATTAAATTCTAGTACACTTAATACGAAACTACATTTTGTGTACTCTAATTCCATACTTAGAAAATATCTGATGCCAAGTACTTTAGGCAGAAGAATAATTTTGTAAAATAACTCGCAATTCGCTTGAAGTCAAGTTTTGAGGTTAACTTATGTTCTATATTTAAAAGGAAATGTAGTTAAGAATCTGATTTTTCATAGTTGAAATATTAAAATGTATAAGATTTTCTTATTCTGCTTACAATCCATATTTTGAATTATAAATAAAAAGTTATTTCCTAAATTTCTCTACATCCCAAAAATAACTAAAGAAATATTATTTTTAAAATTATTATTTTCACTAAAGATATTCAACAATTATGTTTTCATTAAAATTCCCTTTCTAGCAGAGCTTAAAATTTAACGAATGAAGCAATCTCTTTCGAACAACATTCAAACTACTAATATCTAAAGAGAAAGTGAAGAAACGTAGAAGGATTGTGACGTCGCGAAATGAGAGCCCTGATCTAACCCGTGCTCTCGTTATCAGGAAAACTCCCATGGTTAGCCGAGATCTTAACTAGGAGATCTACAGCTAGGAAAATTTTTCATCGATAGTGTGAGGCAACCCAATGAATCTATCAACCATCAGCTTAGTGAACATTTTTATACTTAACTCCGAGTTATGGACGTGAAAATTTCCTATTTTGAAATGGAAGCCTATCTATTCAATGTTCATCTATTTTAACATAAATTAACATATCGTAAATAAAACCCATTATTTACTATGTTTTTTTACAGACTACGTAAAATATTATTTAATAAATTGGAATTAATTTATATTCTTTTCATAAAATACAAGTTTAAATTCAAAGTCATTACGAGTAAAACAGATGATCTTCAAATTCAATGTCAGCAACAGTAAAAAAATAACAGTATGAATATAATCAATGGTGCTAAATATTGATTGATACTTGAAAAACTTTGTTGATTACACATTTTGTACACTTTCGGAGGAAACCTCCGAAAACAAAACCGATGAAAGTTTACAAAACACTGTTTTGTAAACTTTGAGTAAGCTAATTTTTTTTCGGCAAAACTCCTCTCATGCTTGCACCAGAACGTTTTTTGCATTATTTTTGACATTTATTGAAGTAATCTAATTTTAAGATTAAACTCCAGTAAGAGATGCAATTTTGAATAAATGACGAAGTTTAACTTCTCCTACAAATTTTACAAGTGCAATCCAAAATTTTTTGTTATTTTTTGCATTTAAAAAGTTGAAAATAAGTGGATTTTAGTATCTTACGCAAATATACCTCATAACCCACCAGTCAAAAAAAAAAAAAAAAAAAAGAAGAAGAAGAAATCCTTTTCATACTTATGTAATATCTGAATAGCTCGTTTGACACTTTCATTGTTTAGTACTAATTTCATTGTTTAATACTAAGTTTTATTGTTTAAAATAAACTAACCGAAATGTTGATGAAAAAATATTATGATTTATAACTGTTAAAGCATGACTTACATGGTTTAAAACTGTCCCCAAATTTCACTTTGTTTCCATTTTTTTAATACTCTCTTTGAAATTTTTTTTAAACTTCTATTAATACTACCCTTTTGCCTAAGAAATTTTATGTAGATAATCTATGTTATTATAGATGTCTGGATTTTTTTATGTTATTATATATGTCTATATAATTTATGTTATTATCTAAGTCTATTACGCTTGTTCGAGAAAAAGTAGAAAAATGTAACTAGAAAACAATTTAATTTTCAGTTTAACTACAATCGATTACAGTTTTTATTCTGTTTAACAATATAGTCCCAGAAATTTACTCGAGTGTTATTTTTTTATAGTGGATCTCGTTCAGATGGAACAAGTAAATGCTGTTCCTCGGTTTTTATTGTTTGTGATTGAAACATACCTCAAAAATTTATAAAAATTTTTAATAAAATATATTGTCTCATTAATTTATATTACAACCGGCGTTGATTCGATTCTGAGATTACGACAATCAATTTTCAACTTGAAATTTTGAACTCCTGAATCAGGCATTGGGACTAACTAGTCTTCGCGGAGGACTTTTTGATGTAACTTACTCATATTTGCGTTACATGGAGGGAATAAACACCAAAATCTCACACGGTTAGCCCAATGTGACCCATGATCTGTCTGGTCATCACTGTGATCGGTGTGAGCCGGGAGCAGAATTAGTGCCAACCTGCCACTTCTGGGATTCGAACTTCGGTCACCGCTTTATCCTCTGAAGCCACCACTACTCATCAATTTATCGTGAATTACCAAAAATAATTAGGTCCCCACTATCCATTAAATTGATTGGAATTTTAGAGTTATTGGCTTGTTTCCGATACTTTTTTTGCTAAAACATTCCGCCAGTGAATAAATGCTCTGGCAGAAGAGAATATTTTGTTCGGCTGGATTTAATTTTCGAATCATTCTAAACTGGAACTTAGAGTAGAGAGCATTTCCGACATTTCCTTCCTTTTAATTTTAATCAAGGTTTTAAGACTGAGAGACAAAGGGTTGTTCTTAGGATGAGACGTGCGTCGGGAGTGTATACTTCTTCTGATAGGGCTACCCAAAAATTAAAGGCTACTCCATCATTTCCAAGTAACAGGCAAAGTCAGCCTTCTTCCAATGAGATAACTCGTTTAAAATAGAAGCTTCTTCATACCCATACACTGTTGAAATTTTCATTCTAAAATTATAGTAAAATAACTGGTAGCTGTCTGTTCATCGATTAACCGTAAAGTTTAAGGGAACGAAAATTTTTTTCTTTTATGGTTTTGAAACCATTTACAGAAAGTATGAGTATAAGACCATGAATATAAAACTATACGGTTTTTTAACCATTTACAACTAGCATTTTTCAAAAACGTAAAATAATAATAATAATAATAATTATTTAACTAGACATAGGAGTTCGGCTTTTCATAAGGTAATGGGCATTGGAGAGTGCCGGACACTGGAAATTCCTCAGTTGTTGAAGGGAATGGAGGAAATATCGTCGTGTCAACACTAGGACTCGAACTCCAGTTCTGCCAGTCATGAGATTGACAGATAAGCCTGCTCGGCTATGATATGTACGCAATTGCAAAGAACTAAGTAGCTTCATTATGTGGTTCTAGCTGGTGGTATAAAATTCTGTTTGTTAAACCGTATTAGGTGAAAGAAGTTAATAAACAGTTTTCCTCAAACTTAACAGTTTGATTACCATTTTATTTATGGTAATTTGACTGTTTTGACTAAATATGGTAAAATAACCATTCAATAAATTGTTATTTAAACATTTTTTCCGAGAAATTTCTAACAGTCATGAACCAGTCACTATTTGATACTCATGCAGTATTGTCCGTCGCGCTGGATATTCAGGTCAGCTGGACTATGAAATTTTTTTATCCACAGGGCTGCTTGGAGAGTCACACGTCTGGTACGCTGGAAATTGTTTTCTTCTACAATTTGAAGGATCTGCACAGGTCACGAAGCGGCCACTTTAAATCTTTGTCGACAAACCCTGTTCAGTTTTGCTTGCACATATTGTATTGGCACCTGTGGAGTGAAGTTGTTAGAGTGACATGGTGTCATGCACAAACTTACCAAGGCATTCCTTGGGAAATAACAACACAAGTAAAGTGGCTTCGTAATTGACCTGATCATTAGTTGAAATTGATACTTCTAAATCATACCGGTACGACTGCACCCTAGGTTCTAAGCCTCAAACAATAATCAGCTAACAAAGAAAATAATAACAAAATAAGTTGCTTAACAATACTATAATTTAATAATCTGCTCTTTAATTCTACTATATCCTTACGCAAAATGCTTAAAAATTATATTGAAAACTTTTAAATAAAGTGCTTTCTGAATAGACGTCAGAAAAGCTTCCTAATTTATTAATTAGAGTGTTCAATGCTTCGTTAGAAATGAAAAAAAAAAAAAAAAAAAAAAAAAAAAAAGGTATGATTTAGGGGCAACTTTTCTCTATAGGTCTAATAAATTTTGTTATAATATTAGATCTCGCAATAAAGAAGTTCTTTTTTTTTTCTTTATGTATTTTGTGTGCTCGGATCCATGCGTTGATAAGATGTGACAGTATGAGGCCGGCATTTGTCACCTTCATCTTTCAACAAAGAAACGCAATGTGGACAGAAGTTGATAACAGTTGACACTTTGGAATTTCAAACAATTTTCCCACTTCTTGTTCCAATTACTATCAAGACAATTTTTTCATAGAATGTCTTCAAACAATTATTAATTTTATGAACGATTGATTCATTTTCCTTTTTTTGTTTTACGAGATGTTTATATTTGAGATTACGTAAAGACTTATAAGATGTCATCACTCATTAATTGGATCAGGTGCTTTTTTAAGATAATTAGGAAAGCTAAAGAAAAATCAATTTGATAATTAAAAATTATATGGATAATTAAAGGGTAATTAATTTAATTTACGTTAACATGAAATAACACGCTTTTACCAGGGGAGAGGTCTTGATAAATAGAAAAACTAGAAAGGTTTCAATCGATAATTGGGGTAATTAAGGGTTTATAAACTTAATTGACACATTTAAAATAACACGTTCTAACCAAATTATAAGTTCCCAACTCTAACTATATGTTCCTTATCAGATTATAGGGAAAAAATTAAAAAAAAATTTTTTCGGTATTTAGCAAATATTATGGTAATTAGCCTCATAGCAGAGTAACGTTTTCCCACCAATTACCACCACGTGTATGCCACTGTTTAGCCGAATACGGCTCACATGCCATCGCAAAGAGACGGTAGGCGGAACAACTGGCCTTCTAATTTGCCCTAACGCACCGAGTATTGAGAGCAATGTTGGCAAGGTAGCAGGAACTATCGAGCAGCCGCGAAACCGTGAGTTCGTGTAGGTGGACCAGGTATTTCCCCACGGTTCTTGCAAGAATTAGCAACTTAAAAAAACATAAATAAGTGTAAAAATGTTGGATTTTTTTTTAGAAGTTTGTTATAGAAACTCAATAAATATTAGTCGCTCAAACTCATTTATTGTGTACCCTGATTAAAGGAGAACCCGGATTTAACGTAAAATTCGAAAATACATTGCTGGCGCAATACTAAGTCTATTGAAGCTCGCTTTTAACTATCAAATCTTGGTTTTAGAGATCAATACTAGTTTTACACTCAGAAATCTATTAAAAGTTAGTCATAAATTCCGCGAAGAAGTGAACTTTTTCAGAAAGCAGAGCTTTTAAGGTTTTATCCGTAAAACACAAGTAATTATTCACTTATTTTTACTGTACAGAGTAAAACAACACGTCTATAGTCTTCAGAAGATGACCCACTAAGTATCTCATCAGGGCAAAAATATTAATAAATGTTTGAGTAATGTTTTGAATTTAACAGAGTTATCAAAAATGAAAATTATTGAAACTAATGATATTCAATTAAAGTCATTTAGCTACATTAAAAGTTAATTAAAAATCATTGCATCGGTTTCCTAGTTCATGAATATTCACTAAACAATTGTTTCTTCATAAGATCGTGATTGAAGTTCTTTTCTCTTTGATGTCTACAATTTCAGTACTTTTTAACAACATATATTTGTTTTAATTTATTGTACATAATATTTTTAAAATTTATTTATTTAACTGATCAAAAAGTAATTTTAAATAAGAAATAACAGTGTGTTGTGGATTTGAGGAGTTTTAACAACAAATTTTGGTTAGCAGAAGAGAGCTATAATAGGGTGCTTCTAGCTAGATAAGTCTTTTTGTTGAAAAAAATGTTTTAAAAAACATTAAACAAGCGATTTCGGAAGAAGGAATTCTGTTAAATGACCCTAAATAGTACAGAGTAACTTTAGATAGATTAAAAAATTCTCATTCTCTCACGTTTTCAATTTAAGAAAAAAAAAAAAAATTCGTTGAATACCCTTTCCTTAATCTGAACGCTGGCAAGTTTTAAATAACTGTTATAAACTAAGGGAACAGTCATAAAAATATCACCTAACTTGCTAAAAGTTATTATTTTATATGACTAGGCTGGCTTTGAGAAAAAAAATATTTAAAGTTAAAATCGTAGTTGGGTGGGTGGCTAGATGAAAATTGTGCGAATCAACGAATCAAATTTTTAAGTTTTTGAATGAGACGAAACAGTGTAAAGATGAAGTCATTTATTATAAAAATAAATGAACAAAACTGTTCTTCCTATTAACATTTTGTCCCATATTCATATTTAGTATAAAGGGTTAAGGATGAACAAAACTTAACCTAACAGTTATGAATAATTGTCATTTAAGTAATATATTATTCAAAGGCGATTTTTGAAAGGTTTTGTAGTCGCATGAAATAATGTTTTATTTTTAATATTCTAGTTTCACAACAGCTGTGAGTTTGTAACAGTTATTTATGACTTTTAAGTTATACTTATCTTTTGTTAGCACCCTTTATCTTCATTCTGAAAAAGGTCTATAAGAAAAACAGTTTTGCGAAAAACATTTGAATTTTTTACTTTTTAAAAAATTGGTTCAATGCAGCAAATTTTTATAAATTAAAAAATATTTAAGATATTTGCTCCATTTTAAGTCCAGATAACTTCAGGGTGTTTACGGTGATTAATCAGGCTATTATTAATAATAACCGGTGTCATGTGATAAATTATACACTGGTTAGTAATTGCGAATGAGGTTTGGTCAGGCTTAATTTATTGACTCCAAGATTTATTTGCTACGTAAATAAATCAGATATTGTAGAGTTAATAAAATCTGTTAAATAAAAGGATTATAATAAATTTAGATTTTTACTTATGTTTTCATTTTGAATAATAGCTTTAAATGTTCAACCTATTTTGTCATAATTTATATAATAATTTTTTAAATATTGAGTTTTAATATCGTTCCACAAATAAAAATTTAATATATTGTATTAAATTCGAAACTACTCATAGATTGATTTCAAAGAATTTTTTGCAGCAAAGCTCCATATGATTTAACATTCATATTATTAAGACGGATACTTCTTAACATATCTTTTGCAATATTAAATTTTGTATTTTTAATCAAAATAAAAATTGCAAGGAATTTTTAAATTTGCAAAGGCATTTCATTTGCAAAGCAACTGACGGCGCGGGAAAATACCATTACGCATGCGTATTGGAAATCTCTAGCCAAACGCGTTGAAAATTATTATATTGACCAAACTTCATTGCTAACTGGTAAAAATAACCGGTAAATGTGGTAAATTCCGTTCACCTTACTTAATTATTATTAGTTATAACCGGGGACTATTAAAATTAACCGCTCTTTAACTGTGATTCCGAAACTTTCAAAGAATGTAAGAAGAAGCTTAATATGTCAGGTGGAGATGCCTAATATAGATATTACGATAAGACTTGGAGCTCTTATCTTTCCCCTCATCAACTCCGATTGCCATCAATTAGCATTCATGGTTTGCTATTCCAGTCAACTTTATAAATATTGACTTCTAATCTAGCATAAATAAAGACTGTTAATTACTTTGTCGAGAATTGTTTTATCTCTTAAAATTAAGTTTTATGTGATTGGGTCGGTTTTTTTTGTTTATTTGTTCTTTAGTTTTCTCTTCAAATTAAGTGTTACGAATTTATATAAAATAAATTTTTTTCGAAGTACTTTCAATGTATTTTCAGAAATAAGTTAAGAAAATCTTTTTAAGCTAACACAAATCTAGAATTTTTTGATAAAGAAATGGAATTGCATAAAAAAATATTTCTACATTGTTAGTTTTCTTTCGATTTGGATTGAATTTAATGCAATTTTTTTAATATAATTTAATTATTTTATATTGTTTCTTCTTCTCTACAATAAAAAATTAAAGAAAAAGGGATTATTTATGGTGAAATAAAAGGTTTCACAAATCCTATTTGATTAAGTAAAAGTACACGGGAGAAGTTTTAGCTAATTATTAGATAACTTTTTATGAAAAGTCACTCTTTGAATCTTATTCACCGGCTAGATTTCTGAGCATTAAAAAAATTAAATTTGAAACATTTTAACATTTTTAATTTTGGAGAAATTTTATAATTCTTTCAATTTTAGAGTTAATCAAGTAAATACGACGAAACATTAAAACTCTAAGAAAAAATTTCGCAGGAACAATATCCTACGTAGGCATAATCTTATGTAAAAATACTTGTGTTGGCATAATCTTTTGAAAAAAAGAAATCTAGCGTAGATATGATTATCTATTATTCAAGAGTATGCTGTAAGCGATTACACCGAAGTGGTCAAGGATACGTGTAGTAGAAAGTTCTTTTAAACGGTGTAAAGTGCCCGCAACCATGTTTGTTATTCAGCAACACTAAATTTTATAATTGAAGTAACATATGATACATATAACAATTAGTAGTTACTTTTAACACAAATCCAAATACACAGACAGAATGTTAATATGATTTCGAATAAAACGGAAGTAATCAGAAAATATTATAATAATATTATAAAATTATATAAATTTTATAAAATATATAAATATTATAAAATTATTTTATATAATTGACAGATTTATGTTAATCTTATGAGAGCATAAACATATTTATTACACTACTAAAAACAAACATGCACTTTATAAAAGTTTATGTGAGCTGTTTGTTACATCAATCGTACAAGAAAATTTAAATTACTTGGCGAAACCACAGCCTATATTTTCTGTCAATTGGTAAAGCAAAATGAAACTTAATTGGTATTATATAATCTATGACCAGTTTGTCAATTAAATTTGATAAAAGGAATTCATATTTCACTAGTTTAATTGGCCACCATATTTTCAATATCTTGAAATTGATGCACAATTATTCGATTTTAAATTTATAATAATAGTCCATAAACATTTACTATGGATTTAAAATGACCAAAATATTAAAGAAAACGGGATAATTTATTATTATCTACCATTATTTCACAGAAGAATTTCATTAAATAGTTTCAATATACAGTAATTATTCGCTAAATTTACGGAGATCCAAAAATACAATTTTTGCACCAACGAGCTACAAATTGATTTTCTAATTATTGGTGTTAAGATTTAACTGCACTCTGAGAAGTATGCAAGAATGTTTGATTTTAACTTGAAATAAAGTAACACAAGTTTCAGATTTTTTTCAAGTCAAGATCGGATAGGGATTACACCACAGTTTTTACAGTAAAAAAATAAGTGTTAATAAGATACTAATAATTTTCTTGTTTTTTAAACGATATTTTTCGCAAGGAAGCCATAAATTATTCAAAAGTGCATGAAAATATGTGTTTTCAGTAAATAAACAAACAAAAAATGAATAAATAAATGAATAAAACTATAGCAGTGAAAAAATAAATAAAAAATGAGCCGCAATGTGAAATGTTTCGGGTACACCAAAAATGATAGTGACTACACACCAATATTTTTAACACTGTCCAGTAACACTGAAATTTTTATTTACAGTTAGATCCGATACACATGAGAGTTAGTACACATGAGAGTAGTTTACAATACAATATAAAGTCACCAATTTGTGATGCACTAATTTTGAAAATGAAATTAGTTTGTTAATGCGCGTAGCACACAGAGACTGTCGAATTTGATTCACAAAAATGACTGAAGTTGTGAAATCATTTAATACAAATATTTAATAATTAAAATATCCTTATTATGGAACTAAACATCCGAATTTTTTTTTCTGCAGATGAATAGCAGAAGACAAATTCGTACTAAATAATTTATTGCCAACAGTGGTAAAATGATTCAAGTGATAGAAATAATTCAGGTATTGTGAGATTGCGCGTGAAATTGGTGTTTTCACTGTTTAGATTTAATACTTTAAATTTTATGTGAATGCTTGATTCTGTGTTAATTTATAATAAAGTGTTTCTTCACGCACTTTTTTTGGGTTGTCATAATCGGAAGGATATTGCACCACAGTTTTAACGGAAAAATTCCTTTTCTCTCCCTGTCAAAAGTGATAGGATCCCTTTTATTTAATTTTTACAGATAAACAATGGTGACACCATTCGACTTTTTCGTATATTTTACGCATTTCTACATTTCAGACATACATACATAATTTAAGATCGTTTTTCGTGAAAAAATATACAATTCTGCAAATTCTTCAGTTCAGTATTGTACATTAGTCTGGTTTCAAATTTTGATGAATATCTAAATTAAGAAAAAATTTTTCTTAATCCAAAATCAATTTTATTTTCCGTTTAAAGCTTAACAGAATAAAATTTAAAAAAATCCAAAACAAACGAAAGTGTAGTTTTAAACGACTTACTCAGAACCACCAATTTAAAGTTTTTATTGCTTTTTATATTTGAGGAAAAAAATCTATGGAAAAATTATCATTCGCTATTTCTCCTTTTTTCCCAAAGGTGTCATTAAAAGTACATAAAAACCACGAATTTATCCTGAAATCCAAGGGAATCTTCGATACATATATTTTAGTTAGAAAAAGTTATAGACCAATAAGTTTGAAATTAGTCAAAACATATTCACGTCTATAAATTTTGACTCTATTAAATAACATTTCATTAAACATAACATTTTGGAAAATATTTTGTTTGGTAGTATAAAGGATTTATTTTTATCATCTACAAAGTTTTCTATAATTAGCAAAATATAAATCATGTCTTTTAATCAGTCATATTAAATTCGTTTCGAAAAGTATAAAAACTGTTTTATACTTTTCGAAACAATTTATTCATTTGGTAGTTTGCCACAAAATCCAAAAACAACAAGACTATAAAATGTAGATGACATATTTGACTATTTACAAGAGATCCCTCCGACGATATCATTTGTTTTTCATTTATATAACAGTGATTGATGAAATCTTTCTATTAAGCAGCTGTACTAAATATTTGCACTAATTGCAAATTCAGAGAAAAACATCAGTTCATTTCAGATTGTTATTGTTGTTGAAGTAGAGCTACACAAGGGGTATTGGCGACGGTCTGGGAAGCATTTCAGAGGAAAACAATAATTTTGATCCTCTGCAGAGGGGATGGCTCAATCACTTTGGTAGCCCGATGACCGAGCACTTAAAAGTAGAACATATACAGAAAGTAGAACTGATACTGTGCACCCTCGGTCACTTACCCGATGATACTTGAATTCGGCGATCTACTGGAAACCGTATCAATTGTGTGGCAATTGGTTTTGTAATTTTTGTGATTGAATTCAAATTTTGTTTTTGAAAATATAAATCCTATGATATTCTGAAACATTCATTGTTTTTAATTGAATCGATATGTTTGCTTTTATTCTAGAAAAGTAAAACATGAATAATATCTAGCTTTTGTTATTACTATATACTATTAGCTATATCTATCTTTTTAAACTTTCGAGATGGAGGAAGGGGAGTTAAAATAATTCTTTTAAAATTAGGTAACTTATTTTTGAAGTCAACAGAAGTAACAATTCGTTAAAACCAAGAAATATAAACGGTACTTTATATTTCATTTTCAAATTATGCAAAGAAATTTGACTAGTTGCTTGACGATTATTCAAACTTTACTAGCTCATAACAATCAAATACTCTAAATAAAAAGACGTTATGTTAAACAAAATAAAAATACGTTAAAAGAAAGGAATATAAACAGTAATTTTTATTGTTTAAATGATGCAACGAAATTTTGCGCTTTGCGAATATATTTATATGAAGTATCAACTAAAAAGTGTCTGGCATTTCCTTTAGAATAAATTACATAATAAGCTCAAATTTTAATAGGTGATCTAAAAAGTATATCTGAAAGATTAAAATAAAAAAGATTACTCTATGAAATCAAACTATTACTTCATATCCTATTTTATGTCATATTTGTTGATGAAGACTCCTTATTGTATTTTTGCTTTATGAAACAAAATTTAGTTCTGTTTTTCATTTCTTTTTATTTAAATAAAGAAATGCCACAAAATAAATTATGGTGAAAACATGAGGTGAATTGTCATGTTTCCCTTTTTGAAACAAATTTACCCATTTCGAAAGGACCATTTTTGAGAACTGCTTTATTACAATATAATAATTATTTGTTAGCCAAGTTGTCTGTATATAGTGTAGAAATCCTTGGATGTATTTCTCTAATTTGTGCAATTCAACTCATTTTGTTAAGTGCAGAGAAATTTATTTTTGTAGTATTAAAATTTTTTGGGAACAAAATACATGTAACCCAAGGTCTTCAATTTCTTTCGTACTTTGATATGCGATCTGCATATGTATGTGGGCGAATCTCAAGAATCATTAACCTATATGTCTTCAAACTTCAAACCGTAACCATCGAAAATTGAAAAAAAAAAAAAAGGTATACAATCCAATTCTGCGAGTTTTATGTTAGTGATATTCCAAAAGCTTATTTAAAGTAGAACAAACTTGTATCATTAGTTTAACTTGTAACTCGCAGAATTGGATTGTATACCTTTTTTTTTCTTTAATTTTCGATGGTTACAGTTTGACGTGCCAAAATTTGGCGATAAGCTTTAAGTGTTTGCAAACGTCAATATTCATTAAAAATATCATTCAAGAAAATATGATAGTACAGCTGAGCTACTAAATTATGTTTTCAGTGATTTTCAGTTTTTTTTTTAAACAGAATACATATTGAAAAAATATATAAAGTATTTTAAACACTATGTATGTAAAAGTTGTCAAATGTAGGAATGAAGTAAGAAATGAAAGCCAAAAGCAAGTTACTCGCGATCAAAACTGTACGCATCTTAAAATTAGTAATGCATAGATGTTCCTGTAATTTTATTGGAATTAATTTTCGCTTATTATGTTATATATTTATAAGAAAAGTTTGAAGACATATAGGTTAATGATTCCTGAGATTCGCCCACTGTTTTCATGAAATAAAACTTTTTAGTAAACTATTTTCATTACTGCTGTGTGTGATTCATGACAGTTTGGTTTTCCTCTATGATAATATTACACCAATATGAAGAAATGTCACAGAAATTATCCGGTATATTATCTACGCTCATTATCCTTAAAATCGAGAATTATTTGGAAAGATTTCAACAGATTGACAATTTAAAAAAAAGTTTAATGACTAAAAATAGTTAAGTTATTTAGATACTTTTTTACGGTAAGAGGGTAGCTTTGTCTCGAGTGAAAGGCGAAAGAAAAAAAAAAAAAAAAACACTGCTAAATAAATGTCCAACCAAAAGACGAAGAAAAGAATAAACAACAGCTGATATCATTTATCCAATCAAAATAAGTTAAAATGTATTCCAAAAGAATATCAGATGTTTAAATCTTCTTTAGAAAGATCATTAAGCTTTATTTTAAGGAGAAATCTATAAGAAAAGATCCCGAGGCATTTTAGAAATAGCTCCGGTTATTGAAGGTAATTAGGAAATGACTTGAACAATAATGAGCTGTGGAAATTCTCATAATGATAGCAGTTATCATGATCTAAAATAAATCTTCTTTTCTATTGAGAAGGGTCACGCTTTTTTTTTTATTCTATAGAAATGTTGCTTTGATACGGATTCTCATTACATTTATCTCACCACATTTTCAATTAGAAACCTGCGTAATTTTTATTCAGAAATAAGCGTTGCTTAAATAAAATATTTTTTCTAAAAATTCAATTCGTTAAACTTAATAAATTTTTAAATATTACAATATAAAAACTACGGTATAAAATCAAAATTCGGTGTTGAAAAACTGTGTGCTATTTCAAATTAATACTTTAAAAGATGAAGGTAAATCCAAAAAATGAGAAATCTTACACCCTGATACATTTACTCCATTTATGAATAATTTTCGCCAACTTTGGCGTACGTTTTTAAACCGTCAGACGGCAGCGAAAGAATGTTTACGAAGAGAAATTGGAATTTTTTTTCCGCGTTACACAATGCTGAATATTCCATTAAAGTATATGCTGAACTGTCATGCAAATGCATGTATGCTTTTAGTTGTATAATAAAGATAATTATATTCTCATAAGAAGATTTACATGAATTTGTCAGTTGTATTAAATAATTGTATAATATTAAATTTCTATCGGTTTTGTTAAGTCTAATTAGAATTCATATTCTCTTTGTGCTGTGTGTATGTTTGATTAACAGACTAATTTTATCGTACGAAATATTGTATAGATGCATCATAAATGAATGATTCTCACTCTATATTGTATATTAAAAATAATTTCTAACTCTTATATGTATCATATTTTATAGTAAATATAAATTTTAATGTTATAGTATAACAAAAATGGTAGCCAAGAAAAAAAGATTGTGTTAACTAAACACCAAAAATGGTGGCAACTACTTTATATCAAAGTGCTGTAAACTCCATACTACACTACACTAATGTCCTTTTATACTAAGTGTAACGTAGCCATTTTTGCTGTTCAATGAAACTAAAACTTAGAATTACAATAAAATAAGATATACGTCAGTAAAATTGTTTTTACAATACAATATAAAGTAAGACTAATTAATTTAGAATGCATTAATTAACCAATATACACTAATTCATAAAATAAAGTTAGTTTGTAAATCAAGCATACTCGGAACCTAATATTTAGACCAATTCGACCTAGGCTTAACAGAACGGATTGAAATTATACTTTATGAAATAAATTAATACAGAGATTTAAAAATTAAATATAATTATCCTCAACTAAAAACATATTTAACGGAGACTGTTAATGAAGAATACCATTGAAAATAACAATAAACTTTCCCATTCTAGTCAGTAAGCAAACTACTCGCCATATTGAACTTGGCATTTCTTATATTTTTGATATTCATAGCGAGCCAGCATTGATGTTTTCGGAAGTGAAAAGAATTCTCGTATACTGTAAAAGCGTGAGAGTTTGGGGTAAGATTATTAAATTTTAAGCACTTAGATTTCAATAAGTGCTTATTGAAATTCAGTTCTTTTCGTGTTATTCAGAGAGATATTACACCCCAGTTATTACCGGGTAAGATATACTTAAGTAATTTTCACGATATAATTAAAATAATTATATCAACCAAACACAAATAGAAAAGAAGCTTAAAAGAAGATTTAACTAGGCTTATACGCTGATAAAAAAATTTAGTGCACAGCTGCCATCATTTTTACCGTTGAGATGAACTAAATACATTTTAAAGAGGAAAGAGTTAATGTACTAAAATGCAATATTACTAAAATGTACTTGTTTCATATACGAATTGTTTTTGCAATGGAGCCATAAAATTGATTCTTATGCGCATGAAATATGTCTTCTCATTAAGTAAATAAATAAAACTATAAAGATGAAAAAAAATTAAAAATTTGACTGTAAAACATTTACCTCAGAACACTGAAAATGGGGGGAACTATACACCATTTTTTTTTTTTTTTTTCCAGTGCAGAACAGAAGTTGACAAAAATTAAATTTTTAAGTGATTAAATTGATACACATTGAATTCATAGTGTATTGAAATCATATGAGAATATTATTATTTTAAATACACAACTAAAATAATTATTTTAAATACACGTATTTTGCGAACTTTTGTTTCTGTAGTTGTTTGTGTTCGATTGTAAACAACCAACAGCTGCTATCTGACGATTTACACCAAATTTAATGTTTTCAGCCTGAAAGGTTTGTCTTGAAATAATTTTTGTTGTTTAGATTCAATACACCTTTTTTAGTGATGTCTACTTGGAATGAAGTACACGATCTCTGCAACACCCATTTCGGAGCCCCACATTGGAAGGATAAATAAAAATTACGCTCTCAGACGCACTTCTATACTAACTCTAGGTAAACCATCATTCTTTTACTATCCTAAATTTAGGAAGAATTCGCGTGGCAAAACTGCTGGCACAATTTGAATGCCTTAAGTTTTCAGAAATGGTGTTCCTTCGGTGTCAAAATTTGCAACGACCGAAATGAGAGTAAGAAATTTAAAGCTCCTTTTTTAATACCATTATAATTCTAAAAGCATACTTTGATACTACAGTAAAATTGCAAAATTGTTGATATTAAATCTAAAAAAAGGTTATTAACTTCCTCTCCTCATTTGGGTCTATCCAAATTTTGCATGGGTAAAAATGACACCATTTCTTAAAACTTCAAGCACGATCTTTCAAATTGTGCTACTAGTTTTGCCATGTCAAATATTTTTTAAGTAAATAAATAAATAAATAAAACATTTACTACTAAAAGAATGGTTGCTTAAAGTAAACAGAGAAATGTTCGCGTTATTTTGTCCTGTATCTGTATGTAACCATAACAATATATCATTATTTGATAAACTTTCAATGTTGAACAAAATGAAATACATGGAAACATATGTTTTTAAAGAAGAAAGAAAAAGTAGAATATTGTTGTGTATTACACAGTTTTTATATATAAGGAACAACTTGTATATTAGAATAAACGCAAAAATTTTATCTATAATCAGAGCTCTTCACTTATTCGATTCTTTCAATGTAGAGCAAAATGATATACTTGAAAAGATATGATTTCAAAGGATAAAAATGATGAAAGAAAGAAAAGAGTGTTGTTGAAAGCGCAATACATTTATAAAGCTCGTATATTATTTACTAAAGTTGCGGAGTTTCGTGCTGAGTCGTTCAAAATCCAGTCGCTATGTAGTTTCCTGGCTATCTATTGACCACTATACAAGAAGAAAAACTTTCTATCAGGACCTTCTTCTAGGTGCTATCCATCAGCAAAGTGCCCTGCCTTCTCACGTACGACAACTGGACACTAGGACCAACACCAAATTGCGCCCCTTTCATATTCGGGTGGATTTCAAATTTAAGGCATTTTTGATTGCCACAAAAAACTATGTTTGGAATTTAATGGCCTGTAGCTTAGATGTTTCCAAAAAACAAGGTTAAGAGTTCTTATTTTATAATTTTATTAGACACTCACAAACGCTTTGTTTTCAATAAATTTTTAACTATGAGCCACTAAAGTGTTTAATGTTATTATCGCAATTAAAGTCACGTTTTTTTTCTTTTTAAATTATATAATATGAACGTTTTTTTAACAGCCTGAATTTAAAATAATGGCAACTTTTGATTTGGAACATGTAACTTCAAGAAAAGAAACTCATAACTGTATCAATAAACTTAATTTACTTTTACTTATAAGAAAGAAAAATTTCAATTTAGATAGTGTCTTTCTTCAAAATATGAGCATGAAGCAAAATAATAAGATATACTATGAATCTTACCTTTCACTGTAGTTAAAATCTCCAAGAAACGAAGGTAAATTTATTTTTTCAAGGAAAATTACTTGTAAAAGTATCAAAAAATAATTTTAAAATATTTAAGAGAAAAATTTTTACCATACTTTATTCAATATCTTAAGAGTATTAATGATATTTTACGAACAAAATTGATATATTTTAATGCAAAATGGCATACTTTTGATTATGTGTTGATATGTGTTGATTATGTGTTGACACATTGATTTTTGCGGAGAATAATAAAAATATTTGATTTCTTATTTAATGCAAAAAAAACTTCCTGTTGTGTTTCAGCGTGGTTATTTTGGATATTTATTATTCTCAAGAACGTATATTTCTATGCTGTTTTAAATACTATTTTTAAATAATCTTTAAAAAATAGAAACTATTTAAAGAATTCATTTTTAATCGATTTCTAAATCACACTCAAAAGTAGTATGTGAACAAATGCTTGTCGGGTGACATATGAATGAAATAGGTATTCCTTTTATTATATGAAATAAAGTATTCCATGTTTGTAAATTTAACTTTTCTCCCTAACGAAAACTATTTTGCCAGGGGTTCCTTCAAATAATTGGAATTTTTCAAAAACAAACCTTGCCATTTCTTTTTTGTAAAATGGTATTCAACTGTGTATGTCAGAAATTCCCTCGAACTTGGACACCATTATGGAATATATATTTTAAAAAAAAAAAGGTTTACTCCAACCATTATGCACGAGTTCTATTTTTTTTTCCATCAATGATAAAATTCGGGTAATATTATTCATTCATTGGGTATACAAGAGCAGGGCATATAAATTTTTTTAGAGATTTGTCTACCTTCATACGCGTATCTCAAAAATTGAAAAACCGTAGAAAACTTCACTAACAAAAATTGATTTGATAAAGTTATTCACATTAACTATTTAAAAGATAATTATTTTAATTAGCTTTTTTCAAATAAACATTTGTAAACTTTTGTCGATTTATAAAATGGATTTTGCCCTAAAAATAAAACAATTGAATATGGAAGTCGGACAAGCATTTGACATAAAAGGAAAAGGTCTTTATTTCATCTTCTTAAAACGGATGAAATGGGTGCTCCTCTTACAACAAACATTTTAAAAGGTTTTTTCATAGGAATTTTGATACTTTTTGGAAAAAAGCAAAAAATTTCCAGAACAAAAATAGTCAGTAATTTATTAAAAAAAAAAAATTGTTTTTATTTTTACAATTAAATTTAAAACCAACAAAATTGGAATCTTTAAAACATAAAAAAAAATATCTTTAAAGAAAAGTTTCTGTTGTTGTATCTGCTAATTAGTAAATAATTTTATTAAATTCAACAATTTGCAGAAAAATAAATGAAAACTATTATTTTTATTAGTTTAATTAATTTAATTTTCTTATTATTTTGCGAGTACTTCTAAGCTACATATTTAAATCATGTTCTTTAAATCTCAGGAAATCGAACACGAATTTTAGAGATTCAAAGATCTTATTACATTTCATATAATTATTTAACAGTTTTGTCGAAAATATATTCCCCGTGACTCCATAATTATCCTGTATTAGGCCGTGTCAGTTGAATAGAGAATAACCATTTTTCCCATAATTATACTACATGAGATATTTGCCGGAGGAAGAATCTTATCTTTTTATTCGAATCGCTTTTAGCCGTAAATAGAAAAGGAAAAAAAATTGCAATAAATGGTCATGAATTTGCCAGTTGCATTGCATAAAGGAATCCTCAACAACCAATGAAAAGAGGCATTTCAATTAAATATAATAAGAGTATATACGAACTTTAAATGATGACAATTTAAAATTCTACTTAAGACTGCAGTTAGAACTTGATGCAAAAAAGTTTTGTGTTGGAAAAACTGTGGTGTAATACCCATTTCGGTGCTGGACAACCGTGTTAATTTCAGGTTAAACCAAATCGGGTTTTCTTATACATAGGTATTAACACCTATGTTCGTTAACACTTTTTGTAGATTATAGATTTCGTAGATTGTAGATATTTTGCAGATAGTATTTTGTAGAGTTATTTTCATCTCCTAAAATTCATATGTTGGAAAAATTTGAAGATGCCAAATTTATGCTGAATTTTTAATAAAGCACGCAAAAGGTTTGTGTGAGATAAATTCTTACTCAAACAAATCTATTCAATTATACACATGGTATGTGTAATAAATATAATTTTATCTAAACTTGTACATATCTGTGAGTTTTATTAAATACTTCTTTAGTATTAAGTACTTCCCTCTTCTGTTTTGTCGATTAATTCATATTTTTCATAATATTTTCTCAGTTATATGTTTATGTTAAAAGCTTATTGTTAAATAAAATTGTGTCAATGAATGTTTCATTTCAGATTAATTCCGAATAGAGCCTTCAAATACACTCTGCTATTTATGAATTATTTTCGTAAATTTTGACTTACATTATGAAACCGTCAGATACTCAATATATTTTTTATATGCAATCGAGCAGAGACGGAGAATTTCCCCTCGCACGATGCTGAATAATCCACAAAAATAAACTTTTATATTAAGGCTTTTAGTTGTATAATAAAAATAATTATGTTTTCATAAGAAAATTTGCATAAATCTATCAATTTTATTAAATATTTTTACACTATTTAATTTCGATCGGATTTGTTAACCATTGTTCAAATTCATATTAATATTCTCTCTGTGCTGTGTATGTTTATAAAATTTTATTTTAAGAAATATTTTTTATGCATGCATCCTAAATTAATAATTCTGTATTGTATCGCAAAAATAACTTAACTTACTCTAATGTGTATTATAAATTATGTGATTATAAATTTTAGTGTTTCTGAATAAACATTTTTGGTCCATTTTTGGCGTTGAGATATTTTAATTTTTTTTTTACAGTGTAATTAAATTTGTAAATATTTTTGTTTTTTAAAATTTGTTAGTTCGTGTTTAAACCTATGAATATTAAAAACAGATTCCCAGTATTTACCAGGTATCTTAGTCAAATCTATAGACAAATTATAAAAAAAACCAAACTTGAAACAACAAAAAGAACTTCATAATATTATCTTGTTTCAGCAAAATAAATTTTTTCTTTCATGCAAAAACGATTTAAAAAGACACAAGAAACATTGATGTTGAGGTAAACTAAAATATTTCACAGTCACTTTTTTAACTATTTTTTCACTGTTATAGTTTCATTTTTTGCATGTTTGTTTAATGTGAACACATATTTTACTCGCATTAGAATGACTTTAATGGTCTCATTGCCATTTAATTTAAAAAGCAAACACTTTCTCAGCAATATATTTGAATAATTTTAGTAATGTATATATATATATATATATATATATATATATATATATATATTCGTGTCGGTATTTCATAAAACGTGATGACTTAGGAATGAATCAATTGTTACCACAAATAAACCTCAATAAAAAATAGCTCGGATGGGGAATAGCCATTGATCTATAATAGAGCTAACATAAAGTACTTTAATTGAATTTAGAGCGATCATTTGACCCTTGAGGAATAACATTTCTTCAATGGAATTGCACTCTAGTAGATATTTACCCTGCGTGATCACGGGTTTGTAAATAATTTAGTTTTATTTGCTTAAATTAGTGAATTTTGCATAGAAATTACCTTTGGATGAGTGTTATCTCATGCATTAAAATCGTGCATTAAGTTTTATGATCTTTTCAAATGAAAAAAATAGCTTTGAAGTAAAGCCTTCAAATGTCTCTTCTGAGTACCATTAAAAGTTTCATCGAAAAACCTCTCTTGCTGATATTTTCGAGTCAGGTTGCTTTTGGATAATTGGTAGGGTATCACTGTTTATCACATCTTAGGTCATAAAAGTAATTACCTAAGAAAGTTCTACCTTAATGAAATTAGTATGTATTTTGGGCAAAATTCTTTGTTTCCGGACGTTTCTGCATTATAAAACTGTTTTTAACTTATTCTACGTTTTGCTATTTATGAAAATACATTAAAATAAATTGAAAGTTTCTGAATATTTTAATTTATTTCTACTTCTAATAATTTTAATAGACTTTTTCCGAGAAGTCCAGATTGTAAACGTTTTCTCGCGTATCTAAATTCTATTAAATATTCAAGAAATTATGATAAATTTTTTAAATTTTTTGACAAAAATATGTCTAATCAAATAAGCATTTATTTTTTATTCCTAGTCTTTGAATCGAGGGATTTGCTATTAAGATTTAAGTTTATTTCAGTAGAAGAAATAGTACAGAAGTATTACAACACAATGCAATTGTTTGTTGGTAACGAAATAAATCGAAAAGTTTTAAGAATTTGTTTATTATATAAACATATGGTAGGCAACATTTTTTGTTGTTGTTGAGAAAAGTAAACTTTCTTACATCCAACGTTAAATAAATAGTTAGAATAAGAATATGCATTTTTCCCGTCTTCTTTGTAACAACTGTTTTCAAAGCAATAATTTTAAAAATATATTGTTTCCTATAAACCACGTTTCCTACATACCACGTTACATACGTTCTTTACTGTCCGGAAAAAATAGCAATTTCGGTGAGAAACCCGAACTGAAAGTGCGAAGGTCATTTGGTCAATGTCCAGCTTATCTTCGGATATGCTTGTTGAACTTCCATAATCAGTTGTAAAAGTTTCTTTGAAAAAACATTTTCCGAAACTGTCTAACAGATTTGACCCTTAATGTAAATTGGCGGAAAAGAAGGGTAAAAAAGAAAGAAAGAAAAAAAAAAAAACACAGAGGACCCGCGATCTTTATTCCCTGCAATAAATATTTAAAAAATTTGAAAAGGTGACACCTTTGCCTTGCTTGACATTTAATCTAAACGATTTAAGATTAAATACTCCACCTTCTGTTCTGAAAGTTAAACACAGATGAAAAATACGCGTTTTAATATGTATGTAATTCCTATCTTTACATTTTGAAAATAAAAAAAAGGCTTTTTATTTTCTATTTGATCATGAAACGTTTGATCCCAATTTGATTCGTATCGAATATAATTGCAATACAATTTTAACAATAGCGATGAGAGCTTTATTGTTTTAAAAGATTTGTGAAAGAAAGCTAAAGTCCTTTTTTTTTTTTTTTTTTTTTTTTCTTTGAAGCAAGGAGCGTGCTATTTATATATTGCAATTAATATTTTTTTCTATAATCACGGATGTTTTATTTAATGATTAACAAATTGACCAAAATAAGTAATTAAATTTATTAGCATATGTTATAATCTGCTGTAATTATTTGTATTGAGGTCTTTAATTAACTTATAATATCGTGATAATTTTATTAGATTTCATCAGAATACATACAGTCAGAAGCTTCTTAAAATTTTATTAATTGGCTGTTAGCAAATAAAAAAAAATTTACTTTTTCAAAAAACAGCCTCCTTTAGTTTAATTTCTAGGAATGAGTGACATTTATTTCGAAATCGTGCTATTGTTCTTCTTCTTTTTTTTAAATAAATAAATTCTTCAGTAATTAATAAATAAATTCTTTATTAACTTATATATTTTTACCATGCGCAAATCCATTCCGAAGAAATCCATGTTTAAATCTTTGTAAAACGAGCAATTCATGTTTTTTCTCTCTCACTCACTCTCTCTTTTTTTTTCTTACATAAATATTAATTTTCTAAAATCATTAAAATTGTATAATTAAATATCAACCTTATGAACCATAAACTTCTTTGAATTATCCAGTATAATATTACCTTGCGCACATCCATTTTCGGGACCATAATTGTTAACTAACAAATCAAACGCGCTTCAGTACTGCAGTGAGGACGCGCTTTTAAACAAAATCCCTCGATTTACACTTTTAGCTCAATTTGCGGTTCTGTTTTCATAATTTTTAATCTTGAAAAATTATTAAGAAACAATTTAAAATCATTCTTGAAAATTTCCCCGTATATGTAAGTTCATTTGAATTCGCTACTCGCTTTATAAATTTCGATTTGTGCCTTGTTCTGTTTTTTCTTTAAATTTTTTTTTCTGTTTTTTGCGTGATATTTATTACTTAATTTGTTCTATTTTGCATAAAAAATTTTTTGAGTGCTCCTCATATTATTGTATTGATCTATTTTGCGTTGGCTATATTGATACAATGTTGGAAAGGACTACTTTTTGCGGATATAATCGTGTGAGCTAATGAATATATTATATATTTTTTCCCTGGATTTTTATTTAAATTTTTTTATTTTGTTATTTTATCTTATTTGTTTTAATAATTTTCTTCTTCACTTTTTATTATTCTGTATTTTTTTTGCATGTTTTCCCTATATTTTGAACCTTTTTTATGAGTGCTATATACTTGCAGCTTATGCACAGTAAATAAAAATATATATATATGCACAATATTATTTTTTTTGTCCATCTGAAATTTTATTTTGATTTATAATTTATATCAATTTGCAACTTTTTAAATTTAATTTGCAAATAATTTTATTTGAAATGATGAAGAATATTTATTCCACAAATAAGTGTTTTTATTTTATGAACTCGATATTAACATTCACAAATATAAATAATAGCTCAACGCTATTAAGATACATTGATTTTCCCAAATATTTTATTTTATAACAAATTTAAAGTTTACGACTGTCAATGTTCAAATCCGTAGTCTTGTAATTTTGAACCAAATCCCGGAAACAAGGGTTCTAGCATTGGGAAAACTATTGCGCCCTTCAAGATTTTTTTTAAATATTACTAACCGGAATTTGCGTTACATGGAGAGGGAAACCACTAAAAACTACCACGCTTAGCCTGAAGGTCATGGAACCCATGATTCCGTCTACAACTAAGAATACTTTACATCGGCACTATGGTTGGTGCTTGCAAGGTGCGGAATTCGTATCAATCAGCCATAGTTGAGACTCGAACCCAAGCCAACTTGATTAGAAGGCGAGCGTTCTATTCCCTGAGTCACCGTTGCTCTTCTCTAAATATTTGAAAAATAATTATAAAATTGCTATTAAGTAAACTATGCTTATATTTGGGTCAGAGCCGTATTGGCTCGGTTGATAGTGCTCTCGCCTTAAAATGAGATGAATCGGGTTCGAATCCCAGCTATGGCTTGTCGATACGAATTCTGGTTCGCCCTGACTACAGTGCTGAAGTAAAACATCCTCAGTAGTCTACGGATCATGGGCTAGAGTTCCTTTTCCGCCAGAATAATTGTGGGAGGTTTTCCTCCCCATTTAAAGCAAATGTTCCATCAAAAAATTCTTTTACAAAGCAAATTTCTCCCAATATTTAATTCAGATGTTCCTGTGTCTTCTGGATTGGGTTCAAGGCTACAGAGAGGAACATTAGTAGTCGTAATCTCAAAATTGGTACGGCTGTTCGACGACGGTAATAAAATATATTTGGATCTTATGTCTTATAAAAAATAGTTATTCTGCACAGTTGTTAGAAATGGCAGCATTCAAAGAGTTTTTAAACGAAAACTAATAAGACTAAAATAATACTAAATATATTAAGAATATTAATTAATTAAGTTCTCAAAAGAAATTTAAATTACAAATAAACTTTTAGTTCGTCGCAGTTTCATTTCCACATATGAGAAAATTGGTTCCTCGCAGTACAGCATTTTCTGATTTTAAAACAATTCGCATGAAAAGATGGTATTTTCTGGTTATAAGTGAGATTAATTATTTTCTTAATTATTGTGATATGATGATTTTTGAGAACAAGTTTCATGAATTGTTAGAATTTCCTAGGAAATGGTTTTGTCAGAAACAAAGAAACAAATTTTTAGAATTACACTTTACAGTGCAGTCTAAATTTTTCTTGCAATTATAACAGTGGTGTCACTACCGTAATAGTGAAACCAAAAATTAAATTTGTATTGTACAGTTAAGCCTATCAAGTTAACCTTATTTGTCTAAGTTGACCTTTATTATCAAGAGCCAAATTTATTATAAAGGCGAGAATAACTTTTGTTACCTGAATTAAGTTAAATTTGTATAATTGAATAGTATTATAAGCCTGAACTTTATCTGTTCTGTCTATTTCACTGAAATTGTAAAAAGTCAAAATAAAACTTTTTATGAATTATGAGGAATTTTTTAAAAATTAGGTATAATATTTTAAAATGGTATAATAACTTTCAAGTGAAAATGTTTTAGTAAAAAAAAATATTTGTAGTAAATAACTCATAAATAACAAAATATCGAATTTTTTTAAACTAATGTGTTAAACTTATTAAAAAAAAAAAAAAATTTGTCTCATTTAAGGGTATCTTGCTTGAAAGAAGAACCATAATGCATTTATTTTGTACTTGTATTTGAATAAAATGAACAACATGATATAAGATATCTTTTTTATTAGCTTTTTTTAAAGTTATGATCAAATTTTAATTATGTGATTAGAAAGAGTAAATAATATGACGAATATGTGAGTCTTATTCTTCAGCTCTTCAGTTGAGTTAGTTCTTCAAGAAGGTTTCTATACTAAATACTTGCTAAATTTTTTTCATTTCGCGGTACATCGACGAATTTTTAACGTTGAAAACACAGAAAAAAGCTAAAATGAGTTATAAAAAAATACCTAATTTGGGTCGAAATATTCTTAGGTAGGAGGTTACCAATTTGGGATCATTCTAAATTGGGTCATGACGCGTGCCTGTTTAGAATGTCACTTTGTACCGATTTGGGGGAAAAAAATGAAACTTAAATTGGGTAAAAGAAAAACTAATTTGGATTGAAAGATTGATAGGTATGAGGTCACCCAGTTTGGGTTCATACTTTATTGGATCATGGCCCTTGTCTGTTTTGGTTAACACTATGTACCCATTTTGGTAACCTCAAATGATGCCACTGGGAATCCATTTCGGGCAATGTCATAACACCTAATCTGAATACTACTTAGAACCTATTTTTGAAAAATACACATTTTAGATACGTTGACACCTGAATTCTAAACTTGTTTTTCTTGGCACATTAGTTTTCAATTTGGGTGGCTTTTAAAACCTGTTTTAGGATAAATTCCACACACAATAGCAATATTTTCAATAAAGATATTGACATACAATAAATATCTTTCTTCGCACATTTAGAATTTATTACAAACTTTGATTCATTTACTTGCTGACTTTTTTAAAGTATTACAATAAAATTTTAAAATTAAGATATGTTTAAGTCCAAAAGTCATTCTTGTTTAAAAACTATGAAAATTTTCAATTTATTTATTACCTCAAATTTAGTCTGTTTGAGAAAGTCATTTTTTCTCAATATAGAATTTGAAGAGTTTTTGAAATCCATAAATGCATATAACTACTCGGATACATAAAATAGATGATTTTTCACGTCTTAAAATAATAATGAAAGAGTTTAAAAAAAAGATATAAAATAAATTGTTAGTAAGAATTTTCAAAGATTACCTCCAACATTTGTAGCAAATATATAACTTTTTTTTTGTCATTTTGTCTGATTGTAGGAAATTTGGTAGTTTCAACAGTATTTTTATGGTTATGAAATCTGAAAAACAAAAGTCATTAAAGTGCAAGTCATAAAAAGTCATTAAATGCAAATACACAATAAAAACATTGTAGTTTTGCATTTTACATAATTTTTCCTTTTACTTCAAAAATTATTCAAACAAAAGATTAATTTATCGATAATGGAAATTTCAGATCATAAGTAAGATATCGGAGGGGGAGGGGGCATTGTGAAAGTCTAAAATGTTATGTTTTATCTAAAATGTTACACTGATCACAAAACTGTTACTCAATTTTCTGTTATGGATCGAAATTGAGTAAAAATTCAGCCTTTTACATGTTAGGTTTTTTATTAATATTTATACATGAAACAAATAATTTCAATATGATAAATCATATCAGTAGCGCGTCTGCTGAGAACGTAGTTCTCCGTTTCAGCCAAAAATAAAAAAATAAAAAATAAATAACCATAGACGTGAACAAAGCCTGCCATCTATCATCCATTTATACTTCTGTTATCTCAATAATCTGTGTTAATTCTCAGAGAAGCAGAAAAAAAGTCAGTAAGAATTAATAAAATATGGGACTATCAGAAATTTTGCCAAACATATTTTTAAAAAGCATATACAATATTTATTTAGATTTTTTATTGCATATGCAATAAATAACTTAATATGACAAGTTAAATAATTGATTTCAAAATGCAAATATAGTCCCTAGCCATATTATTAGACGCGCTATAAGATTCTATGTAAAATCTTAATTATCAGGTGATACTATACAGCTTTCTTGCTTTTACGCGGCTGAAACCGGTTAACATTTGTTTACGTTCGTGTATCAATTGGTTAAATTAGACGATAGATAATATAAATTCGAAGATAGGATAAATTAGACGATATATTAGATAAATACAGAATATTTATTATATCAGGTATAATATTAGTATATTATAGTAATTAGACCAAATTATTCGACCCACTGTAGTGTTTTAATAATTGCATGTTTTGCACGATTACGCAATACTTTTATATTTTTTATATACTTCCTAGTTGTATTTATTTTTAAAGGATTGCATTACAATGTTAACCAATTGATACACGGACATAAACAAGTACAAACCGGTTTCAGCTGCGTAAAAATAATAATATTGCTTAGTATCAGCTGATAATTAAGATTTTACATAGAATCTTATAGTGCGTCGTCAGCGACTGTACTTTAATTCTGGACAATGAAGAAATTCAGTTTAAATGAAATATTTAATATTATATAGAAACATGCCTCTTTTTCGATGAATTCAGATTTCTGACCTCCAAAATATAGAGGGTAACCACAATAGGAGAGAATATGTTCCTAATAGCTGGATCAGGAGACTAATCTAAAGTTTAGACTCATTGATGTTAATTTTACCTTTCTGCGTATTTCACTAAATCTAGAGAACTTTGCAAGCGAAAATTCGATTTGCTCAAATTTTTTATTTTGTCTCGTAAAATTGGGTTCATTAAAATTATGCAAGATGATTTTAGTTCCTCAGTAATGCTTTGTGGAATTTCGATAGCCTTATTATCGCATTAATGCTAATTTGATTTCTCATAAATACCCCTTTTGTGTGCACTTTTTATACTTCATTTAGAAGATGGATTCAAAAGATACATACGGAACATACCGAATAATTATAAAATTTACGATCACCATTTTTCATTCCTCGCTTTATCCCTTCCCACACACATGTGTTTCGGTGATAAAAATTTTAGTAAAATGTTCTTTTTTGCATATTCCTATTCAAAGGATTGCCTTGTAATTGTCAATCAATTTGTTAAAATATGATTTTATACAACTATTTAGAAATGCTCTTCTCTTTTCATTATTAAATTTTTATTCACATTCATATACATAATCCAACTAGGTGGTTTCAGACAGCTTTTAAACCACTTTTTAGTTCGATAAACATTATGTATTGTTGGTTCCTAACATTTGTTTCATTGGATTAAAGATAAATTTTTGTGATATTATGTAAATTAATTTACAATTAAAGTTCAATTTACAATTGCAAATTATACAAGAACAAATTTATTATTAGGAAATTAAAAAATACTTTTATTTTATTAATAAGTTTTATTTCAGCAAATTTATTAATAAATATAATTTTTTTTAAGAAAAATATTTTCACTTTTCAATGATTATGCTTTACAAACAAATACGTTATGACAATATCTTTATTATTGTTCTTGACAGATTAGGGTTATAATGATATCCAATTATCATGAATTCTCTCCAACATTGAGACCAAATTTAAGCCTATGTTAAGCACCCCATACGATTAAATTAAACAGAAATAAATAAACTGTTTTTGAGAAATCAGAGTTGACGGCACACGCTTAGCGTAATCTGAAAAATGGAAGACAAACCGACGCTTTAATTATGTTACATTTAAAAAAAGATGTAAGTTCTTCGACAAATGTTCTTAGTTTTATGGTAAATATTAAATTTCACTGAATCAGGGATTTTTCAAGTCTAACAAATATTTTACAAAAAATAAAATCTTGTTTTGGAGAAAATGTTAACTTGAAGCTGCACAGTAATACAAAATTGTAATTATCAAAAAATCTGCTTCTACAGTATATAAAACCAACATATAATGTATAAAAAAAATAATTATAATCCTGATAAAATTATGGAAAGAAAGATCCTCATCTTGCTGACTTGTCGACTCAACATCAGATTGTCCGAAAACAAATATGGCAGAAGAACGAAACGATATTGTTAACAGCTTAAGTAGCCGATCCAATTTGGGTATTGGCGTTTCCCAACTGATATTGTAAGCTGATAGGAAGTCATCGAATAATTGAAACGTTTTCTTCCAATTCAGAAAAATTTTAGACTCATTGCAGATATTATAGCCTTAAATATTAAAACCCGTATTGGAGTTTGGAAAGCTAATATAGGTGTTATATCATTTTGGATAACATTCTAAAATAGGTTTTATTTTTTGCTGTAAAGACGTCACTATTCATAGCAATAAAGTGAAAATCATATAACGGGGGAAAACTTTAATAGTGTAACAATTATTTCAAAAAGAAAACAACTTGGTTAAATTTACGTCAAAAACTTATTATGAAATTCACTATAGTCAAAATAAGGGTAGAAAGGGACCGTTTTTAGGTTAAAAAATAACCAACATTTTAATGTTTATTTAATGAATTTGTCACTACCACTTTAAATTGAAATAAAATGTTAGGTCCAAACATTAAAATGCTCCTAAATTTGTGGTACGTTATTTTCACTTAATTTCTTCTTATTTCTACTACATGGGTATTATCAGACGATTGGTTGAGAATTTAAAAACTTTCTTTTATTTTAATGTCTCTTCAATAAAATAAGACTCATGAAAAGTATTTTTTATTTTTTTTGTGTGTGTGTGTGTGTGTGCGGGTATCTTATTGGCTAAAACAGCCGTAAAAAATAGTAACTTTGCACGATCGTCATACATTAATGATAATCACAATTTATTCTGCAAAGAGATCATTATATAAAGTAGATTGTCTGATAAAAAAGAAATGAAGTTTTTCCTAAATTTTACCTGCTTCACCTGCCAACGTTTTTCATAGAATCGTGAGTTACAAGGCTTTTTTCTTCTGTCGCTATTTATCATTTTTTTAAACTTGTCTTAAATGACAGAATTTTGTTTATTTTCAAATAGAAAACCTTGATATTATGTGATTTAGAAAATGGTCTTATTACTTTGAAATGCGATTTACTTTATATTTTGTATACATATTTTTTACTTAAAGGGAAGAAACCTTTTTTAAATCAACTTATTTCTCTTTTACTTCAAAAGTAAAGCACTTAGAAGATTCATTTTAGATCTCTTTTGCATCTTACTAAACGCTTGTTTGGGGAAAAAACTTTAAGATAATTATAAACCTTTAGATATTTTAAAGATCACTTGGCACCTTACTTAATGCTATTTTACAAAATAAAAAAAAATAAAAACAAAATAAAAAAAGCAAAAAAAAAAAAAAATTTTAAAAAATAATAAAAATATAAATATGATTATTCAAATATATTTTTTAAAAGCGCCTTTATATTGATTTGTTTTAAAACTTAATCTAAATTTAAAATTTCCATAAAATTGTCCTAATAAAGAAATCTCTAAATAGGAGACAAATATTCTCTCTTATGAATTTATGCGGTAAGAATCGTAATAACGATTTGTGAAAAAATTATCCTTGAGTTGCGTTTTGGAGAATCATTTTGGCAAAATATTTCATGGAACAATTATTTGAGTTTTAAACATTGTCTAAACAGTAAATTTTTCTTGTAAGATTTTTGATTCTTGGTTATGTTGAGCCCTATCAGAATTTTTAAAATCGCGCTATACCGTCTAAAAATTTCGATATTTTACAATATATCGCGATATTTTCAAAGTAATAAAGTATTATAATTAAGGAATTATAAAATTTTAACACTCTATAAAAATAGGATTGAGTTAATATATAAATTGAAACTCCCCTAAAAGGAAATAAAGGGACGCAAAGCTGAGTGGCTGATGTCTTTGAAACATTGTGAAAAAAAAAAAAAAAAAAAAAAAAAAAAAAAAACGTTTTCTTCATTGCAAAAGGTTTTATTCATTAGGCCACGACATTGCCGATATTTTTTGTGAGTCGATATATATTTAGTTTTGATATTTATCTAGTGTCTATTATTATTGTTTGCCAATATTTTGTTTATATTTACCGTAACCATGTAATATTGGGGAAGAATATTTTTAATATCAGTTATGACTGAGTTCACTGCTTTCCTAATCAATTGTTTACGACTGGGGCTTTTCATTCACGGTGTTCCTTAAAAGCCTTATTTCGCAGCTATTTGCAGAATAGAAAGAAATTTACTGTTTAAGTTATTTTCATTTTCACCCTCCTTAATAGCATACTCACAAAAAATCAAAACTAATTCGAAGCAAATATTGTTCACAATTAAGGCCAAATCAATAACTATATAAATCAAGTAATCAATAAACATATAAAAACACATTTATAAATCAATGCAAATATTGTCCACAATTTGTTATCTTATTACTCTGGTACTAATACATTTGTTAAAAATGTTTACAGTGTAAACTGTTTTATAATCCAAATTTGGGGTTGAAAAAATCATTTCGGACAAAAAATGAACAAATGAATACTTTATTTCCAATTTACACTAAATCAAATGTTCGTATACAATTTAAAGGACTTATTTAAATACTAATAACTCTGAATCTTTTTAGCAAGTTCATACACATTGGCATTCGAAGAAACAAATTCTTCTAAATTTTCCGTGATGTAAGGCAGTGGTCTCCAATCTAGTCTATGGATTAAATGGTATCGGGACACCAAAGGACTTTCTCCTGTGATGCATTTTTTTCGGGTTTTGTGTGACTTCCCTGGAGCTGAGAAACGTTACCCAAAATGTTTTGATTTCGGGGTTGTCTCGAGCAGATCTCAGGCATCGATTGTTTCTCTCCCGAGGTACGCATATGGAAAGAAAATAAATATTTGCTTTAAAATAAATTATAATGCTTATAAACTTGAACTAAGGAGAAATCTTTGTTTAAAAACATATTTAAAGGAAGAAATATCAATTGCATTGCGTAAAAGTTAAAATGTTTAAAATTGGCCGTAGCTCTTCCGTATTTCACCTTCAGCGCCGAATGTGGAAATACTAGATATGATTTAAAATTGAATCTGAGGGAAGTTTCCCTATTTCACGCGAAGTTCTTAGGTTGAGCGGCTGCTAGCTTCATTGTAGATTTGGTAAAGAGCATCGCTCTTTATTCAGTTCACCAGTACTGTCTCACGTTTAACAGTGCTTGGTGTGCGTGTATATTGTGTTTGCTCAAATTTTACCCACAAATAAGCTAAAATGAGTAAGAACAGACGTCGTTTGATAGTTTCCTTGGGAAAAAGAAGAGTTTCAGTGAAGAAGAGTCGTCAACATAAAAAAATCAAGCAACTTGTGACAAACAATACCATGTTTTCTACTTATGGATTTATAGGGACAGGTGAATGCCAAGCATCAAAACCGCTTTACATAGTTTGCGGGCTTTCTAATGAGGTAATAAAACCTTCAAAACTGCTTCTTGAACTCCTTGGATTAAAAGACAAACCCTGGAGAAAGACGGAAAGAGGAAAAAATTATGAGAACCAGTACATTAATGAAAGAGAATGCACTGAATGCTGTATTGCGAAGGCCATTCACCGAAAAATTGATTTTGCCCTGCTCAAAAGACTTCATGGAGAGGCTGCTGTGAAGCACACATTGAGGAAATAGACACAATTAGGATTAATGCATCATCCAGAATCTACAGATTATCAATATCACGAGGATTCGCTGTTTGCACTATCTTTGCCCACCACAGGAGCAGAACTGTCACTCGATATATACGACAAATGTGACGGCACAGGTGAAGATGGCTGAATGGCTGTCTGGTTTAACTGCTCGGATTAAAGAAGTTGCACCTGAGAGTGAATCTACACATTGATTCATTTACAGAGAAAGCCGTAAAATGTCGCCGGAATTTAACAATGTGCTAATTGATGTAGTTGAAGTTATCAATCACATCAAAGTACACGTCCTTAACTCGCGACTCTTTGGCAGCTTTGTGAGGAGATGGATGATAACTAGAGATTTCTTAGTTGGCAGACAAAGTAGCTGAATTTAAAGTTAAACCGGAGTTATGGGAAAGGCACGTGAACAAGGGCATCTTTGACATCTTTAAGACATTGGCGGCATTTTTAGGCGAGACTGAACCTGAAGATTTATTATCCCGGAAACGAGGTCACTCTATTCTGGTAGTTTTGACCATACTTTTTTTTTCTTGGTTCACCATTAACACTGCACCAACACAATGAAAACACCAATTCTGCTTCGCAACGGTAGATTGTTAGAAATAAGAAATAGATAAAGGATAGAAATAGATTTGTTTTTGTTATACGTTCGTATCTTTCTGTTCCTTAACTCTTACTAACTATTTCTGTTTCTTAACTATTTTTAGGTGTCAGCTCAAAATAATTAGGGTACCTCAGTAAATGGCCGGATTCAAGTCTTCTAGAAGAATCAGTTATTCAATAACATAAGTTTATAATTACAGTGAGATATGATACACATAAAGAAGAATCAGTAAAGTTACGATACTATCTAAAACAAGAATCATATATTTGTGATGCATATATACAACATTTCTTACAATGTGTTCATCAAACATGCAAAAAGAACAGAGAATAGAAGTTCAATGAGTTTACTTCTGCGTACAACTTATAACAGTTTACCTTTACATAATTCTCAGCATCGTGCGAGGGTATATCAAACTTGACATTTCTCTGCTGGATCGTAAGCAAGAAATGTCAATCGGCTGACTCCAAAATTGAGGAAAATAATTCATGAATCATGAAGCCTTTTTTTATACAACCTTTAAAGCATATACAAAAACTAGATTCAGTAATTACTCAAAATAACACACAACACGAAATTCTGATAGGTTTTTATCTCAAAAAACTCTTTTTTCAGTACAAGAGGAAAAATAAATCTTTTTTTTCTCGTGTGAAAAAAACCTAATACATGAACATTTCAGTATTAAATATATTTTTTAACCAATTGCAAACTACTTCATTTCAAAAACAACTTTAATTGAAAAAATGAATGACTTGACTACAATTGAAAAAAAAAGAACGCAATTCCTTCCACTCGGAAGTTTCCTTAAAGTGAATTTCTAGGAACGATTTTTTTAATCAGAATATATTCTCCATATATTTAAGAAAATATTCTCCAAATAACGATTGCATTACAATTTTCGTCTTTTTTTTAAAAAATATTTTTAAGATTTTTATCCATTTTGATTTCGTCATTGTTGATATACAGTCAGGCCTCTATTTAACAAATTCGCTAAATCCAGATAATAAGTTCGTTATATGGAAAATTCGTTAAATAAAAAATCACCTGTTGAAATATTTAAACAACACAAAACAGGTTTCAAATTCATAAACACTAGACATAATTTAATAGCAATTGATACACCTTTAACTTGTAAACTAGTATCTACTATTTATTTCATAAATCTTAACCATAAAAGAAATCTGCATGGTAAGCAAGTATAGAGCAAAACATTATCCAGTGTTACACTATCTTGCTACATACATTTTCAACTATAAAAACTAAATTTATGTATAAAATTATACCTGCATTTACTATAGAAGTAATTTTAAACATACATTATCACATGCGTTCCTAAGTTTAATTGTTTCTGATTAAATCCGTTAATTTTGTCTGAGTTTTTCTTTTGAAATGTAAACAGAAAGGGATTTTACTGCTTAATCTAAAATCTGGCTTCGAAAATCAATTCAAGGTCATTTCCCCCGTAAAATGCGTTAACAAGTTTGAAATGTTCTGAAATATTTTGTGAAAAAGGGAAAGTGGATCTCAAAGAAACGTTTGTTAAATATAAAATTCACTTCGCTACTTGGAAGTTATTTTACAAAGAAATTTCCAAAATGTTCTTGGTTCCTCGAAAAAAAATCACAAAATGGAAGTTCGTTAAATAGAAGTCCGACTGTATTTTAAAATTACATATGTTGTTATATCACTTATTTAAATGTCTCAAAAGGTTTCTCAGCTGTTCACTAATAGCAGTAAAAAAGGTTTATTTTAAAGGTCTGTATAATAAAGCATTATTGGGAGCACTTTTTTGAATTAAGAAAATATTTATAACTGAAATGATTGATGTATCTGGCAAGATGGTAGTAGTGGGTAAAAGGCTATTACCTTTATTACTCCAAATCTTTTCTGTGACGCTTCAATGTTATTACTTTAGAAAGTGTCCACTCTGAAAATGAAGCAGAAGGTAAATTGAGATTTACCATCATCCAAGAAGAAGGAGGAAATTTCTTTCTACAACATCACTTGTCTTCTAGAGCTAAATATGATTTTTATGGAATATTGACTGAGATGGAATAATCCAGATGTTACCATTGAGACCATTAATTTTGACATTTAATGGTACTTACGGAGAGTGCCTAACCATTGATTTCTTTTTTATTCAATTTCCGTCATTTATTTATTTTATATTGCTACGACTCATTTTTACACTCTCTTTTAATTTAAATCATTTATTTTATTGCGAAAAAATTATTTTCAAAAACGAAAGCATTCGAGATAAAATGAAATGAATGCAATAACTATACTGTAGCGATAATCACTCTTAATATATATTTATGCCCATTAGGGGTCACAAATTAATATTTAAGCAACAAACAAGAACATTTACCGAATCACTAATGAGGATGAAAGTGGCAAGAAACACCAAAACCAGTTCCATTGCATAATGAAACTTGAAAGTATTTTTATTCTAAAAGTATCAAATAGGTTTTTATCCTTTTAGCTCTGTTATCCTCGTTCGCTAAATGTATTACAGAATTTCAAATGATACATAAAGAGAGATAAATACGAAACACTTTGTTAAAAGAAACATTTTCTAATTCAGAAAATTATTTTAAGAATAATTTGATGTATTTTTAAATTGAATTAACTGATATACTTTGAATATAAGCACATCTGAAATATTTTTTTAAAAACAAGTCCGTGAACATGAAGAAAGGTAGTTACAGTATCTAAAAAATAGTTACAGTATCTATCTTTTCTCCACTACAAAAACGTGGTTTTTAAAAATATTATTTTTTATTTTGAATTTTTTTACTTTAAATTATTTTTTTTTTTAATTTTTCCTTTTTATTTTATATTTTTTAAAAATTATTATTTGTCAATTATTATTCTTCACTACAAAAAACGTGCTTTTTAAAAATATATATTTTTATTTAGATAATTTATTAGTTTTTTGTCTAAATAAATTTTTTTAAAATTATAATTTTTAAATTTTTATTTCTCAATTATTATTCTTCACTAC